>JAJJWW010017135.1:0-160986 GCA_023531295.1 Papaver armeniacum
ATAGGATTGCTATCAAGTAATTAGGAATTAACGTTTTGTGTATTTTACTTCTAATTATAATAAAAACAATTATAATTGCGGAAATAGAAAAGTAAAAAAGACACAACAAGATTTTGTTAACGAGGAAACCCGCAAATGCGTAAAAATCTAGGGACCTTGTCTAGAATTGAATACTCGGATTAAACCGTTATACAATATCTAAACCAACTTCGTATAGTTGAGACCAAGCAACTAAACCTATAGTTCACCTAGTTCCCCGCATCCTCGCGCCTCCAACTTGTAATAAGTCACGCACTTGGAACAATTCCTTTGGTTCGTATTCCAAACAAGAAGGACCAACAAACGTTCTCAGTAACAACTCTTTTCAAACAACGTGATATGAGTTTGACAAAAGACTCTTCCGTTTATCCCAATAAACTCCTTTGTCGGGTTCTTAGATCAATCTATTCAACAACTACCAAAGTAATTGTTTAGACTATGCAATCAATATTATAAATCACAAAGAAATATATTGATGCCGATCTACACAACTAATCAATCCAATCTATCAAAAGATAAATCGATTATAGTTGGATCCCACCGATCAAGTTTTGTGCACACCAAAGATTATGAACTCAAATAAGAAATCTTCTTTGTCTTCAAATCTTCTTAGATCTTCAATAAACACCCGCACACAAACAACTTGAATCTCTTGTGATCAATCACACACGTAATTTTAGTCTCGTTAACGATGTATTATCACAAGACGCCTTTAGATCTATAAACATTCTAAAGATCCCCGTCGATACTTCGATCTAGTTTGAGTGAATCTTATATCGAAGAGAAGATTCTCAAGCATAAACAAACTAGGTGCAATCAAAGTTCAACAACCGTTAGTCAATCAAATCAATCGAAAACTAATAATAAACTCGCAATTATCTAGTTTCCCACCAACGTTACTCGTAGAGCTTCCCAATCTCAAAGAAGTCTTTAAAACGAGCGGTCGTAAGAGATTTCGCCTAATTAGGTACTTTCTCTCTCAGAATAGACGACTCCACCAAGAATAACACAACAAGGTAGTTTTGTCAAGCTCGAGGATTAGTTTGCTCGAAATGCAAACTTCAATATTTATAGACCAAGGAAGTTTGGACACCAAGGAATTTCCAAAACTGAATATTCTCAAAGATATGCAATAAACCCAAAATCAGTTTTCATAATTCCTGGAAATGCTCTATCCAAATATTGACCGAAATCTCAGTAAAAAATCTCCAATTAGTAAATGCACATTACCAATTATTATTTTCTAAAGATATGCATTTAATTGCTGGAAACTAAAAGCATATAAAATTAAAAACCTTAATTAAAAGATTCTCGATTTATTTCGATTCGGGATTCTCCTTTAGTTATTAAGAAATATCTTTGAACAATAATAGATAAGAATTACTGCACGTGTTCAAAGTATGTCGACATCTTTACTTTGTAAATCCTCTTTCATATTTATAATCTTGGAACCTATTTCCAAGAACTATGTGATTGATCAAAAACATTCAATCACCATTCATGGGTTTAACGGTTCTACCAAACACAAGTTCGGTTCTACTTCCAAGTGGCTACTAGGATCGGTCACACTAGTTTCCATAAAATGGCTAATTAAGTACCAGGATCGGTTACCACTATATATGGTACTTACTTGTGATCGGTTTCACAAGTTATAGGATCGGTTACACCAATTACTAAAACTTGTTAACCTACTACAAGGATCGATTATCTTGTGATTAGTCCCACCAAGTTATAGGATCGGTTACCCAATGACTAGGAATGGTCACACCAACTACATATATCGGTCATACCATCTCAGGTGATTACTTAAGATTGGTTTCACTACTAAAAGTCATACGATACATAAGTCAAGCATTGTGATTAGTTTTACCAAGATGCATAAACAAGTTATGAGCGGTTATACTAAACACACATATTGGTAATCCAAATATTTGCAATGAATAACAATACCAATAAGCCTAGCGATTTCCCTTTCGATTCACAAAACAAGTTTATGAATGTACTTCCTTTAAACTAATGTAAAACATTGTTTCCTAGGACGAAATCTTCACCCATACCCATACATAATCACAATAGCATTCATACGATTATGTCGATGTCTTATATACGAAGTTCAAAAGATAGGTGTTATACTTCGTATTATAATTCATTAATACTACATCTAACTAGAGTATAATCATTCACAGCCTTCGCAATTATGTTTTCAATATAGCACGACTTGAAAGATACGTTAGGAATGAAAAGTTCAAGTCAAAATATTACTAACCTCAAGAGGAAGGATGATGTCGTCGTTGTAGCTCTTTACTTCTTCACATTATTCAAGTCTTCGAGTAATACTTTTATGTCTCATATCCTAATAACTTTCTAGCTAACCTACACGAAGTTGAATCTAGTAAATAATCAAGCGACTCTTTAAATGAGTTTTGGTTCACTAAAATATAACAACCAAACTTGACATACCAACGCTTGGTGGGTTCAACCGAGCTATGCTCTAACAATCTCCCCCTTTGTAAATTTGAGTGACAAAACTCTTACATCATATGGATAAACAAATTACAAGAATTCATTGTACATACGCTCGATTCCAAGTTTCAACAGCACAATAACCTGTATACATTCAATCCAGAAATGCCGATGTTGACATTATAATAACAAAGCTAATACTCCCCCCAAAGGCAAGATAGGTAGATTTTCAATCCGCACGTCTTTGTTATTCCCTTTGTAGTTATGATAATCACAAGTATCAATATGATATGTTACTCCCCCTTAATCTATGCTTTACTCTTTCGTTAGATATAACGTTTAAGCACCATTTTCCTTTCCTTAGTGATACCAAATCACTTGTTTACTCCATATATTTGTCCCCCTTTTTGTCACAAAATGACAAAGGTACGAGCAAATAACGGACAAACCGAAAGGATCTTACAAATCTTAAAAGACTTGCAACCTATAAGAGTTAAGCACGAGGGTTCCACACACCATTTTAGATTACCAATATCAAAACCGAAACTACAAAGTAATTTTGTTTTGATATGTTACCAAGGAAACAATTGCCTGAAGCAATTTTCCCTAATAGTTTAGCAAATTAAAAATCGACCAAGCACCTTAGTTCTTTGCTAAACCGATTGTACAAATACAATCGCTTGTTTGATAAGACCAAAATAAAGATCAGAATTAACTTTATTTTTCTCATCAGGTTCTAATTATTCGAATCAATAACTTAGACCTTTCACTTTAAACAAGACAAGTACTAGGTTAGTTAACTAGTATTTCTTATTAAGGCATTCTATTAGACTTGAATAACCGAATGCTACACTTTGATAAGTATAACTAAGATCAGAATTAACTTAGTTTCTCTTATCCGAAATCGAATTGGACTAAACAAATGATCCCGAAAACTTTTGTTAAGCCATGAACAATTCATACAAACCAAGTAAATCAACTTGCATAATTATTTATCTTAACCGGAAGCAATTGAAGCAAACATAGACATTAAAGCACTGCAATTGCACCGAAATTTCGTTAAGCCTAAACAATTGATACCAAACAATAAAGAAAGATAACAATAGTTTTTCTCAACCGGAAACAATTGAATCACACACACACATCCATACACACATAATGGAATAAACATCAATTGTGTCGAAATTTTGTTAAGCAAAAGCAAAATATATGAAATAAAATTAGGTTTTTCTTAAACATGAAAACGATTAACTAACAAATTCGTTACCTCAAGTTCCGCATCCTCTTCTCCACAAAGATATGTCATTAAGCGCAAGTTCAAGTTAGAACTCTCCCTCATTAATGTTGTCATCCTCTCGCAAGAACAAAAGAACAACAACAACAACAACCTTTACCAGAGAAAGGTTGAAACGGTTTTAACTAATGCATAACAAAAGTTGAAAACCCGAAACACATATGCTTTTATGCTAAACCAAAAACGATTCAACATATTGTGACTTTTTCACACATGAGTTTCAATCGGAACCCCTTATGATCCTTTGATAAAGCCTACCAATATGGGCTAGAACTTAATCCCGCTAAACCAAAAATTCACCCAAACCATAAGGGTTCACACCATATGAGATCGAATATTAAGGTTATGAAAACCGAAATCAAACATCCCATAAACACATAGTAATAATATAAAGCATTTAAAAACAGGCTATGTAATCGAAAAAACTATCACAAGAAAAATTATAAAATAATAATTTTATTCATAAATAATAGATAGTTTTATTCAAAAATAGACCTTATACAATTATTGAAGGAAATCAAGAACTGATGTATATTCTCTTTCTAATCGCAATTCTTGTGAAGATTGCTTTCAAAAACTGGATTCCAGTAGACGATTTGTTCATCTCAAACAGTTGAGAATGAAGATCAGCTAGTACTTCTTTTGAATCCTTTATCATCAACTCATGATGTCTAATGCAACTTCTAACAAGAAGAATCTGTTTTCTTAGAGAATTTTGAGGATTATCATGCCGAGATACATCATGAGTTTCTGTCAAACCGATGCACAAGAGTGCTAAATCATCAAGAGACGATCCTTCTTTTGCCGGATTCTCCATTACAGCAATATAGTCTTCTTTCGGACAAGAATAATATATATACAATGGAAGAAAAACAAGGGATAATTTGGTTTATGGAAGCCGAATATATTTTTACCAAAAGTAAAAGATATTGGTTAAGAATATTTTTACTTGAGGAACAGATATGTACATCCTGCCAGATTTATGCTTCCTCACAATCAGAATTTTGGGCAACAAGTAAAGATGAATTTTTCAACACAATCTGTGTGTGTTGGGATGAGAATTATTCTCACCATAGGTAACAAAGACATCCTTAGGATGACTTATAAACACAATAGACTGTGTTTCCTTACGTTCTTTCTTTCTCTTGTAATTGCAAGAGTTTGCAATTTCCTTTTGAGATCTAATAAACTTACCAACCTTCAAAATCTTTATCCCGTTGCGAAGTGCCTTGATAAATTTATTTTGTTGGAGATTTCCATGGAAGATTGCAGCGTGGTTATTTCCTCCACAAGAAGAACTTAGTATATTATCAGAAAAACTAGTTTCTGACCCTCTTGGTTTTTCAACCATTTTTTCTTGCTCAGATTTTACCTTTAGGGTTTTATCTGACAAGAAATTCAAAAGGTTTTCAAGTTCTAGGCTTAACCTTTTATTTTCCTTATATCCCGACTCAAGTTTTTCTAAACAGTTCGTTAGGAGTTGATTGGACTCACATGATTCATCACTGTTATAGTTGGCAAGAAGTGCATTACAGTTATATATCCCTTCATAGGGTTCTTCCTCAGGAATATCAATGAGAGTAGAGACATAAGCCTTGTTGCACTTCTGAGCTCTTCTGCTGGAACAATGTTTTGCCATATGTCCAAATCTACGGCACTTGAAACATTGGATTTCTTTATCAGGATTAGAGTTATCTTTCAATAAAACATCCTTAATCCGTTGTATTAGGAGAAAAATTATTGAGTTAAGTAGTTCATTCTCTTGACAACATTTCTCAATCTTATTTATACATACTTCCTTCGAAGATTAACTTGTTATAGCTGAGATATCATATCCAACATTTCGGCTCTTCAACAGAGTTTCTTTATCTAAGATCTTTAACTTTCCTACAAGAGAGCTTCGAGAAAGTATAGAAAGATCATTGGCTTCTATTATGGCATGTTTCTTAGACTCGTATCTGGATGGTAACGATCTGAGAATTTTGCATACTATTTCCTTTTCAGGTATATCCTTTCCCAGAAAGAAAGATGCATTAACAATCTCAGAAATTTTAAAGTTAAACTCCTCGAAGGTATCACTATCATCCATTTTGAGGTGTTCCAATTCAGATGAAAGGGAAAGAAGTCTTGCTTCTTTTTCAGAATCATCTCCCTCAAATACAGTCTCAAGAATATCCCATGCTTCTTTAGAAGTTTTACAAGTCAGCACATGATGTATAAGATCATGACTAACTGCATGTATGATGGCATTCAAACCATCAGAATTCTGCTTTGCAAGAACTCTTTCTTCATGAGTATAAAACGCTAAGCATTTGAACTCTGTCTCCGAATAATCCATCGGTTGTTGATATCCGTCTTCGATTAATAACCAAGTATTAAAATCTCTGGATTGAAGAAAAGCTTTCATAGCAGATTTCCATAGTGGGTAGTTTGTCCCATTAAATCTTGGCGGTACGTTAACAGAATCACTCATTAGATTCATTTTCTTATAGGTTGGATCGCACCAAAAACAGATTGTTAGATCTTTTCGTGTTTGCCTGCTCTAATACCAATTGAAAAGACGAGGGTAACCAAATATACCTCAATATAAAACTTTTCCACCTATAAGTCCTTTCTCCGAAAGTGATTGTCTATGGACTGAGTCGAGACAATACAACGAATCGGTTCACACTTCATGTGATCGTCTATGGATACGAGATCGAGACAATACGACAACAAGATAACTTGCGTGATTGACTATGGATACAAGATCGAGACAATACAACTACGAAGTATGATTACTTGATAAAAAGGTTTGGACTTAACCAAAAACTATAGGATTGCTATCAAGTAATTAGGAATTAACGTTTGTGTATTTTACTTCTAATTATAATAAAAACAATTATAATTGCGGAAATAGAAAAGTAAAAAGACACATCAAGATTTTGTTAACGAGGAAACCGCAAATGCAGAAAAACACCGGGACCTTGTCCAGAATTAAATACTCTCAGGATTAAGCCTCTATACAAAATCTAAACCAACTTCGTATAGTTGAGGCCAAGAAACTAAACCTATAGTTCACCTAGTTCCCTCAGTATCCCTGCGCCTCCAACTTGTTAAGTCACGCACTTGGAACAATTCCTTTGGTTCGTATTCCAAACAGTAAAGGAACAACAAATATGTTCGGTAACAACTCTTTTCAAACAACTTGATATGATTTTGACAAAAGGCTCTTCCGTTTATCCCAATAAACTCCTTTGTCGGGTTCTTAGATCAATCTATTCAACAACTACCAAAGTAATTGTTTAGACTATGCAATCAATATTATAAATCACAAAGAAATATATTGATGCCGATCTACACAACTAATCAATCCATTCTATCAAAAGATAAATCGATTATAGTTGGATCCCCAACCGATCAAGTTTTGTGCACACCAAAGATTATGAACTCAAATAAGAAATCTTCTTTGTCTTCAAATCTTCTTACATCTTCAATAAACACCTGCACACAAATAAATTGAATCTCTTGTGATCAATCACACACAGAACGGAATCTGTTAACGATGGATTATCACAAAACGTCTTTAGATCTACAAACAGTCTAAAAATCCCCGTAGATACTTCGATCTAGTTTGAGTGAATCTTATATCAGAAGATAAGATTCTCAAGCATAAACAAACTAGGTGGTTCAATAACCGTTAGTCAATCAAATCAATCGACAACTAATAATAAACTGCAATTATCTAGTTTCCCACCAACGGTACTCGTAGAGCTTCTCAATACCAAAGAAGTCTTTAAAACGAGTGGTCGTAAGAGATTTCGCCTAATTAGGGTACTTTCCTTTCCGAATAGACGGCTCCACCAGTAACAACACAACAAGGTAGTTTTGCTGGCTCTGAGGATTAGTTTGCTCAAAATGCAAGCTTCAATATTTATAGACCAAGGAAGTTTGGACGCCAAGGAATTTCCAAAACCGAATATTCTCAAATATATGCAATAAACCCAAAATCGGTTTTCATAATTCCTGGAAATGCTCAGTCCAAATATTGACCGAAATCTCAGTAGAAAATCTCCAATTAGTAAATTCACATTACCAATTATTATTTTATAAAGATATGCATTTAATTGCTGGAAATTAAAAGCATATAAAATTAAAAACCTTAATTAAAAGATTCTCAATTTATTTCGATCCGGGATTGTCCTTTAGTTATTAAGAAATATCTTTGAACAATAATAGATAAGAATTACTGCACGTGTTCAAAGTATGTCGACATCTTTACTTTGTAAATCCTCTTTCATATTTACAATCTTGGAACCGATTTGCCACACTTCCAAACGAGTTTAGAATTGGTTCATATGATTTCCAAGAACTATGTGATTGGTCAAAAATATTCAATCACCATTCATGGGCTTAATGGTTCTACCAAACAAAAGTTCGGTTCTACCTCCAAGTGGCTACTAGGATTGGTCACACTAGTTTCCATAAATGGCTAACTAAGTACCAGGATCAGTTACCACTATTTATGGTATTTACTTGTGATCAGTTGCACAAGTTATAGGATCAGTTACACCAATTACTAAAACTTGTTAACCTACTACATGGATCGATTATACATCTTGTGATTAGTCCCACCAAGTTCTCGGATCGGTTACCCAATGACTAGGAATGGTCACACCAATTACAAATATCGATCATACCATCTCAGGTGATTACTTAAGATTGGTTTCACTAATAAAAGTCATACCGATACATAAGTCGGGCATTGTGATTAGTTTTACCAAGATATATAAACTAGTTATGAGCGGTTATACTAAACACACATATTGGTAACCCAAAGATTTGCAATGAATAACAATACCAATAGGCCTAGCGATTTCCCTTTCGATTCACAAAACAAGTTTATGAATGTACTTTCTTAATTTAAACGAATGTAAAACATTGTTTTCTAGGACAAAATCTTCACCCATACCCATACATAATCATAATAGCTTTCATACGATTATGTCGACGTCTTATATGCGAAATTCAAAAGATAGGCGTTATACTTTGTATTATAATTCCTTAATATACTATGTTTAACTAGAGTATAATCATTCACTGACCTTCATAGATTATGTTTTCAATATAGCATGACTTGAAAGATACATTAGGTATTAAATAGTTCAAGTCAAAATATTACTAACCTCAAGAGGAAGGATGATGTCGTCGTTGTAGCTCTTTACTTCTTCACATTCTTCAAGTCTTCGAGTAATACTTGTATATCTCATATCCTAATAACTTTCTAGCTAACCTATACGAAGTTGACTAGTAAATAATCAAGCGACTCTTTAAATGAGTTTTGGTTCACTAAAATATGACAACCAAACTTGACATACCAACGCTTGGTGGGTTCAACCGAGCTATGCTCTACAGGACTTAGTCTCATTAGAAGATATAATAGAATAGACTTCGAGTGATAGATAAGTTTTAGTCTCCATATTAACCTTTTCTCTTCAATAAATAAAAGTTTAGTCAAGTCAACAAATAACAGCCTCTCGTCACCAATAGAATCATATATCGTACTTCGTCGCCAAAAGAATTATATTCATATAGTTTATATGCGTATTGTATGCGTTAAAAGTTCGAATTAGTTAAAAAATCTTGTTGTTCATGAAGGGCATGTGTGGTGGATGCCTACCACAATGTAACTTGATTACGGTAAACAGTGCCTCCTCTCATACTTTAAAGGAGGATGCACATCTAGTTCAAGAAAGGTAATCATTTCTTTCTTGGAATATGTTGTATATCTTGTTTTGTGTATATATTTTTATGTGTTTGTTGATGGTGGTTTTTAGCTTAAAATTAAAATCGTAAAACCTTGCATATGATGTGACGTCACTCTGTAAGGAAACGGAGCCATGAGTGTTAACCTCTCTATTGGCATATTTATTGAGCCGTTCAATATATTTACATGAAATATATCCAGACTGGCGCATGTAGCAACCATCCCAAATGTTCTCAAATTTGGCGCCTTTCCCATATTCACTTAATATAAGTTTCTTTGAATACTCTCTATGCTATGTTCCCCGGATGAACCCTTAAGGTTGGTATGGCATGACAATTTGTGTTCACTCGCAGCAGAGTAGCACGAATTTCCAAATATCAAGGATGAGGTCTTTGTATAAGGTATTTAATCAGAAAACATGCTGCTCTCTGGCAATGAACTTAAAAGAACTTTGTGTCAACACATAGAATTCAATCGATTACCCTGGCTAACTTGCAAAAGTTAGGGTTTTTGCGCCTTGCGCAGTATATCAGACCTTGCTTGTCGAAATTTAAGCCTAGGCAAACTAGGTAATTAATCCGCCATGGATTAGTAGACGCAAAATCTTTCCCAGAATCAGAAAACAGGGAGCCGCAGGATAGGGGCAGCAGAAAGGAGGCGTGGCCATGCCTTAGAGGCCAGCGCCATTTTCCATTGGCCACGCCCCATCCTAAACCGACCCTACTTCCCTCGACCAATCAGGCCGCCTTAAACTTGCCACGCGCACATAAGTTGTGGCTGGGCCCATATTTGATGGCCCCTTTTCCATCGACCAATCAAGTCGCTCTAAAGCCGCCACACTCACACCGGAAGTGTAGCCACGCCCATGCTTGGCCGTCCCCCCTCCTTCCTACCGACCAATTAGGCCACTTTAAATGCGCCACGAGCACTAGAGGTGCAGTCGCGCCTCATGTTTAGCCGTCCCCTTTTCTTGACCAATCAAGTCGCTCTAAACTCGCCACCATACATTAAAGGCCAAACGCACCCTGCCGCACCACCATACTAACTGGCGAGCCAAATGCGCCCTGCCACAACAACATATTGATTGGCATGCCAGCATACCACTCTGTCACAGTAACATGCCACGAGCCACTTAGCCTTGGCCAAGCCGCCAAGCCCTAACTTTGGCCACGACTTTGTCCAAATCCTAGTGTGGCCAGCCACAACGCCACCAATCCCTAACTTTGCCACACGCACGGCGCCAAATCCTAACCCTTGGCCACGCCGCCAAGCCCTAACTTTCGGCGGCGCCAAATCCTAGCCTTGGCCACACCGCCAAGCCCTAGCTTTGGCCACGGAGTCAAGTCCTAGCTTTGGCCATACCACAACGCCACAGGTGTGTCCATGCCAAACCGCCACCATGTCGCGACCATACCACACGCACTGATTAGGGTTTCGACATGCCAAACCCTAATTTGGGAAAAATTGCTATGTCAACCACGCTAAATAACGTTTCCCAGAGCGTTGGGATCGATGTAGCAACAAGGCCAATGTTGCCAGAGCCATATTTGGGTCTAACACCAATATGCCAAAAAAGCTGCCACGGCTACGCCACTGGCATGCCGCTATGCCACGGCTACGCCAGGCGCCACTATGCTAATGGCGACACTTTGCTACAAAACAAAGATGTGTCCATAATCAAGGACTACCCTCATGAAATGCAATCTCGGCCCATCCAAGTTCGCCACCGAACTAACAGACTTGCGGCAAGTTCCAGGCAACCAACAAGTGGCCATGGCTACGCCAGGCGCCACTTACACCACTGTGCCACTGGCATGCACGAGATATACCAGTCATGCTGCAATGCCACTGGCGCACACCAAAAACACCACTGTGACATTACCATGCGCCAACAAAAGGTAGCCATAATCAACGACTACCCTTCTTCATGAGATGCAATCTCAGCCATTCAAGTTCGACACCAAACTGACGGATTTGTGACAAGTTTTAGGCGGCCGGCCAAGGCAAGCCTAATAGCATCACATGCTATTTTCCTATGGCAAGTCTCTTGACTTTGACTTGACACACATAGCAACCTGCTACATGTTTTCCATGAAAACACTCGAGACATCAAACATGTCACAAACGGGGATGCTCATCGGGTATTGGTCTGCAGCGGTTTACGGCGACGTGCAATACGCCCGTTATAAGAAAGTGTCATGAAGTGGGACAATTAGTGGTAATGAAAGTAACGGTGTAAACTAATTCACTTCCTTCATCATTGAAGCATAATGCCTGACGGTTACACGTTACTCTATTTTTCCACCACTCAATCGTTTCCATTTCCTACGAGACCATGGTACATTTCAATATGACTTGTATAAATAGATTTCACCTATTTACCACGAAGCAACAAGTTTTGGTCGGCAACAACACAGTATCTAGAAATCACCTGGTAGCTTTCCATACTACTATCCAGTTCTACTTTCATATACAAGTCATAAAGAACCACACCATCAGAATCAACGATTCTGGTCTCAACACTCTCTTCGCTTCCCTCCCTAAGACCAACCCTTCTAATTCACTTTGTGACCGAAGCAAGCCTGGAACGGCCATTTCTTAGTTTAGGCCAGGATTGTACAGATTGATCACTCGAATCAAAAGTACTCCCATGCAGTGGATTGTTTAAGGTTTAGATTCGTTTCTCATCCACACACACGAAATTACCAAAATCAGCAGAAATGGTTTTCACCCATAAACAATTGGAGACCATAGTGGGAGATCAAATCTCGCGGTTACAACTCGATTTACAGAAGATGGTTGGTCTTAGAACCGAGTCCGTGATCCCAAATTCCACTCTGACTCTGGCGAATGACGATACCTCTTCCCCCAACACGGCACCTAATGGCGCAACCGATGGAGGAATTCCAAGGTTGGCCGAATCGGCGCGGGTTCAGGAAATCCAGACAAGGAACCTGGACCTGATGAGGGAGACGTTAAACAACATACTCAACTTTCTTATCAGATTTACATTAGATTTGAGCGGTTCACCCGCCCAGGAAATTTCAACACTAGGGATTGACGTCCCGCATGGTCATTCTCATGTCAACAGCTTCACCACCAATCAGAGACCGGTGAACCAGGAAGCAGCCGCGTTGGTGGAAAGTTTATGTGAACTTCTGCACCTTTCAAAGGACCAGCGAGCGGAGACATTTACTACGATTAATCAAATAGCCCTAGATGCGTGTTTGGTTCCTTTACGCTCGGAGACCTAAAGAATGTCAGAAATGTCTGTCAACAATGTTACATTTACTGAAGACGACATGATGGCAGAACAAGGACATAACCGGGCCCTGCACGTCAATGCTCACATCAAGGATTCGGAGTTCAAAAGGGCCCTCGTCGACACGGGGGCATCCTCCAATGTTATTACTCTCAGAACGCTCAGAACAACCAAGGTGCGGCCAAGCAAAATTATACGGCAGCCTACCATGATGACAGATTTCGAAGGCAACCAAACCAGCACGTATGGATACATCAACCTGAATCTGTCAGTGGGACCAATCCAATCGAAGGTAAAGTTCTAGGTAATCGAGAAAAAACCAGACTACCACATGATACTGGGAAGACCGTGGCTCCACAATAACAAGATCATTCGTTCAACATATCACCAGTGCCTAAAGACCATGTTGAATGAAGAATTTATTCGCATTCCTGCGTCATCATCTCCTTATACACCAATCTGTGGTATGGAGATGTTCGAACCGAAGGAAAATTTTCGGGACTCGTCAGGCAAATTCCACTGCACTCCACTCCCGACATGGACACTAATCGAAGAATAAGACATGCTCACGTCACTGCACAAAGAGACCCAATCTCGCGCCATCTATCCAAAGGAAAAGCACGCCAATTTTCCCTCATCAAACGGAAGTATAGTTCACGCTCATACTAAGCGGGAGCGGGCTTTTATTGCGAGTCGTGACGAAAAAGGGAAAACCGTACATCGGAGCCGCTGTTAGCAATTAGCAGGGGAGACTACCACCCAGTTTCTCCGCCCAATGGAATGCAATCACAACAGCGAGAAATAAGAGGAGGTGCCGTATGCACCACGACAAATGCAGGACGGAACCAACTCCACCACAGATGAAGTCGAAGTTGTCAACATCGGAAGCGAGGAATCTCCACGGCCTGTCTCCATCAGCTCAATTCTGTGTACGGACGAATATGCAGAACTTGTAGACCATCTTAAGGAATATCAAGATGTATTCGCGTGGACGTACGAGGAAATTCCTGGTTTGGATGAGAGACTGGTCACTCATCATCTACATATAATACCCGGATCCAAACCAGTCAAACAATCTCCGAGATAGTTCAGACACGATGTGGAAGAACAGATCAAGACGGAAATTAAAAAATTACTAGCCGCTGGTTTCATCAAACCCATTCACCATCCCACCTGGTTGGCCAATGTGGTTCCAGTAAAGAAGAATAACGGCCAAATCATATGTTGTGTTGATTTTAGGGATCTGAACAAATGCTGCCCAAGGACGATTTTCCTCTTCCTAACATTGATATGCTGGTAGACGCCACCAGTGGACACGGTATGTTCTCTTTCATGGACGGGTACATCGGCTATAATCAAATAAAGATGTACAACACGACTCAAGTAAGACAGCTTTTCGAACTCCACTCGGAAACTTTTACTACACCGTGATGCCTTTCGGTTTGAAAAATGCTGGCGCCACCTACCAATGCGCCATGAACGCAATTTTCCATGGTACGATGCGTAAGCAAGTTGAAGGCTACGCGGATGACATAGTGGTTAAATCAAAGACCCGGGCGGCCCATACAGAGGTTCTACAACAGGTGTTTGAAAGGTGTCGTGAATATAAACTAAAGATGAATCCTTTGAAGTGTGCCTTTGGCGTCTCTTCGGGTAAATTTCTAGGTTTCCAGGTGACCGCCGAGGGAATCAAAGTCGACCCAGCCAAAACCCAAGCCATCCTCACGATGCCACCTCCACAAACTGTGAAAGAACTCCGAGCTTCATGGGTAAGGTAAACTACATGGGAGTTTTATACCGGGTTTAGCTCAAACTTGTTGCTTCATTCACCCCCTTGTCAAGAAAGGGAAAGCTTTGTTTGGACGACTCTACAACAAGAGGCTTTTAGAAAGATTCAACATATATTGTCATCCCCAGCCGTCATGAAATCTAATGTACAAGGAAGACCGTTGTGTCTCTACACTGCCTTTAGTGATACTGTTGTCGGAGCTCTGTTCGCCCAAGAAGATGCCGAAGGGATTGAGCACCCTATATACTACTTCAGTCGGACTTTGAGGGATGCTGAACTCAGATACCCTAAGGAAGAAAAAGCGTGCCTATTTCTAATTCACTCCATTCAGAAGTTTAGGTATTATCTTCTCTCAAACAAAGTGGTGCTGATATCTAAGTCCGACCCTGTGAAATTCTTGCTTTCGAAACCGGCCCTGATAGGAAGACCAGCCAAGTGGCTCCTCCAAATGTTAGAGTTTGATATAATGTATGCTTCCCCAAGAGCTATCAAAGACAAGCGGTCGCAGATTTACTAGCAGCTTTCCCAAGAGAGGGTACCACAGCACTGCACGAAGACCTTCCTGGAGAATTTCCGGAAATCTCTTTCGTCAAAGAAGAAGCGTGGCTACTATTTTTCGATGGCTCCGCCACCCCTAGAAATAATACCGTAGGAGCAGGTGTGGTTCTAGTATCTCCAACTGGTGAAGTTTTCTCGCATTCCTTCAAACTAGACTTTCATTGCACCAACAATTCAGCAGAATATGAAGCCTTTCTCATAGGGTTGTCATTAGCAAAGCAAGCGAGCCACACGTATGGAAATAAGGGGTGATTCTAAATTCTTGGTTAACCAGATGAATGGATTATACGCACCAAAAAGAGGTGACGCTTGGCCCCCGTATAGATCCGAGGCGCAAAAGCTGCTAAATTACTTCGCTGACGCGACCATAACACATGTTGGCCGTAGCAACAACAGACATGCTGATTTCCTAGCCACATTAGCATCAAAGCTGCAGTTCGAAGGTTTGGAAGAAACCCTGACGGTGAAAAGACGAACTGTGGCATCAATATGGCTTTTGCAATCTAAGGAGATTGAATCCAATTGACGGAGAAATACATATTATTCAAGAACTTAACAACTCGCTTTCCCAAGGAAAGGTCACCTCAAAACCTTGCAAAACTTCTTCATGCTTCATGGGATGTTGTACCACGGTACCCAGACGGATCCCTATCAAGATTCCTCGGAGATGAAGAGGCCTGACATCGCCTTAACCGTATTCATAGTGAAATTTGCGGACAAACGTAGGTGGTAACCCTTTATCGTCATTTGCAATGCTTGGCTACTTTCGCCGAAATGGAGGCTCAATCTCGATTGCTCCAAGGATCCTGCTCCAATTTCCAAGCACCGCCGCATCAATTGGAAGTTTTCAATATTGACCACGCTGGGGACTGGCAAAAGCCGTACATCAGTTATCTTCGCGACGACGTACTCCCTACAAGCAAGAAAGACACAACCAAGGTGAAGCAAAAATCCAAGAGATTCATACTCCATGAAGGGATCCTGTATCGTAAAAGCTTTGGAGGAGATTTATTACGATGCCTGTGCTAGGCAGAAATCCCAATCATGCTGAAAAAAGTGCACGAAGGCGAGCACCAAGGAAAAAAGAAATTGTTTCTCCAAATACACGAGCGATACTACTGGCCGACCATGGAGGACGATGCGGCTGCTTTTATTCAAAGATGCCACAAATGTCAAATTCATGGAAATCTTATCCACGCACCCTCTACTCCCCTGCATTCGGTAAGTAGCCCGTGGCAGTTTTATAACGGGGACTCGACATCATTGGGAAGATCAACCCGCCGTCCTCAAAACAATATGAGTATATAATAACCGCAACAAAGTATTTTACCAAATGGGTCGAAGCCATCCCTTTACGAGGGACTACTGGAGCCACAATTGCAGCGTTCATTAAGGAATATATCATTTGTCGTTTCGGCGTTCCTAAACACATCATCACCGACAACGGCACTCCTTTCGCCAACAAGCAAGTACGGGAGTTACTTGAAGAATATGGAATTAAACAAGTCTTCTCCACCGTTTAGTACCCCCAATGGAATGGACAAAGCGGAAAGCACCAACAAGACTCTAATTCGAATCCTCGGCCGGACAGTGCACGATAACCCTCGGACATGGCACGAACAACTACCAATGGCGCTTTGGGCATATCGGACATCACACAAGGAGCTCTACTGGCGCCTCTCCCTACTCTCTCATCTACGGCGCAGACGCCATTCTCCCAGCGGAAATTAAAATTCCATCGGCTAGGATTGCCGAGGCAAGTGGAGTTCAATGGAATGAATTCGAAGCATCGAATGCCAGAGTAGCGGAGCTAGACACTTTGGATTCTAGAAGAGCTAAAGCAGAAGATCACGCGCAAGCATACAGAAATAGAATTGCCGAGCATATGACAAAGCTATGAAACCTCGAGTTTTTCGAGTAGGGGATCTAGTGTTGAAGATTGCCAAACACATCCAACAAGACATGTCCGCACCAAAGTTTTCCCCAAAATGGGAAGGGCCTTATATGGTCACCAAAGCGTATAACAATGGATACTACAAAGTCATCAAGGAAGATGGAGGCAAACTGGATATAGTCATCAATGGAAATGGCTCAAGGCATACTGCGCCTAACCCTTACCCCACCTCTCGTCGTCTAATAGCACAACTAGCCATGCATTCTTCTATTTCCTTCACATCCCAGTTATCAAATTTCATTTAGTCAAAGCATATTAATGAAAATTATCTTATTTCTCCAAAACCAGTACAAAAAAAAAATAAATAAAAAATACATATGTTGGAGACCAGAAAGAAAACCAGGCGTCTCACAACTAGGCCTGTCAATATTTGTCCGATATCCGAAATCCATTTCCGAATATTCGAGATCCTATAGGATTTTATCCGTTGTATCGGATATTTTATCGGATATTTCTTCCTTAACATACCGGAAACGGATTAGACCCTATCTGAAATGTTAATATCCGATAGTATAGGAACTTATTTGTAATTTATCCTAATTTCGAGTCTAGTATCATATATTATCGGATATTGTCGGATAAATATCCGATAAGTGTCAATTATGAAAATGTTTTTACAAGGGTTTTTAAGCTTTTTTGGTATAACCGAATATTATCGGATATCCGACAACTTAGCCTATCGGAATCGATATCTGATTTTGATATCCTATAGGATATTATCGGATATCGAATATCCGGTAGTGCTTAACCTGTCGGATATCGGACTTCTAAATATCCGTCGGATATTCTTCCATTTCTGAGCCTACTCACAACTACATAACTCAGAATAGCCCGTCCAATAGATTGTAATTCATTGAAAGCATCATCTTCAACCTCGTTTTGATATCTTTCGACCCTACTCTTCAAGTCATGGATTGCCTTTTCCTCCTTTTGGGATTCCACGGCCAGAGCCTTCTCCTCTTCCAAAGTGGCTTTTGTGGAAGGAACGACGTTGGCAAGGATACCGGCTCTATCAACCTTCACAATATCAAGGCGATGCCGCATCCAACTTACGTTAACATCAAGGGATTCATAGGTAGACACCATGTTTTCCCACTTTTCAATAGTTGATTCCGTGACATCGCGGATGGATGTACCTTCCATTTCAACAATCATGGGCATGAGACAGTTTATTGTGGTAACTAAGGTAGACGAGCAATGCTGCACCACGTTCCTGGTGGCAATATGGCCATATCTTCTCCATATTTTTGTGTACAGAGTCACGAATTCCTTCCGCACTAGGAATCTACCAACGTTTCGGTAGCTAGAAGATAAACACCTCATGTGGATTTCGAATGACAAACCTGCATTGGGATATTCATGGCAAGAAATACCCAAATCAGCATTTTCCTGATCTACGACGGTTGGTGTACTCGGATTCGAAGGAAAGGGGGTGGTCAGATCATCATCATCGACAACGGTCACACACGTTCCAGGATGAATATCTCTCGCACAAAAGAAACTCTTTTTCTCACTACTGGTGGTAACAAATAAATATCTATTGGTTAATAAAAACGTACCGGTATGATCTTCTTAACTCGGATGATCCGGACGGGGGAGTTGTCGCCAGAAGTAGGTATTTGTCCACACTGAGAAAAGAAGAGAGAAAAAATGTTATGGGAAAAGAATATTCATCATTGCGAAAATTAAGAGACGGTTAGAGACATACTTCGGATGCAAGCCGCCTGCGTTTGACTGATGAAGGAAATATGGATTCAACAGAGAAAGTCTTTGTTTTGAACTAAGAAATATAACCTAATTACACCAGCATATATACTGTAGAAACCCCAAAAAGAAACGGATGCTGAGCAAACACAATGAGTTTACACGGCGGCTAAAAATTCAGCCTCAAACCAGATGGAGTCTCTCGTCGAAACCCTAATGTGGAACGGGAGAAAACGGTCGATAGCCAAAGGAGAGCCGCCTTCACCGCTCAAAGCGGCGCCATCTCCGCCCACTCCACAGCCTAGCCAGCAACGCCATCATTACCGCTCTGCCGGCCTGGCCGCGGCGTCGGCAGATAGCCCCATGGCCCAAGTTGGCACCAACGTTCCGGGAAGCAAAGCTCGCCAGCACCCTGTGGCCGAGCCCAAATTTATGCGCCAATACAAGGATCACAGATTCTTCATGCCTCCTGACAAAGGTTAGCCAAATCTTCCTGACAATCTCCTCATGACTTGCTATTCCGATTCTATCCTCGTCTGTACCATCTCATGCTTACCCCGCAACAATGCCACCGTTCCGAGCTAAGCGGTGGACTTAATGTTGATGGTGGTTTTTAGCTTAGGGTTAAAATCGTAAAACCTTGCATTTTGATGTGACATCACTCTGTAAGGAAACAGAGACATGAGTGTTAACCTCCAGATGTTCTGTAAATTTCGGCGCCTTTCCCATATTCACTTAATATAAGTTTCTTTGAATACTCTCTATACTATGTTCCCCGGCTGAACCCTTAAGGTTGGTATGGCATGACAATTTGTGTTCACTCGCAGTGAGAGTAGCACGAATTTCCAAATATCAAGGATGAGGTCTTTGCATAAGGTATTCAATCGTAAAGCATGTCGCTCTCTGGTAATGAACTTAAAAGCACTCGTGTCAACACATAGAATTCAATCGATTACCCCCGGCTAACTTGCAAAAGTTAGGGTTCTTGCGCCAACTGCGCGATATATCGACCTTGCTTGTCGAAATTTAAGCCTAGGGAAACTAGGTAATTAATCCGCCATGGATTATTAGGACGAAAAATCTTGCCCGTAATCGTAAAATAGGGAACCGCATGATAAGAGCAGCAGAAAGGGAGGCGTGGCCATGCCTTAGGCCAGTCAGCGTCATTTGCCATTGGCCACGCCCCATCCTAAACCGGCCATATTTCCCTCGACCAATCAGTCGCCTTAAACTTGCCACGTGCACATAAGTTGTGGATGGGCCAATACTTGCCAGGCCCCTTTTCCATCGACCAATCCCAGTCGCTCTAAAGACACCACACTCACACCAGAAGTGTAGACACGCCCATGCTTGGTCGGACCATTTTCTTGACCAATCAAGTCGCTCTAAACTCGCCACCATACAATAAAGGCCAAACACACCTGCGCCGCACCACCATACTAACCGGAAAGCCAAACGCGCCCTTCCACAACAACATATTGATCGGCATGCCGCCAACAAGGCCAATGTTGTCCATGTTTGGGTCTAACACCAATATGCCAAAAAGCCGCCACGCCACGCCACTGGCATGCCGCTATGCCACGGCTACGCCAGGCGCCACTATGCTAATGGCGCCACTTTGCTACACAACAAAGATGTGGCCATAATCAATAGCTACCCTTCCTCATGAGATGCAATCTCAGCCATTCAAGTTCGCCACTGAACTGACAGACTTGCGGCAAGTTCCAGGCAACCAGCTAGTGGCCATGGCTACGCCAGGCGCCACTTACGCCACCGCGCCACTGGCATGCACGGGATATGCCAGTCATGCTGCAATGCCACTGGCGTACACCAAAAACGCCACTGTGACATTACCAGGCACCAACAGAAGGTAGCCATAATCAACGGCTACCCTTCTTCATGAGATGCAATCTCTGCCATTCAAGTTCGCCACCAAACTGACGGACTTGTGGCAAGTTTTAGGCGGCCGGCAGAGGCAAGCCTAATAGCATCACATGCTATTTTCCTATGGCATGTCTCTTGACTTTGACTTGCCACACATAGCAACCTGCTACATGTTTTCCACGAAAACACTCGAGACATCAAACATGTCACAAACTGGGGGATACTCACCAGGGTATTGGTCTGGCGGTTTACAGCGTGCGGCGTGCAATACGCCCGTTATAAGAAAGTGTCATGAAGTGGGACAATTAGTGGTGATGAAAGTAACGGTGTAAACTAATTCACTTCCTTCATCATGGAATGCATGACGGTTACACGTTACTCTATTCTTCCACCACTCAATCGTTTCCATTTCCCTACGAGACCATGCTACGTTTTCAATATGACTTCTATAAATATGTTTCACCTATTTACCACGAAGCAACAAGTTTTGGTCGGCAACAACACAGTATCTGGAAATCACCTGGTAGCTTTCCATCCTGCTAGCCAGTTCTACTTTCAGATACAAGTCATAAAGAACCACACCATTAGAATCAACGATTCTGGTCTCAACACTCTCTTCGCTTCCCTCCCTAAAACCAACCCTTCTCCTTCACTTTGTAACCAAAACAAGCCTGGAACGACCATTTCTTGGTTTAGGCTAGGATTGTACAGATTGATCTCTCGAATCAAAAGTACTCCCGTGCAGTGCATTGTTTAAGGTTGAGATTCGTTTCTCATCCACACACCCGAAATTACCAAAATCGGTAGAAATAGTTTTCACCCATAAACGGTGTGTTAAAACATAACTCCAAGATTTCCCATAAGGTTGTCTTTGGTATAGTCTCTTCAAAGGCCTTAATGTGGATATCAACTACCTCTTGTGCTCTAAATCTCCATTTATCGAGCTAAAAACAAGGTTGGCATTGTCTACCTGAACCTCTTGGAACAATTTGGGTCGCCAACTCCATGAGCTAACGAGCTCGTAATTGTGTGGGCCCTATGACAGGTCGAAACCCGTATAAGTAATGAGACAATCCTCTTTAGAAGATTCAAAAAAAAAAAAAAAAAAAGATCTCTCTTCTTCCAGTTTTCATCCCCTAGAAACTGTGTTGATATATATATATATATCATATATACAACCAAGGTACGCTTACTTGAATACATATATACAAGTCCGGTATAACTCATGAATTACCATAAGTTATGAATTTTTTGATCGATCAACGATCAGTAGTGGGAATTGAACCCGCAACCTATAGGTTGGGAATCTAACCCCAGGCCAACTGGGCTAATGCCAATTGGTTTACCATAAGTTATGAATACTTCTGGGATGTCAACCAGCACAAAGGAAGATAACAAGAAGATGAAGGATGTTAATACCAAAATAATTGTTGAGTTTTACGATAATCCAGTTACCATATCTTGTTACTTTGCTCAAGAACATGAAGGGACAAAACCGGTTCAGATTTATGCTGATTTGATTGGAAATCTCATTAGAGACATTGGAGTTGTGTTCGATCAATTATCTGCAACTAAGAAGGATCTTTCGCATCTTAGAACTGAGTTGGGAAAAACAACTGATGATCTTGGTTCTCTGAAATCTCAAGTAGATGACTACATATGAGTTTTAATATTCTTATTTTTTTGTTTATAAATAGTAGGAAACTTCTTGTGAGAATTTATTCTTGTATTCAAGAAGGATAACTAGGGTTTGGTAGAGCAAATAATGTGATTACATAAGCTATTTCCAACGATTTTCATCTTGCATGTTTTTAGATTTATTTTAGAGTTTTTGGAAGATGAACTTGCAGTATGTAATCATTATTAGTTTAATGTATTCCAAAGTCTTATGAGATATATGTGTAGTTTAATTTTTGTGAATTGAACTGATATCTCATATGTGCTCAAAAGTTTAATCTATTATGTTTTCTAAACTAAAAATAGAGCAAACTTTTTGAAAAAAATTCGCAGTATCGATCTACTTGTGATCACACTTTTGTGTTGTTACTGCACTATCTACTCAGTAAGATTTTCTTATGTTGAGTCATACCGATTAAAATTATCTATATGTTCGTAACCGGCATTGAGATTAATTTATGTCGATGTTCAGGATACAAGTCCACGTGATTTGTTTATATCCGATAAAATTCGTCTTTTTCATCAAAGTAAGGTCACTCATGTTGTTCTCTTGGGAATGCCATCGTTGATGGTGGATTTTAGTTCAGTACTAAAATGTAAAACCAAACTTGATGCGTACCGACATCCTGCAAAGGATAGAGCCATTTGATGAGTGATGAGTACCTCCTCACTTTATTTATTCGAAGTAATTTAATAAATACACAAAATTCACCCAGAATGTTGCGTGCAACAGCCATCCCAAATATTTTGTGAATTTTACTAGCATTAATAATTAACAATTAATGCATGATTTGCCTGGTATTTTCCATGTTGTGTTCTCAGCCGAACTCTCATCATTGACATGACATGACGACTGAGTGCTCACTCTCAACAGAGTAGCATGAATCTCCGTGCCAATATTGAGACATGCATGAAATACCCACAAAGGCTACATCACTCTCTGACAGAGAGTCTCGCATCGACGCGCTTTGGTTAGCCGATCGAGCATGCTTAATTTCCTTAAGAAAAAACTAGACTGTCCAAATCAGTCTCAGAAACGATCACGGCCACACAAGTTGGCGCGCAATTTAACAAGCCTAGCCAAACCACGGCAAGAGTAGGACATCATCGTGATGACCACCGCGGGCCCACTTATGCCCTAGCCGGTCGAACATCACCCGCACCCCTCGGTGACGTCAAACGCCATCCCAAAGTAAGGTGGCGCGCTGCTTGGAGAAGGCTCGAAAGAGCAAGACTGCTTAAAGCAGTCTTAAAATCATCATGACTGTCCAACTTCACCGGCATGGTTGGACGGATTAGATCATCCCATGAATGATCAGGGAAGCGCTAACGCACACATTGACGGGCCCACTTCTCACCTACCCTATCGGCCTTCTCAAAGCAATGAACGTTTGCTCGAAACATGGCTGGCATGATGCTTTAAAGGGTCGCGGAAGCTCCACTAGTGTCTTAAATCGATCACAACCATCCAACTTAGCCGACATAATTGGATGGCTTAGATCGCGCCTAGGACCATCGGACAGGTACACACATGTTCACCATCAGCCCAACGTGGGCCCCACATGATCGGCCTCCCAAGGGAGGAGCATAGCATGCAAAACCGTGTGGTTAAAGTTACATGCACACGACCGATCCAAAACCCTAATTAGGGTTTGCGGCATATTACATGTGTCACTAATCGATCGAGCGTCCATCTTTGCAAGCTTGGATGGAGGGTGTAGATGTAGACTTAAAAGGTTCCAAGCATGTCAACATGATCACTGTGGGCCCATCTACACGCATGACCGATCTGCCTAGGCCAACCGTGGCCGAACGTCTCGAAACACGCGCCCAAACTAGGCATGTCGCGCGGTTTACAATTCCTTTGCGGCAATGGATTTCTGCCGCAAACCGATCTCAACCACTCAACTTTGCCGGTCAAATTGAATGGCTTAGATCACACCTTCATGAGACAGTGAGGTACAGACGTGTACACTGGCAAGCCGTCTACACGCATGCCCGGTCGGTCCTGCCAAAAACGCCTCACATGCTTGGTTTCGACCAAGCTGAAGAGTGATGCTTGCTTACCTCTCCAAAACCCTAAAACTCCATCAACGGTCGCAGATTAGCGTCATATATCATCTCGTCCGTCCAACTCTACCAGCTTGGTTAGGCAGCCCATGCTAGGAGTTAAATGACCAATAAAGCATCCGCATGACCACCGTCCGCCGCTCTTCCACATAGAGTGATCGACCAAAGCATGGCTCGCCCATCACGACCTCCAAACGATCACTTGAAGATGGTTGGACGTTGTCTATTTTAAGATGCCTAATCCGCGACTTACTCCGTTAAGCTTTAAAAACAATGATGCTTCATACATCTTTGAATGTATTCGATGCATTACATGCATAGAATACACATGATATTTCATAAATATCGATTTCCCAAATAACTTAGTTATTTAACCTAGCACCGTATGCTACTTTATGTGGGTCCTACATCCACACAATCGAGACATCAAGCATGTCACAAACTGGGGGATACTTACTGGGTATTGGTCTGGCGGTTTACAGCGCGTAGCGTGCAACGCGCCATCACAAGAACGTGTCAGGAAGACATGGACGGTTAGTGATGATGGGAAGAGTGGGCAAAGGCTGATCGTGAGACATTAACACGATTCCCACTACTCCATCACTCCACTTCCTCCACTTCCCACTAGAGATGAGGGTTAGGCTCAATGGCTTGTATAAATAGGTTCTCCTCCCTATTTCTAGAAGAGATAGAAATCAAGTGTTAATACAACGTATTCAAACGCCCAGAGCTGCTTACATTATTGCAAGCCAGTTCGATATTCTGATACAAGTCATAAACAGCCAACACCTTCACAATCTCAACACCTTCTTCGCTTCCCTCCCTAAGATCAACCCCATCTCCTTCACTTTGTGACCGAAGCAAGTCTGGAACGACCATTTCTTGGTTTAGGCTAATTGCACAAATTGATCTCTCGAATCAAAAGCACTCCCATGCGGTGCATTTGTTTAGGTTTAGATTCGTTTCTCATCCACACACACCCAAATTTACCAAAAACCAGAAACAGATTTTCACCCATAAACAATTGGCGACCACAGTGGGAGATTAATCTCTCGGTTGTGACGTCAATTTCTTCAATACCCAATCCTATTTGGCTGGTTTCAATATGGTTGGTCTTAGGACTTCCCCAACAAATTCAAATCCTTGGTGAAGTTCCTCCAATGAAGATACCCCTCTTCCCAACGGTGCATCTGATGGCGTAACCGGAAGAATCCCAACGATGATCGAGTTAGCGCGGGTGCAGGAGATTCACACGAAGAACATGGACATGATCAAAGAAACAATAAACAACATACTCGATCTCCTCATTAAAATGACATCAGATATGAGCGGTTCTCCTGTCACAGAGATTTCTACACTGGGGATTGATCCTCGCGACGATCCTCCTCAAGTCAATAGTTTCACTATGAATCAAAGGCCGGTAGATCAGGAAGCGGCTTCTCTAGTGGAAATTTTATGCGAACTCTTACACCTCTCGAAGAGTCAGCGGGTGGAGACGTTTGCTGCAATCAACCAGATAGCCCTGGACGTGCATTTAACTCCTTTGCGTCCAGAAGCCTCAAAAACATCAGAGATGTCTGTGAATAGCGTTACATTTACAGAAGAAGACATGATGGCAGAAGAAGGTCATAATCGGGCCCTACACGTTACTGCACGCATCAAGGATTCAGAGTTCAAAAGGGCCTCATCGACACGGGAGCATCTTGAATGTGATTACTCTCAAGACACTCGGGACAGCCAATGTTCGCCCAAGCAAGATCGTGCGACAACCTACCACGATGACGGATGATAGACACATTTTTGTGTCCGAATTGTCTGAGTGTTGGTATTGTTGGAACTCGTTTTTGTACTAATATTGTGTTTTTATGCATTTTTAGGTATTTTTGGAAATAAATATTTTTGGAAAAATCGGCTGGCCGAAAAGTTGCGCGGAACACCCCGGAGGACAAGTGTTATTCGGACTCGTCTTTGGATAAGGGGTAACCAATTACTAAGGGGCACCCCAAGGAGGCACTGCTATTCGCACCCTGAGCACGGGATAAGGCGGTCATCTTCTCCATTTCAAAATTCAGTTTGGCGGGAACTCATGCAAACTCACTGGCAGATTAGGGTTGCGAATTTGAAGGCGTTTCAGGGCGATTCAATGGCCGAAACTCATTGGGTATGTCCCTCTTGGATAAACAGTTTGGTATAAGCCTTTTGTTCGACTAGATTTGGTGGTTATTCCACGAGAAGAAAACAGAGAGCACGGGTTTTGCATGGGTATGTCACGGGTTTACAAAGCATTTGAGCGTGTTGGAAAGACTTGTGGAACGTGAATGAGTTAAACAGGATATTTCGGAGTGATTTGGATTGCCACACGACGCGTCTTTGCTACAAAAATGGAAAGAAAATACTCCAGAATATTTTCTTATCAATGCCGAGTAATGGAGAATCATTTGAAGATATTGAGTGATATTTTGATACCATGTCGACTATATAAAGGATTCTGGTGCACCACAGAGCGGGGACAGATAGTTTGGGAGAGATTGGTACGCTACAATAGCCGGAAAATCAAGTTTCAGAAAATTGAGTACTGCTGCTGCTGAACCAAGAACGTGAAGAACAGACTCTCAAGGACAGTCGTTCTTCAACGATAATGAGACCCACGTGCGTCTTAATACGGAGGGAGGCGAGACTTAAAATTTGTAACAGTTTCAACCCTTCCTTGTAACGGTGTTTGCAACATCTATCTTGTTGCAAACCCAATTTTCATCATTTTCTCCATATTCATCATTTGTAACCCTTTGAGCATAAATGAAATCAAATTTTGAGCGTGTTTCCAACATGATGAGCGGCTAATTCTCTCGTAACCAAGGCAATGGATGAAGCTATTCACACATGAACAATGGGTAACTATTTTATTTTCTCTAATATTTAATTATAATTCACTCAATCATTGCTTTGGCAGAGTTCTTCAAAGTTTACATAAATTTCTTCATTAGTTGTGATCAATTAGATAGGTTATGCTTTGGTTAGATAATCTATGCTTAGGGATACAATTAATTTTTGAGAATATGTTTGATTATTTGTGGATTAAGAAATAAAGGATTAAAAGGATAATTAGAGTTATGAAATATTTGATATCATTCATGTGTAATAGTGGATTCTAGTGTCTTGGTTATATTCCTAATATCTTGAAATCAATCTTGAATCAAATTTTCTTTATTTTGAATTTTTATTAAATCTAAAATCTTTTGCTTTCACAAGTCTGAACGAACCTAATTACTACAACTCAATTGAAATTCTCATCAATATTTTGGCGCTACCTTGACGGACTTGTCTTTAGGCTAGAGTTTTTAGATTTTCTTTTAGGTTTTTATTTATTTGTTCTTCTTTACGTTTTTGGGTTTTTGTCTTTTCCTTTTGATTTTGGGATTTGGAGCGAAAGAAATATTTGCCAAAGCTTTTGGTGGATACTTAAAGATTTGGAGTTAAAGACAAAGCGAAAGGAGCAAAAGAAGAAGATTTTTTAATATTTTATAAAAAGAAAAAAAAAAAAAGAGGCATTTTTATTATTTTATTTTTTTTTTAGATATTCTTTTTAGACTTTCCCTTCCTTTTCTTTTACTTTTGGACTTGGACATTTGGACATTCGGACATTCCTTTTTTTTTTAAACCTACGGAAGGGTAGTATTAAATATCAAACTGTTTGCGAGAGAAGGACGGTGATTACGATATCACCTCGGCCCCTCGGGTTCGTACATGACATAGGAGTCGTGGCCCGAGTCGACTACAACGGTTCATCCCCGTCCAGCACGGGGGGTAAGTTTGTCGAAACACTCGCGAATCCCCGCTAGCGAGTTCTTGTCTTCCTTCGTGTGAATATATCTTCGAGGACAAAACGGCTGTTTTTAATTTCCTAGTAAAGGGCAAGGACTGGCCATATAAGATAAGGGTTCGGATTTCATCACCGTTCTCTTCTTGCCCGCCTTAGGAAAACAATATTTAACGCGAACCTAAGCCTTAAAATCCCGGAATAGAACGAGACCGATAGGGTAACGAGCTTAGTAGGAAAGTCTTAGAAAAATATTGGTTACTCTTGTAGCATACTTTGAAGTTCATGATGGTCTCGTGAAGTTGAATGCGTGACTGCGCCGCCTTGTAATAGCGGTGAGGCCTTGGGTATCAAAGCTCCACCGAGCTTCCTCGCCTTGATTCAACTTACTTTGACTCGGATTGATCCAGAGGGTTTGCTTAAATTGTAGCAATTCCCTTTCGGACGATTAGAAAGCTGGTCTAGAAAACAATCTAAGTGGAGCCATCATGCTTTTTGTTTGCTAGATATCATTAGGTTTTTGTGGTGGAGTCGGCCTTGTTTGTGCTTGCATAGAACTTCCTTCCTTTTAGGATTTTTCTTTTTGTTTATTTTTTTTTAGTGTATGCCCGAGGTCTTTAAAGGACGGGCTTGGAAAAAAGAAACACTCTAGGTCGTTTGATTAGTGACAAACCTAGTAGTTCTTCTTGCGAAGGCGGGGAACTCAAGACTCTTCTTTGAGAGCCCCGTTTTGGAAACTTCAGATTTGAAAATCTGTCTCTTAGCGAGGAAAGTACCCCTAGTACTTCGGCTTGTGCCAACGATGGCAACTCGAAAGATTACATGTTCCCAATCGGGACCAACCGAGCTTCATGCATAAAATTGTCACCCAATACGGCTAACTTCGAGATAAAAGCTAGTATCCTTCGGATGATCCCTATATTCTTAGGAAAAGAGGATGAGAACCCTTATTTTCATATTAGGGACTTTGAGGAAATTTGTGGGACAGTTAGAATAAAAGACCATCGATGAAGTTTTGAAACTTAAGATGTTCCCATTTTCCTTAAAAGATAAAGCCAAGACTGCTAAACAACCTACCATCTGGATCCATTGAAACATGGCAGAACTTATCGCTTATATGAAATTCTACCCTAAGCATAAAAGCTGGTTGTTAAGCAAAAAAATTAGTGCTAGTGTGCAACAAGAGGGAGAGTCTCTTTATAGGTTTTTAGAGAGATTCAATGATCTCCTATCTCAAAGTGTCCTCACCATGTATTTGATAAGATGAAACTTGTAGGGATTATTTATGATGGTTTAGACTATTCGACCAAAGCCATGGTCGAGTCTATGTGTCTTTGGTGAGTTCACTAGTAAAAGTCTTTGAGGATGCCTTTACCTTCTTAGGAGTTGTTGCCGAGAAATCCCAAGATGGGAGTCTTGTGTTGAACCCCCTAAAAGACTCTTGGTCAATAAGTAGCACCAATGTGGTAGATACAAGCTTCGGGTCGATGCTAAGTTTTGCTTTATCTAGAAGGTTAGAAGCTTTGGAAATGGGTCATCTAAAAATAGGTCCTTGGCGAACCTAATAGAACCTCTCAAGTATCTAGTTGTGAATAGAGCCCGATAACTCATTTTGGGAAGGTCAAAGTTAGTGAAGAGCAAGCTCATGCTGTCTATAACAATGCTAGGTTTGAGAACCGTCAGAAGTATGACCCATACTCAGAGACCTACAATCCTGGTTGGAGAAACCATCCTAATTTCTCTTGGTCTAAGGTCGAGAATCAAGGACGGTCCCTAGTAATTCTCACCTCCCCCGTGTTTTGGTTATAATAAGAGTTCTTGTGTCAAACCCGGTTAACCCTTCGAGAATAGAATGACTAGCTTAGAGGAATCTTTTAGTATACTAAAAGAGAGCTGGGATATGTTAGCACAGAGCCGGAGATGTTAGTAAAGAGCCAGGGTAATTTTCAAGAGGAAACCAAACAGAATTTTAAGAATAATTCCGGTCTCTTGCTAAACTAGAACTTCAAGTCGGCCAAATTGCTAAGTTCCTTAGTGAAAGAGAAGATGGAAGGTTCCATAGTCATACTAATCCTAACCCTAAAGGAGAGAAATCGTACAATCATGTGAATTCTATTACAACCCTTAGGAGTGGGAAGAAAGTTGACAATAAGGTCGCCATGCCCGATAGTGAACATGTCGTAGTTCACCCTTCCGAGCCGTAAAATGAGGAGACTGATAGAGTCTCTAATGAGACCAATGAGGGTCGTATTGAGCCGGGCTTTGTTCCAAAAAGCCCTGTTCCCCAGCTGCTAGTTCCAACTAAGAGGGAGTCGAACTTTAATGATATATTGGAGGTTTTTAAGCGGTGTTACTATCAACCTCCCATTGTTGGACGCGATTAAGCGATTCCCGCTTATGCCAAGTTCCTTAAGGACTTGTGTACACGAAAGCGTAAGCTTAGTGTTCAAAAAAAAGCCTTCCTAGCTAGTCACGTGAGTTCCATTATTCAGAATACCACTACTCCTAAGTATAAGGACCTGTGGTCCCCTACCATTTCTTGCACAATAGGTGAATACCGTGTTGAGAAAGCTTTGCTTGACTTAGGAGCCAAAGTGTGAACTTACTTCCATACCATGTGTACCTTAAGCTAGGACTTGGTGAGATGAAACCTACCCCGGATGACTCTTGATTTAATGATAGGTCCGTTAAAATTCCTCGGGTGTGATCGAGGATGTTCTCATAGAGGTCGACAAGTTTATTTATCCGGTGGATTTTGTTATCCTAGATACCCAACCTTGTCCCCCGACCAGAGAACCAGATCTAGGTAATTTTAGGTCGCCCGTTTTTAGCTACATCCAATGCGATCATTAAGTCGAACCGGTATCATGAATTTGTCTTTTGTAATATGACTATTGAATGAACGTCTTTCATATTAGTAAGCTACCCTCTGAACTAGATGACTCGAGCATAGAAGAGGTGAACATGATAGGAACATTAGTCGAGGAGTCATTACCAAAAACTTTGTTAGAAGATCCTTTAGAGAAATGCCTAGCTCACTTTGGGATTGATTTTGATGATGATGATGTGATTAATGAGGTGAATGCCTTGTTAGATTCAACCCTTTGATAGACACTAGTAATGGATGGAAACCCAGAGTTCGAACCTCTACCATTTTCTAAGTCTACCCTAGTTCCTTCGTTAGAAGAGCCTCCTAAGTTGGACCTAAAACCATTGCAGGACACCTCAGAAATATGTGTTTTTAGGCCCATCTGAAACTTTACCTGTGATTATTGCTTCCAACCTGGATAGTGATCAGGAAAGTAGGCTAGTAACCGTCCTTCAAAACAACAAGGAAGCGTTAGGTGGACCATAGCAGGACATTAAGGGTATAAGTCCTCTTGTTTGTATGCATCGATTTATTTAGAGGAAGATACCAAACCTTCTAGGGAGATGCAACGAAGACTAAACCCTAATATGAAAAGAAGTAGTTCGAACCGAGGTTCTTAAGTCGTTAGATGCGTGCATTATCTACCCTATTTCGGATGCAAGTGGGTGGCCCGTTCGTGTTGTTCCCAAGAAATCCTAGACATTCGTAGTCCGAGAATGATAACAATGAGTTAATTCCTACCCGAGTGACCACGGGTTGGCGTGTTTGTATTGACTATAGGAAATTGAACAAGGTCACTAGGAAGGACCACTTTTCCCTTCCCTTCATCGACCGGATGCTTGAGAGATTAGCCGGACATAGTAATTATCGCTTTTTAGATGGCTACCCGGCTATAATCGATCGTTATTGCCCCCGGAAGACCGGGAGAAAACCACTTTACCTGTCCCTTTGGTACCTTTGCGTATAGACGCATGCCTTTCGGGCTATGTAACGCCCCGCGACTTTTCAAGCGTTGCATGATGAGCATATTTTCGAGATATGGTAGAACGGTTCTTGGAGGTCTTTATGGATGATTTTTAGGTGTTTGGTTCGTCTTTCGATGAGTGCTTGCATCATTTGTCATTAGTGTTGACTAGATGTAAGGAAAAGAATCTAGTGCTTAATTGGGAGAAATGCCATTTCATGGTTCAATCAGGAATTGTTTTAGGGAATATCGTATCTTCTAAGGGTATAGAGGTAGATAAAGCCAAAGTTGACCTTATTAAGACTTTACAGTCCCAAAACCGTAAAAGATATTAGGTCATTCTTAGGGCATGCAGGTTTTTATCGTCGATTCATTAAGGATTTTAGCTTGATTTCTAGACCTCTTTGCAATTTGCTTGCAAAAGATGTTAAGTTTGTCTTTGATGATGCTTGTTTAGAGGCTTTTGAGAAGCTTAAGACTTTACTCACTACCGCCCCCATAGTCCAGGCACCTAACTGGAACCAGCCCTTTGAGATCATGTGCGATGCTTCAGATTATGCTATTGGTGTTGTGCTAGATCAGCGAGAAAACAAATTACTTCATGTGATTTACTATGCTAGCAAAACTCTGAATGATGCCCAGTTGAACTACACCACTACAGAGAAGGAACTTTTAGCCATTGTGTTTGCCTTAGACAAGTTTAGACCCTATCTCTTAGGTTCTAAGATCGTAATCTATACCGATCATGCTGCTTTGAAATACCTTTTGTCTAAGAAGGATACCAAACCTAGATTGATTAGATGGATCCTTTTATTACAAGAATTTTGTCCAGACATTAGAGACAAAAAGGGTGCAGAAAATGTAGTAGCAGACCACTTGTCTAGGCTAGTTGTTAGTTCCCCTGATGATTCTCTTCATATAAGGGATAGCTTTCCTGATGAACAATTGTTCTCTGTTTCCCAATCACCTTGGTATGCAAATATAGTGAATTATCTTGTTGCGGGTGAATGCCCCAACATTGGGGTAAACAAGATCGTTCTAGGTTTTTAGCCGAGGTTAAGCACTTTTTTGGGATGATCCTTATTTATTTAAGTATTGTCCGAGACCAGTTATTATAAGATGTATACCCGAGAGTGACCAGTATTATTTCCTTTTGTCATGATCATGCTTGTGGGGGTCACTTTAGTGCTAAGAAGACCGGGCTTGCTAAGATATCAGAGTGTGGATTCTACCGGCCGTCATTGTTTAAAGACTCCCGATTCTTGGTTACTTGTGAACGTTGCCGTAAATTAGGAACCATTTCCCGTAGGAACATGATGCTCTTGAACCCTATTTTAATCGTTGAGGTCTTTGATGTGGGGTATTGACTTTATGGGTCCGTTTCCTAATTCCTTTGGTAACCTATACATCCTTGTCGCCGTAGACTATGTCTCTAAGTGGATTGAGGCGGTTGCGTGTAAAACCAATGACCATAGGGTTGTGATTGAGTTCTTGAAAAATAATATACTTACACGTTTTGGTACACCGCGAGCTATAATTAGTGATGGAGGGTCGCACTTTTGCAATGGACCTTTTAGGCTTCTGATGAAGAAATATGGTATTACACATAAGGTAGCTACCCCGTATCATCCACAGACTAGTGGTCAGGTAGAGGTGTCCAATAGGGAGATAAAACGTATATTAGAAAAAAGTTAATCCTAATCGAAAGACTCGGTCGTCTAGGCTTATCGATGCCTTATGGGCTTACTAAAATCTGCGTTTAAAACCCCTATTGGAATGTCGCCTTATCGGCTTGTTTATGGCAAGGCATGTCATCTACCTGTTGAGTTAGAACATAGAGCTTATTGGGATGTTAAACAGCTAAATTTTTCACTTGACAAGGCAAGAGCCCATAGGAAACTCCAGCTCAATGAGTTGGACGAGATTCGTATAGATGCTTACGATAGTGCGAAGGAGTATAAGAACAAAATGAAACTTGTGCATGATAGAAATATTTTACGGGGAAGTCATTTTCTCCAGTCAAAAAGTTCTTCCCGTATGATACCCGCTTGCATCTTTCCCCGGGAAGTTATGTTCTCGGTGGACGGGTCCTTTTATTGTTCAGACCGTATTTCCTCATGGAGTCTGTTGAGATCGAGACACCGGATGGTAGTAGTTCTTCGAAGGTTAACGGTCGAGATTGAAACCCTTTTTAGAGCCCTTTCCTGTGTGATGTTGAGGAGGTCCCTCACGGAGGACCTCGTTTACCCTTGATTGACCATCAAGGCGATTGTATGTTGTATATTAGTTTTGATTTCTCTCTTCACCCAGGTACTATCTTTTCGACTTCTTTCTTTATCGATTCCTCATGTTACTTTATTTTTGGTATTGCTCTTTTCATTAGAAACATTGAGGACAATGTTAGATTTAAGTTTGGGGGTGGGAAGAAACTTCTTGTTAGTATTTAGTTGCAATAAATAAACTCGAGCCTAGAAATTTATGTTTATTAAGGTCGGCACTAACCAATCTAAGTGGATGGAAGCATTTTGGTTGAAGGAGTTGAGGAACCAATCGATTAGATGGCAACATCTAAAGAGTCTATTCATAAAAGCACGAGCTCGAGTGTTAGAAATAACATGATAGTTTCACCATATCTCGTTGAGTCCTTTTCACTTCTGTTTTTATTTTTATTTTGTTTTTTTAAACTATGTTTCTCTAAGTGATTAGGTGGGGCCCACGAATCAAGTTGTTACCGATGCTAGGGTGAATTAGAGTGATTGAGATATTCAAAAAAAAAAAAAAAAAAGTGAGACCAGACCATTAGACCAAACTAATAAAATTAACACTTGGGAATAGCAATATGTGTGTGTTTTCCCCTGTCTCCGTCGCTAAACAAGCGTGGAATGCAGGATCCACGGGAACTATCATGTAATCTGCCGACAAGAAGCATGCGCTTGGATCCAAAAGATCTAATCATGCGGTTAAAAAATATATTAATGTTCGGTGAATAAATCGACCCGGGTTCCCTTGTATATGCCGACGTGTTGATCTAGAATTGGGATTGTCAACCATTGGTTCCCTTGTATATGCCAAATTGTGTTGATATTAGTCGACTAGTATCTCGGTCCATTAGGATAGGTCATTTTGGCGGAGGCCTTGAGCACAGATATGGGAAACACTGTCACTTAGTAAACATCAAAACCATCTATGTTTTTCTCTATATCCATCTTCTTGATCTATCCATGTGATTAGTTTTGACTCAGGGTATTGATGTCCATAGTGCGACTATCCGAGTAGAGCTCTGTCACTTTATATGAATTTTAGTATGCTTGGGTGCAAACTCGTACAAGAATTGGAATTTCGCATCGGTGGTACTTCCTCCCGTAGTCAATAAGTATGCCAACCAAGGAGATTCTTTAGTGCCTTCCAAGGTTCGTGTAGATAGCTAGGGTGCGGAGTAAAGTTTTGTGGGTACACCTCTGGTAAACCCTCCAGGAGACAACACTCCGCCTCAGGGCCACCTAGGGGTTCAAATGATTTTATTTTCTAGAATAAATTTGCTCGAGGACTAGCAAATAATAAGTTTTGGGGGTATTTGATAGACACATTTTTGTGTCCGAATTGTCCCGAAATCCGGTATTGTTGGAACTCGTTTTTGTACTAATATTGTGTTTTTATGCATTTTTAGGTATTTTTGGAAATAAATATTTTTTGGAAAAATCGGCTCGAAAAAGTTGCGCGGAACACCCGGGAGGACAAGTGTTATTCGGACTCTCGTCTTTGGATAAGGGGTAACCCAATTACTAAGGGGCACCCTGTTGATATTCGCACCCCAGAACAGGATAAGGGGCAGTCATCTTCTCCATTTCAAAATTCAGTTTTGGCGGGAACTCATGCAAACTCACTGGCAGATTAGGGTTGCGAATTTGAAGGCGTTTGCAGGCGATTCAATGGCCGAAACTCATTGGGTATGTCCTCTTGGATAAACAGGCTGGTATAAGCCTTTTGTTCGACTAGATTTGGCTGGTTATTCCACGAGAAGAAAACAGAGGAGCACGGGTTTGCATGGGTATGTCACGGGTTTACAAAGCATTTGAGCGTGTTTGAAAGACTTGTGGAACGTGAATGAGTTAAACAGGATATTTCTTGAGTGATTTGGATTGAAGATCTCCAGTGCCTATCTCCATCACCAAACTTGTCCACAGATGAACGATGAAGCTCGTGCAACTTCTCGAAAAATACCGAGGACATATTCGCTTGGACATATGAAGAAATGCCCGGTTTAGATGAAAAATTAGTCACCCATCATCTACATGTCATACCTGGATCCAAGCCGATCAACAGTCCCCGAGGCAATTCAGGCACGATGTGGAAGAGCAAATCAAGACCGAGATCTGAGAAGTTGCTAGGCTTTGGCTTCATTAAACCCATTCATCATCCGGCCAGGTTGGCTAATGTGGTTCCTTAAGAAAAAGAAAAACGGACAGAGATCAAGGTCATGGGGATTTCAGAGACTTGAATAGATGATGCCCCCAAAGACGATTTTCCTCTACCTAACATCGACATGTTAGTAGATGCCACCAGCGAACACGGCATGTTCTCCTTCATAGACGGATATAGCGGGTACAATCAGATAAGGATGTACGAGCATGACGCAGCTTTTCAAACTCCTCTCGGAAATTTTTATTATACTGTAATGCCATTTGGTTTGAAGAATGCGGTGCAACCTATCAACGCGCTATGACAGCAATCTTCCACGACATGATGCATAAGCAAGTTGAAGACTACGTGGATGATATAGTAGTCAAATCAAAGCTCGGGCGGATCACACAGGAGTCTTACAGCAAGTGTTTAAAAGGTGCCGTGAGTACAAATTGAAGATGGATCCTTTGAAATGCGCTTTCGGCGTTTCTTCGTGCAAGTTTCGGGATTCCGGAACTGCCGAGGGGATCAAGGTGGACCCATCCAAGACTTAAGCTATCCTCACGATGCCGCCACCACGGACTATGAAGGAGCTCCAAAGCTTCATGGGCAAAGTAAACTACATTCGACGTTTGATACGGTTTGGCCCACTCGTTGCTTCATTCACTCCCTTGTCAAGAAGGAGCAAGTTTCGTCTGGACCGCACTACAATAGGAAGCGTTTGAGAAGATTCAACGGATATTATCGTCTCAAATGGTCATGAAGTCCCATGTCCAAGGAAGACCGATGTGTCTCAGACACCGTCGGTAGGGCTTTGCTCGCTCAGGAGGATGATGAGGGAGTCAAACATCCCATATACTATTTCAGTCGAGTATTAAGAGATGCTGAACTCAGATATCCCAAAGCGGAAAAAGCATGCCTAGCCCTGATTCATTCCATTCGGAAGTTCAGACATTACTTGTTGTCCAAAAAGGTGTTGCTTATATCTAAATCTCGATCCTAGCGAATTTTTTACTTTCAAAGTTTCGGTCTTGATGGGAAGGTCGGCCAAGTGGATTCTTCAAATGTCGAGCTGACATAACGTGCACATCACCAAGGGCTATCAAAGGAAAAGCCGTTCTTCGATTCATCGGCAGCGTTCCCGGAGAAGGCACTACCGCACTACACGAGGATCTTCCCGGAGAATTCCAGAGATCTCCGTTGTCGAAGGAGAGGCATGGCTGCTGTATTTCGATGGCTCCCCCACTCCTAGCAATAACACTGGAGGGGCGGGCGTGGTCCTAGTGTCTCCAACTGGTGAAGTTTTCTCACATTCATTCAAATTGGACTTTCAGTGCACCAACAACTCAGTAGAATATGAAGCCTTTCTCATAGGATTATCAATAGCCAAACAAGCAGGGGCCACTCGCACGGGAGATAAGAGGTGACTCTAAGTTCTTTGGTTAATCGGATGAATGGAGTGTATGCGTTGAAGGAGGTAACGCTGGCCCCATATCGATCGAGGCGCAAAGATTATTAAACTACTTTCCGATGCAACCATAACCCATGTTGGTCGCAACAACAATGGACATCCGATTGTTTAGCCACGCCGGCATCCAAATTGATTCGAAGGTTTAGAAGAAACCGTGACGGTAAAGAGGAGGACGGTGGAATCAACATGGCTTTCACAACACAAAAACACTGGGACCTGTGATTGGCGAACTCCTATCATTCAAAAGATCAGCAGCTCGCTTTCTCAAGGAAAGGTCGGTCTCAAAAACCCCGTAGAACTTCTTCATGCTTCATGGTATGCTATATCATGAAACCGGATGGTTCCCTATCAATATGTCTCGGAGATGAAGAAGCGTAGCTACGCCTTAACCGCATTCACGATGAAATTTGTGGGCAAACGTTAGTAGTAACGCTCTATCAATGTCTTCAACGCCTGGGCTGTTACTGGCCAGAAATGGAAACCTAATCTCGGCTACTCCAAAAGTCTTGCCCTAACTGTCAAATACCACCACATCAATTGGAGATTTTAAGCATAAGTCATGCTGAGGACTGGAGAGGACCGTATATTAGCTATCTCCGCGACTTGAGTAACTCCCGCTAATCAAAACGATCTTGTCAAGATGAAACAAAAAGGCGAAGCGATTCGTATTTCACGAAGGGGTCCTGTGATCGCAAAAGCTTTGGAGGGGATCATTACGGTGTTTGTCCGAGGTAGAGATTCCAATCATGTTGAAGGAAATGCATGAAGGGGAACATCAAGGGAAGAGGAAACTATTTCTCCGGATACACGAGAGATACTATTGGCCGACCATGGAGGATGATGCAGCCGTATTTGTTCAAAGCTGCCACAAATGTCAAATTCATGGGAACCTTGTTCACGCACCTTCCACTCCTATACACTCGATAAGCAGCCCATGGCCATTTTATACGGGGACTCGACATTATTGGGAAGATCAATCGCCATCATCGAAGCAACACGAGTATATTATAACCGTGATGAGAATATTTCACCAAATGGGTTGAGGCTATTCTCTACGAGGAACTACAAAAGTAATTGCGGCTTTCATTAAAGAGCACATCATTTGTCGTTTTGGTGTGCCTAAGCACATTATCACCGATAACGGTACCCCCTTCGCCAACAAAGCAGTACGAGAGTTGCTTGAAGAATATGGGATTAAACATGTCTTCTCCACCATTTACTATCCTCAAGGAAATGGACAGTGAAAAGCACCAACAAAACATTAATTCGGATTCTCGGATATAAAGACATGACAACCCCGAGAGAATGGCACGAGCGGCTACCGATGGCGCTATGGGCATATGGACGACACCTAGAAGTTCTATTGGGGTTTCTCCATATTCACTTGTTTACGGTGCGGACGCGATCCTCCCAAAGATAAATCAAGATTTCGGCCCAGATTGCCGCAGCAAGTGGGGTCCATCGGAACGAGGTTGAAGCATCTAGCTCAAGAATCGCCGAGTTAGACACTGGATTCCGAAGAAGCGAGGCGGAGGAACGTGCTCGTGTGTACATGAATAGGGTCTCCAGGGCATATGACAAGACTGTGAAGCCACGTGTTTTTAAAGTAGGAGATTTGGTCTTAAAGACAGCCAAGCACATTCAGCAAGACATGTCTGCACCAAAATTCTCTCCGAAATGGGAAGGTCCCTACGTGGTTACCAAGGCTTACAGTACCGGCTACTACAAAATCATTAAGGTGGATGGAGGCAAGATAGAGGCAGTCATTAACGGAAAATGGCTCAAGGCATACCATGCTTGATCATTGTCCCGCTACTGTCCCACGACATGACAATACATGCATTTTCATTACGCATTTTAATTATCAATTTATTCAGGAAAAAAAAATAAAAACGTCAATGAAAAAAAAAACTTCATCTATCTACCAATGCAATTCATCTCTCAAGAATGTTCAAAAAGAAAATTGACAATAAGGAAGCGTGGCTTAGAAGAGGCCATCCAATGATTGCTTAGTTCCTTGATAGCATCATCTTCAACCTAGTTTGGTATCTCTCCGTCCTATTCTTCAAGTTTTGAAATGCCTGCTCCACCTTCTCCCGATTCCGCAGCCTGAGCCTTCTCCTCCTCCAAGATAGCTTTGCAATGGGAACTACATTCACGAGGATACCAACTTGATCAACCTTGATGATATCAAGACGCGCGCAACCGATTTACGTTGAACTCCATGGATTCGCAAGTAGATACCATGTTCTCCCACTTTTCAAGGTTTGATTCAAGAACGTTGCGGATAGAGATATGTTCCATCTCGGCAACCATGGGAAGAAGGCAATTTACCGTGGTGACCAAAGCAAATGAACAGCGCCGAACTACATTCCTGGTTGCGATGTGGCCATACTTTCTCCATACATTTGTGTACAAAGGCACAAACTCCTTCCGCACTAAGAATCCACCGACAATTCGGTAAGAATGGAAGATAGGCATATCATATGGATATCGAATAAAAGACCCGCATTGGGGTATTCATAAGATGAGATACCCAGATCAGCATCTTCAAGGTCCGCGGTGGTAGGCGTGTTTGAGTTTGAAGGAAGAGGACTAGTTAAGTCTTCGTCGTCGATGACCGTCACGCATGTTCCGGTAGGGTATCTCTGCAAAAAAAAGGGGGAATTATTCGCCGATCATGAAGAACAAGCAACCTGCTCGGAAAAGAAAAGGAAAAAAAGAACGAACCTAGGTATGATATTCTTAACTCGGAGGACACGAGCGGGGGATTCATCAAGGGGCTCGGATACGGGCGGGCACGCGTTTAGCGTAAGACCCCGGATGGTATGAAGAAGACGATCCACCGTTGTTTGACATGATGAAGAGATGAAGTTTCGCAAGAAAAATCTTATCGCAAAACGGTAAAAAGTGGTTCAAAATCCCTATATATACATATATGTTGAGGAAACCTAAAGGAAGACTAAAGCTACCGTGGCGAAGTCTACCCGATAGATGAGGATTCAACACCAACCAAGTGTGCTTTCTTCCAAACCCTAATAAAGATCGGAAAGACCGTTGGGTATCTAAAAGGAACGGTTCGACCAGCTCCGGGACGTTTGAGGCATATGACGGTATTCATCTATGCGGTAAATATGTATTTACTTTAGCTTGATTGTTCTAGTATTTGAGTGTCACCATCTCATGCCTACCCCACAATAATACAACCATTATGTGCTAGGCGGGGGACTTAATGTTGATGGTGGATTTTAGTTAGGGAGTGGCTAAAACCGTAAAACCAAACTTGATGCAATCGACATCCTGCAAAGGATAGAGCCATTCGATGAGTGATGAGTACCTACTCACTTTATTTATTCGAAGTAATTCAATAAATACACAAAATTCACCCAGAATGGTGCGTGTAACAACCATCCAAAATATTCTGTGAATTTTACTAGCATTAGTAATTAACAATTAATGCATGATTTTCCCGGTATTTTCCATGTTGTGTTCTCAGCCGAACTCTCATCATTGACATGACATGACGACTGAGTGCTCACTCTCAACACATGTTCACCATTAGCCCAACGTGGGCCCCACATGATCGGCCTCCCAAGGGAGGAGCATAGCATGCAAAACCTTTTGGTTAAAGTTACATGCACACGGCCAGATCCAAAACCCTAATTAGGGTTTGCGGCATATTACATGTGTCGCTAATCGATCACGAGCGTCCATCTTCACAAGCTTGGATGGAGGGTGTAGATGTAGACTTAAAAGGTCCCAAGCATGTCAACATGATCACTGTGGGGCCATCTACACGCATGACCGATCGGCCTAGGGCAACCATGGTCGAACGTCTCGAAACGCGCACCCAAACTAGGTATGTCCCGCGGTTTCCAATTCCTTTTTGCAATGGATTCTGCAAACCGATCTCTCAACCACTCAACTTTGCTTGGTCAAGGTGAGTGGCTTAGATCACACCTTCATGAGACAAAGTGAGGTACGACGCACGTGTACACCGGAAAGTCGTCTACACGCATGCCGGTCGGCCCCGCCAAAAACGCCTCCCATGCTTGGTTTTGACCAAGTCAAGAGTGATGCTTGCATACCTCTCCAAACCCTAAAACTCCATCAATCTGGTCGCAGATGAGCGTCATATATCATCTCGTCCGTCCCAACTCTACCCGGTTTATTTAGGCAGCCCAGGGCTAGGAGTTAAACGACTAATAAAGCATCCCCATGATCACCGTCCACCGCACTTCCACATAGAGTGATCGGTCAAAGCATGGCTCGCCCATGCGACCTCCAAACGATCACTCGAAGATGGTTGGACGTGGTGCTATTTTAAGACGCCTAATCCGCGGCTTACTCCGTTAAGCTTTAAAAAATAGCGATGCTTCATACATCTTGAATGTATTCGATGCATTACATGCATAGAATACACACGATATTTCATAAATATCGATCTCTCAAATAACTTAGTTATTTAACCTAGCACCGTATGCTACTTTCTGTGGGTCCCACATCCACAAAATCGAGACATCAAGCATGTCACAAACTGGGGTATTGGGCTGGCGGTTTACAGCGCGCAGCGTGAAAACGCGCCATCACAAGAACGTGTCAGGAAGACATGGACGGTTAGTGATGATGGGAAGAGTGGGCAAAGGCTGATCGTGAGACATTAACACGATTCCCAATACTCCATCACTCCACTTCCCATGAGAGACGAGGGTTAGGCTCAATGGCTTGTATAAATAGTTTCTCCTCCCTATTTCCATAAGAGATAGAAATCAAGTGTTGATACAACGTATTCAAACACACAGAGCTACTTATATTATTGCAAGCCAGTTCGATATTCTGATACAAGTCATAAACAACCAACACCTTCACAATCTCAACACCTTCTTTGCTTCCCTCCCTAAGATCAACCCCATCTCCTTCACTTTGTGACCGAAGCAAGTCCGGGAACGGCCATTTCTTAGTTTAGGCCAGAATTGCACAAATTGATCTCTCGAATCAAAAGCACTCCCATGCAGTGCATTTGTTTAGGGTTTAGATTCGTTTCTCATTCACACACCCCCAAATTTACCAAAAACCGCAGAACAGAGTTTTCACCCATAATCACCATCAAATATGGGAGAGTTTTTAAATGTACTTGTGCTTAATTGCTATATCTTTCTAGGTGTGTGGGTGTGGAATTCTGAGAGGATGCTTGTATCTTAAATCTCCTAGATGAGCGCTAAGTATTTTTTTACTATGTGATATCATCTAAATAAAAGTTGATATGTAATTCCTTTAAGTCTTGAAGTATCTTTTGGGTTAATTCATTATGATCCCATAATTTTGTACCTTTGACAATTTTTATTGACAAAAAGGGGGAGAATTAATTAATAGTTTCACACTACATACATATGGTTTACGGATCATTATTGTTAGAGCACTTCTCGGTCGAACTCGCAAGCGTTGCTATCTTAAGCTTGTTTGTCAAGTTTAGTTGCCAAAACTAAAAGTCTTGATTTCTAGTCTACTTATAGCTAAGTCTCGGATTAGCATACTAAGTGTAGTTGAGCTTTAGACTTCACGACGTCCATCGAATAAAGACGAAGAACTACTCAAGGGAACTTGTGGAACTTCATCAATAAAAGGTATGTGGAGACTTGAACTCATATATCCCTCAAAAGTCTATCTAGTCTATCTCCTATTTGATACAAAAAGTCGTATTGCTATATAGACTTCAATTATACATATTTGGTATTTCGAGTCGAGTTTATCTCGCTTATCTATTTCTCGAAATATGTGTTGATAAGCTTTCGCTTTAACCAAGTTCATCTTTTATTCTTGACGAAAGTAAAAAGATGATCATGTGAAAATCGCCTTGTAACATCTTACATGATTTGTGTGAGACAGTCATTTGATGTAGACTCTGAATTTTCGTATTGATCATTCGATCACTTGAAAATTGCTTTGAAGCTAATAGTTTGTGTGAGACATCTATTGTCGTCTTCCAAGAATGTTTCAATGATTGAAATGAGGGTTTAGAACATGTAACCATGATTGGATATAAACATAGTGTGTGTTCACATTTGTGTAAAGTCCAAAACCCGGGAACCATGGTATGCGTACACGACGCGTTTTGGTTGGTGGTTGGAAGTCCAGGAACTAAGTATGCGTACCGTGCACGCGTCCGGAGGAAGTTCAAGTTCCGTGAATTTCTTTGGAGTTTGGAAGTGTAAAATGGTATGCACTTTCTACTGGAGACGGAACCAAACTCGGTCAAGCTACTTAGGTATGCTTACCGTTTACATACTTACGTAGGTTATGTTCTAAAATCGGTTTGTTCATGAACTAATCCATTTATATAATAAGGAATGCAATCTATTGCAAACCGTGGCTATAATGTTCATGAACTGATTCGAGTGAATCAAAATCGATTTTGCTTCAATTGTGTCCTGTATGCTTCTATGAGAATATAAACAATTGAACAACTCTCTAACTAGTTTCATTTGACTCATTTGAACTATCCATAATAAAGATGAATATGGTTGATATGAGAGTGCTCATATAGCTAACCATTGGTTAACTATTGTTGAACCAGCTAAGTGTACACGTTTAAATACAGTTACCTTTATCTAAATGATGGTACAACTCATTTGTGTATAACAAGATAAGTTTGATCTAACGGTTGAAAGATATTAGCTTGAATCTAATTAGGTTTTCATCTAACGGTGAATATTGAATGCTTTGTTACCAAGGTAAAATTGATCGCAAACCCCGATTTGAAGACTATATAAAGGAGAACTCTAGCAACCTGGGAAACCTAATCCCTACACCTCCCGTATGATACTAGTTGCGACTAGAGTCAATTCTCCTTTAACCTTAGGTTTTTCCAAAACCTTGTAGGTTAATGACTTAAAGACTTCATTGGGATTGTGAAGCCAGACCCAACTATTCTCTCTGTAGTTGCGTGTTCTGATCTTGTTGTTTTTTCTATCGTGATTGAGTCTGTCTTCTTTAATATTTGCTCGAGATTTATTCTCCGATAGGAAAGATTGAAAAGTAGTCACAAACATCTTCGTCCCATTGTTTGTGATTCCACAATATCTTGTTTCGTTAATCGATTAAGATTATTACGAGGTGATTGATAATACTAGGCTGTTCTTTGGGAATATAAGTCTGGTTTATCAATTGGTTCATGTTCACCTTGATTTATCAAAAGACGGAACAAAACTCGTAGGTATATCTGTGGGAGACAGATTTATCTATTCAATAGAATTTTCTGTGTGAGACAGATTTGTTTATCAAGTCTTTGACTTTGGGTCGTAGAAACTCTTAGTTGTGGGTGAGATCAGCTAAGGGAATCAAGTACGTTGAGAATACGACGTGGTTCAAGAGGCGTAAGGAACGCAAGCTGTACCTTGATCATTGTGAGATTGGTTAGGGCTTAACTACATTCTGTCCGAATTTAACTTGTAGTAGGCTAGTGCATGTAGCGGCTTTAATCTTGTGTGGTGTTCAAATTTGGACTAGGTCCGGGGTTTTTCTGCATTTGCGGTTTCTCGTTAACAAAATTTCGGTGTACGTGTTATTTATTTTCCGCGTTATATTTGTTTATATAATTGAAATATCACAAGTTGTGCATAAGTTCAATCAATTGTGAATCAACCTTTAGTTATTGATTAAATCGATTGACACTTGGATATTCGTTTTTGATACCCCGTCAAGTTGTTTCTTATATTAATCGAGGCTCACGGATTTCTATCCGTTTGATTCTCGATTACATTAAGAAACAAAGATATAACTCGTGATATATTTCTTGATTGATCTCGCTTTATTAGTTGGTGCTCTCAGAATTATAATGGAGTTAGTCCATACAGATTGCTAAGCGAAATATTGGGTGTGGTTGTTAGACCCCGCTTTTTGAATGCGTAAGGGGAGTGAATCAATATATATAGGTTTCACCTATTATGCAAAAGATGTAAGTATTGATTAAGGGGGAGAAAAATATCACCGTAGTATTACTTCAAAGTTGTGATACAATTGAACTTTGAAGAAGATAATAATACTATGTTTTTGTATTACGACGATTGAGAATATTTGTTTTCAAAGTTGTTATCGCTACGGATCTTCAACAACAATGATTTTGAGTTGAACACGTTCAGAATCATTGCAACTTGAAGTAACGAAGAATTCAAGGAGTTGAAGAAACCAAGGAAATCAAGCACGATGGATTCAAGGAGTTTTGAAGCTTTATTTTTTAAACATATGTATTGATAGTTTTTTTCACTAAAATTGACAGAGGGGGAGATTGTTAGTGCATTGCTCGGTCGAACTCACAAGTGTTGTTATATCAAGCTTGTTGTCAAATTTAGTTGATCAAAACCATATCTTGATTTCTAGTCTACAATTAGTTAATTCTCGGATTAGGATAGAAGTGTGTAGTTGAGAATCGGACATCACTGCGTTCTACCGTTTGAAGGCGAAGATCGACCGAAGCTTTTGGAGAATTTCTTCAACAAAAGGTAAGTGAAGACTGAACCACCTATTTCTCAAGTTTTATTCATCCTTTTATCTATGAGACGTTATCGCATGACTAATTAGACCATTGCAAGCATATCAAGAATTTCGAGTCAAGTTTATCTTGGTAATTTGTTCTCGAAATTTATATGACTAAGTTTAATGAAAATTTGTTCATACTTGATGAATTTCGGTTAAGAACAATTTTTTTTTTCATAATCTAAATCGTGATTCAAGATTATCATTCGAAAATAGCCCGGAACAGTGATATGTGTCATTGATGTTATTTGGGAATATTTCGAATTGATTTAGAGAGAAATATAGAACTACTATAATTAAATCTGGATACATGACAACATGCATACCAGTTTCCATACTGGGAAAACTGTTATAGGTCCGGAGCCGCAGTACATGTACTTAGTACATGTGTCAGCGTAGCTATAGTTCGACAGTGATTTTATGGTATCAGTACCCGGTATCCATACCATAAAAAGTTTGTTGCTCGTGAATCAGGAATGGTACGCATACCTAGTATGCCTACCGTAAAGGAACTGTAGGTTTTGAAACTTGAATGGCTTCCATACCCGGTACGAAAAATGAAAAAGTTCTGTGAGTTCCTGAACTCGTCTTTGTCTGAAGGGTACATATACCCGGTACATGTACCATGACAAAAATAGTCACGAACAAGGTAGAGTACACGTACTTGCCCTGTCGAATATTTTCAAATACACAAAAATTATTTCTGTGAGATAATTGGTGTTAGAGCATTTCTAGGTCGAACTCACAAATGTTTCTATCTCAAGCTTGTTGTCAAATTTAGTTGTTTACGGACTTCGTAAAAACAAGGTAATTAAAGTTAGTTTGTTTTTATTGTTTGGATAATGTGTTTGTTTTTGTTATTGTGGATGACTAAATGACATCGAAACTTAGATTTTTTTTTATTGTTTTGAGAATATGTTTACTAACTTAAATTTGTTCCATTGATATTGAGTCCTTGGGACTCATTAAATTGCATGTTGTTCATGAGAACAATCTTTTAATTTAAAGAAAATTACAACTAGGAAACATCAAATACAATACTACAACTAGGAAAAAAAATCATAAATTGAAAACAACACCAAACATTACCGGTTATTCATCATCACTACTTTTTTATCCATAAACTTTTTTGTCTAGTATTTTTTTTTTGTCGAAGCCATTCGTAGCCGGAGGAAGATAGTTTAGACAAATCCGCCATCTATTGTTTCTTCACGTTCCTTTTTCTTTTCTTTCCTTCGACTCTCATTTCCTCTTTTAATTGTTAGATTTGAAGTACCAGATTGATATTTTGTTTTTCTAATACCATTTAATGCTTTCTTCCCGGGTCTTTTTTTCGTTTTCTTTTCGATTTGAGTATCGTTCGTTTGTTTTGTATTACAATCGCCTTCGGTCTCTTGCTTATAAACATCATCTGCATCAACAAGTTGGACTACGGGTGGTGAGGGTGGTGGGGGTATTTCGACAAACTTTGTGTAATCATAACGGGATTCATGTTTGTATAATTCGTAGCACTCATCAAGTTTCTCCATGTACCTTCAAAAAATCAAGTTCGGCTACTTACCATTACAATGTTAACTTATGAAATTAATATTCATTTACAAACATAATAAGCAAAACCTACGAAATAAAAATACTCACCATGTGCTCGGGTGACCAAAAACTTTGTTGTCCTTGATATAGTTTTCCTATAATTTTGACAAATAGCTTAATGTCTTTCTTTATTGCACATATTCAACTCTCTAAACTAGATTTGCCTCTATCGTTTGGGTTACCTTTTATTTTCTAGAGGAAAAATTCGATTCTAATACTTGGTTTTGCCTTGACTACACCAACACTACCATCACCCGTAACTACATGTGCTTCGCAAAGAGATGTATCTTCCACCGTAGTAAATTTAGTTTGTTGCCTTCTACGAGCTCTTTGTATTGAAGTAATTGTTAGAGAACTGCTCAGTCGAACTCGCAAGTTTTTCTATCTCAAGCTTATTATCAATATTAGATAAACAAAACTATATCTTGATTTCTAGCTAGTCTACTAAGTCAAGTCTCGACTAGGTATAAAAATTGGTAGTCGAGTATCAGACATCACCCTCGAAGACTGAAGATCAACGAAGATATTTTGAGAACTTCATCAACAAGGTACGTGAATACTGGACCATATGATTACTCACAAGCTTGACCATTCTATCTATATGAGATTATGTCGTATGACTTTCTAGTATATTTATTACAAAGAATAAATTTCAAGTCAAATTTGTCTTGTTGAACATCTCAAAATATGATTCAAGCAATGGATGTTCATTGGTCCTTAACAATATTAGTTTGAAGCAATTCATTGTTCAAAAATTAATTTGTGGATCATTTGAAAATTGCACAAGCAATGATATACTTATGTACGGCCTATAGGAAGGTTTCAAACATCAAAGAGACAAATTCAGAATTACTCAAATTTGGACTCAGGGTAGGTTGGCGAACCATCTCTCTAACCATAGTTATCTAAATTTCTAGAATACAGGAAGGTTGGCGAAACTGTTCGCAAACCTTAAGTTCAGAATGGGACAGTTCACTAACCCGGTTCCCGATCTGTGGTGATATGAAATTCGTGAAAGGACAACGGATGGCGAACCCAGTTCAGGAACCATAGCTTCATGATTTCATGAGTCATTAACGGTTTGGCGAAACTGGTTCACGAACCGCAACACCTGAACTCATGAACTGTATAATTGTTCACGAACCGTTTCACTAACGGTTCAGGTGAATTTTAGCATATGCCCAAAGATTTAAAAAAAAAATGTTTAGCATTGCTATGACTCTCATAAACACCTCTAAAACATTATTGATCACTAAAACACCTTATGTATGTGCATCATGATTAAAGTGTCAAGTGTTCAAATGAACACGATATTGCTTATTAGTTCGAAAAGCGTATTTGCCAAGAACTATCATTATAAACGGTTCGCATACCCGGAACACAGTGTACATTCTCTATGTGATTTCAAGAAGAACTTCTCACATGCTTACTTGATACCCTAATTAGAGTTTCGTCTAAACAGAGAAAGTGTTTGCTTGAATCTTAAATTATCTTATCTTGAAATCTAGGCAACACTCAATTTTCAACATTTATAAATAGAGACACTCATTTAATTGGGAAATTCAATACACTTTGTGTCCTAGTTGATTGCTAGAATCGTCCTCTATTGACCTAGGTTTCCTCTGAGAAACATAATTAGGTCTACGACTAAAAACTTCACTTGGGGATTCGTGAAGTCAGGTCCGACTATCTTTACCTTGATAGTTTGTGTGTATCATGATCTTTCTTTTATGTTATCGAGGTTCTCGTAATCTCTTTCAGGCAATATAGATAGAAGTCACAATGTTCTCTTTGTCTCAGACTTTGTGATTCCTCAAGATAAATATCTGAAAACTATCTTAATTGATTAGTTCAAGCACTACACCAAAACAGCTATTTTGTGGCGTTTATAAACGTTGCTCATAATTTGTGCAACGGAAAAAACCGTTGGCAAAACGGCGTTGCGCATTTATGCAACGGATAGTATCCGTTGTACAAATTAATTTGTACAACGCTTATATACGTTGCACAATTGCTTGCGCAACGGTTTAGTTTTATTATTTGTGCAACGTATAATTTAATTTGTGCAACGGTTATATTTATAAAATAACACTTTTGTGGGTCCCACCGTGATTTTTGTCGACGTTTTATTTATTTGGTAGAGTTACATCCGTTGCTCATTTCGGATGATATGTGCAACGGATAATTTTCTCACGTATATATCCGTTGCAAAATAATTTTGATTTTAAAAAATTACCCAGCACAAATTCCGTGATTTACGCTCTCGAATTACAATCGATCAAGAACAATTATTGATCGTCACAATCCATCAAGAACGATTCACACATCAACAGAGTAGCTAGATAGATGAACCATAAACCCATACAATATAAAACAACTTATTCAAAATCCCAAATTTTATAATTAAACATAAGTTTCTGAAGCAAGTATTGTTATGTTTAACAAATCTATATGAGCTCAAAATCTCAATTGAATGCCAATCAAAATTCTAAATTGGTATGAAGGAAGGTATTAGGAAGTAGGTAAAGAGATCTTACACATGTAAACAGGATGAAATGCTTGAAGCAAGTATTGATATGAGCCTCCTCTTTAAGACTCACATGGAACAAACGCTTGAATATCGTCTTTACAACGTCTCTATAATTTGGAAGGAAACGGTATTCCTGAAAAATCATGAGTGAGCAAGCCAATATGAGACCCCAAACAAAATGATCAGTAGGCTAAAGATATATCACACTAAACGTACCAAGCTTTTGAGCAAATATGGATTCGTCATCAAGCTGAGCTTCAATCCAGTCCATGAAGTACTCAACATACTTTGGAGCAGATACTTCAATAGGCTTCTTTACTTGTACACCATCTGCCCACCTGGTTGAAGAAATCCACAGCTGAAAAATGAATCAACAATCATGCTTCAGCTAAGATTTTAATTATATAATGCTTTGCAACAAACATTGGGAAGACAAGAATGATGCATTCCTTGTGCATAATTTTAAACAAAAGGATTTAATGCTCGTAGGGGTTAGCTTTCCAACAAACAGAACAACTTCAAAGAGTTAAGATGCGCCACATAAAGGATGGCCTTGCAGAGGGGTGGTATCTGGAGCTACTGTTGCACGAGGAATTATCAAAGTGCATTGACTCTAGGGAATATAACATCACAACTAAGGTAAGAATTTAGTAGTTTCCATCGAGGAGAATATTACTGTTTACTGCGAGACATTCATTTGCATCCTCTCCTGGAGGAAGTCGTACGGCTTCCCTCAGATCCCCACTACCCAAGGTGGCATCGAAGTGCTTTCTTAGTTGTGCACCCTGCAGAGGATCAAATTTCAAGTGAAAATAAGCTCCAACAAACATAAGTTATGCTCTACAATGTTATATGCAAGGTGATAACGACGCTTGAAAGATGCTGAAATGATGATTTACGTGTCATTTTGTCAAATTATAATATCACTCAAATTAGAAACATGGAGTTGAATTACCTTCACTTGCTTTATTGTTCTTAGTTTGTATAACAACTACCCTGCACATGGATAGAAAGCAGCTTCTAACCATTACATTGAGTCTAAACTACATCTTAAGGAAAAAAAGTTGAAATTCAGATTGAAAGAAGAGAGTGACAAACCTGGGAGATCACCACAGGCTGTTCGTCTTCTAGTTGCGACATCCCATTTAATTAAGTATTTGTCCAATAGCTTAGCATGGAGTTGAATTTCCACCTGAAAAAAGGAAAGAAAATAACAAGAATATACACCCACCTTTTCCCTCTTCCTTTATCCGGGCTTGGGACCGGCAACGCATTCGCATTGGCGGAGTTAAAAAGGGGTTGACCATCAAAAACAATAAGAAGCAAAATATATATATATATATATATATATATAATCCATTAGGCACAGAAAACTACAAAACTACTAAAGACAGGCAGTAGACGGATGCATAGTCCGTCTAATCTTCCTCTGACAAAAAACACCAAAAAAAAAAGAAGTTCGTAGGATCCGCCGTTTGTGTTAGGCAATCTTCGTAAGTCAAAAATCCAAAAAAGAGAAGTTTGTAAGATTCACCATTGTATTAATCAATCTTCCTTCATTCAAAATACCCAAAAAAGTAGTCTATAGTGTTATTCTAGCCCGATCTTAAAAACTTAAACTAATTGCAGGTTGCAGTCTATTCACACCCCATCTCACAAAAGCAGGTAGTGATAGCTGTTTTAAGAAGTGATAATCGTCTCCTTGAGGGGGATCCCAAAGACTTGCTGATCGGTCATACACTTCCTCGACATAGACTTTCCTCTCATTCGGCATCACCTTTACACAATGTACGTATTCATCATCTTGCTCCACCGTCTCCTTTATACTCCCTAATGCAACAACCTTACCTCTATTGTTTAGCAGCTCAACTTGCCCAGATCTAACCACACGACATACAGTTTCCTCATTATCCAGAACACGATGACTTCCACCAACAGGATAAGTTGTGGACCCTTTTCTCAGGCTAGGAGTCACCTATTCTAGGAGTGTTGGTGGTACTTGCAAGGTGAGACCCATTATTAGCTCTTAGTAACTCTAATATCGCCTGTGAACAAGAACAACTTAGAATTAGCACATATCATTTAATGTGTATAAAACTTATTTACTGATACACGGCAAGTAAGATGAGAACACTTACATCGACTTTACCATTCAACGACCCCACTGCGCCTTCAACACTACCCATTCTTGAACCCAAACTAGTAATTTCGGTTTGCATTGTGTTCATTTTTTCCTCATTTTGGGACTGTCTTGTTTGATGAGCGAGAATGCGCAACCGCTACCACCCGAGCATGCTTCTTAGACATCTTTGGATGAGTAGCCACGAACACCATCTTTTCGGTTTGCTCCAAACACATCTTCTAGTACTTCGAAACCACGGTGCTTTTGCTACTACTTGTTCTCGCTTCTTGATTCTTCGCTTTAGCACGATACTTTCTTCTCGTAATTTCATAATTGAAACTTGGTGGTTATCATCAACAAACCAAGAGATAGTAGCAGTCAAATAAGTGTTGTTATGCACGTTACTTAAGAGTAAGAAACAAATAATACTTACATGTGGCTCGAGCGCACTAGGATGCACACTCCCATCACGCCGTTGGTGTCCCAACAACCACTTGTCTGTAGTGTCTTTTGGTATTTGTAGAATGCCCGAATCATCCTACAAAAATGGTTTATCATATTAGCACAAAAACTTAATCGTTATACTAACCATTATTTATAGATCAAATAAACTTACCAGTTTATATTTCTTGTTGGCATATGAGCATCGCCCAAGTGTATGGCAGAGACGCATGTGGCTTGTTTTTCGCGACTTGAATTGGCGCATTCTTTGCGATCGTCTCAGGTTTCTTCTCATGATCAACAAACTCATGCCAAACATTCGATTAATCCTGGTGGAACTTTATCTCTCCAAGATTCCCAAAGTTCAGGAGTAAGTTCTAGTGGTTCCCGTACTTGATTTCTTCCTCCCAGACAATGAGACCCATCCTCGGATAATGCAGGCCTCTTCTTTGATCTTTTCTTACTTACTCCTCGACCATATCCCTCAAGTCATTCTTATGTCTCCGGTACAATAATGGAAATCCTGGTACTATAATAGGGCAAGCAAAGATCCGGGTCGATAGGAAATTCAAACTCCCCGAAATACAACTTATGTTGATAAACACTAACTACAATAACATCAATCGTAGTAGAAATAAAAATGTCAACAATTTCGGGAATAGAAGAAATACCAATAAAGCTTGCCAAACATCATCTATGAAATTACGAGGCACGAGCCTCCGGTCGCTGAAGTTAATAGGAATATGAATTCTTATGAACTCTTTTGCTCTAGTAGATAATTTGGTAGCACTCTCTCCGACAGCTTCAAAACTCGTCAAATGTGATGCAATACTTCGGTTTAATCAAGAAGAGCTGGACATGTTTTTTGTGATGTTGAATCTCTAGAAGAGGTGGACATGTTGTATGCAAAGAGAAATATGAAGTATTAGTAAAATCACAGTAAGGAGCAATATTCAGACCCAATAAAAATCAAACTAAAAAGAGCAGAAAGCATTTCATGATATCATCGTACGCCAAAAATCACAATAAACACAAAATTGTTGTGATTTGCCTGTTAAAGAAAGCTAAGATACATTCTGACCCAATAACAAAAATACAATTATAACAGAATCAACATTTAACTACTGCGTGTTACTAGCAAAGATTTCAAATGGGGTTCATCCTGGAATTCTCCGAATTCGGGCTTCAATAAGTCATCTGCTAGTCTAGTTATCTTCCTTGGAGATTGAATTACAACAGACCATTCAGGGTCCTCCAAATCTGTCGAATAAAACACTTGAGATGCCTCAAAGTCAAGTATGGCAGGTTCATCAAAGTCACCATCCGAACTTCTGAAATTATTTAAATTAACCAAGACCAAGTTGGAATCCGGACACATTTTACACCCGCGACTCTTGTTCTCGACCTTCACCCAATCGCGGTAAAACACCACCTCTTTAAACTCGTGTAGTCAAGCTCTAATATCCGTTTAACCACACCATACCACTTGGTCACACCATCAACGAGGTTTTTATCTTTACTACTTGCCCTATATGTTGTAGTTGCTTCCATACAAACACCACTATCTTCAGGCGACTTGACTCATTTGACTTGGATGAGAAGGTATAACCATTGACCCTGTACTTGTTATATTCCTTTGCTCCAAACAGGCCCTTTTACATAATGCCACAATTTGGAGTTCATTTTGCGCTCTTTCACCAACGGAGCATTACAAGACTTGTCGATTACAATGAATATATAAAAAATTGACGAGAAAATAGGAAATCAACCAAGTCTCAAAATGGTTACCTTATTATACAACCATTTTATGAAATTTGTTTGTTGTGTGTATTTTCGTTGCTCGTGCTCCCATTTGTATCAATCAACAACTCATCACAGTATTCCACTGCAAACCAGTAACACGATTGCAAGAAGCAAGTCATATCATTGTCAAGTAAAAGAGTGACAAGGAATGTAAGTCTAGTTGTAAAACAAGTCTAAAAAACAGTTCTATCAGCACAAGCTAACTGAGTATTTGTAACTAGTTCATTAAGTTGTCTGAATTTGCATAAAAATGTTCCCTACGACACAACTACAAGTAGCTAAGAGAAGCTAGAGTTTGACGGCATTTCAAGAAATTTGACTCAAATATAAAAGGTACTTACGCATAGTAATATGCAAGACCTTCTACTTCACGACGAAATAACACCCATCTAACTATCTCGTATGAGGCGTACATGAGATAGAGTGGCTGACTTATCTCCAAACCCTCGGGGCCTTCATCGTTGTACTCGAGAATCGGCATCCAAGAAAGCTTCCGTGTAGCTTTGTGATTTCCATCCTTGGAGTTTGCGACGTGCTCCATTGCATAAACCACGCCTTGAGATGTAAGATGATTTTCTTTGATCGAACCTTCAGGGTAACGCTTGTTGCATGGAATGTTCTTATAAAGTTTCATTGCCCTGCATAACAACATAATTATTAAGTTTTTATACCACAAACAAATTGAAGTATGGAACTACATGTGATCAAAATATTTGAAAGCAATTACCTCTCGAATGGATACATCCATCGGAATCTAACCGGTCCGCAAGCTAGAGCTTCGTCGGCAAGATGCACCACCAAATGGATGCTAATAACGAAAAATGATGGCGGAAAATACTTTTCCGAACACACAATGCCTCGGCAACCATGTATTTGGCTTGTTGAAGTTCGTTTTTGATCAAAACTTTCGAGCACAATATTCTAAAGAACAAACTAATTTCTTCAAGAGCTCTCCGAAGGACCGGGGTAGCGCGGAAAGCATGTTGGAGCAACATAAGCGCAGATATTCCATAATCATATGAAAGTCATGCGACTTTAGACAATGCAGAACCAGGAGGTTGAAGAGTGACATTGTTTCCAAGATTTGACGAGAACCCAGTCGGAAACTTCATGTCTTTCAATATCTTCAAAAAGTCATTTCTCTCCTTCTTGCTCAAAATATAAGGAGCGTCCAGTCGATGTCTTTACCAGTTTAAGGATCTTGATTAATCCATTGACCACACGAATATTGAGCCTTCATGTCTTTCCTAGCACACACACTATCTTTCGATTTCTTCTTTAAGTCGAGAAAAGCATCTATAAGATGTTCAGGTAACATTCTTCTCAACGTGCATTACATCAAGACAATGACGATATTCATTATAAACCCAAGTTGGAATATCCAAGTGACCTCGACCTCTTGTAAAACGCTTTAGTTGGTGAATCAATATCATCGCAATCAAGTTCATAAAAATCTCTCTTTCTCTTCTTACCGTCTTTGGTAAGCTTACCAGAACATAATGAACATGACTAGTCTTCGCCATTACTTCTTGTCAGGTTAATCGAATCGGTGCAAGTCCCTTCTCCTTTGTTTTGAGTCCCATATACTTGCGACGAGAAAAGAGGGCACTAAAATTCTCAGTACCAATGCAATTCCTTTTTAATTGACCAGTCAAATTTTCGAAATTTAAGAACTGAATTGATCATGAATGACCAAACCAAGCTTGACAAAAAATGAAGAACTAATCAGATACACCTAAACTTTGTATGATTAACAGATGCAAAACACTAATCAGCCTAAAGTTTATCCAAAAACACAAAAACATATACAAAAAGAATAATCAAAAGAATTAAAGAACTTTTCATCATGTAACTGACCTGAAAGGATGATTCGTCTTCGAGAAATCTTGGAAATTTCTGTACACAATCTTGCGGGAGTGAGGTAACCAATTACTTTCCGTCTCATCTCGCACAACCAGGCATGCTTTGTAACCATGAACTACACACCCAGAAAGATTTCCATAAGCTGGTAAATCATGAATACCCCACATAAGAATTGCTCTCAACTTGAATGTCTCTGTTGAACGTATATCGAAAGCATCAACACCCTCCCAAAGTTCTGTTAGGTCCTCTATCAATACTTGAAGAAAAACGCAAATGTCTTGACCCGGCGCCTTTGGTCCTGGTATTAGTAGCGATAAGATTTGAAACTCTGCCTTCATACATAGCGATGGTGGCAAATTGTAAGGAACCAATATAACAGGCCAACAGCTGTAACCGGTAGATTGGATGCCGCGAGGATTAAAACCATCTGTCGAGATTCCAAGCCACACATTTCGCCCTTCACTTGCGAAATCAGGAAACCTTGACTTCATGTTACGCCACCGCAAGGGAGTCTATTGGATGACGCATATAGTCATAAGAAGCTTCGCTCGATCATGCCACGTCATATCTTCAGAGATCCAAGGTATGGTATAAAATTTCTTAAGTCTTTTTGGTAGTGGAAAATGTCTCAATACTTTCTCGGGCTCTTTTGTTACCTTTAATATTCCATCTTTCCCCTGTTTGACTTTGTACCTTAATGCTCCACAAGTCGGACACTCTACCGCATTCTCATGTTCTTTACGGAATAGCACACAATGGTTAACACAAACATGTATATTTTCGGCCTTCATTCCAAGATCTTGCAATATCTCTGTTTCATTACGGGGTATTTTGCGGGGAAAGTGTTTCCTTCAGGAAACCATTTTACGAGTAATCCCAAAAAGGTGAGTAACACTATTACGAGACCAGCCAAAAGTCTTCTTTAAATGATGCAGTTCGATGATGACAGAAAGTGTTATCTCGCCATTCTCACATGTTGGATATATCTTCTCTTCTGCTAACTTTTTGTACTTATCGTGTTTCTTACCAAGGTTAGTGTGACACTCCATGTCATTTTCTCGGGTTCGGATCAAATCATTTGAGTTTGAAAATAATAAAATTTTCATTTGGTAGCGTTTAAGAATCCTTATTAGTTAGGATGCTTCCATAATAGCATGAGTCTGCCCAAATCCAAAATCTGATTTTAGAGGGGTAAATAATGGCTCTAATCATAAACTTGGGTGCCTAGAGGGATATACATGCGATCGGACATGTGTCATTTTTTTAAGAGAAAAGACATAAAAGAAATCGGAGAGAACGAGGTGGGGGATTTTTTTTTCATCTTCCCATTTTTCCTCCATGGGGAACCTAACAACAAATTTGCAAGAGGGAGGGAAGGACAAGAAAGAAATGGGGATTTTTTTTGTTTCCTCATCTCCAATTACTGATTTTTGTTTGCAAGCAAAAATTTTATTTCTCTAGATTTGGCTAGATGATTTCACATTCAAATGGGGATAAGGGTTTCACTGACAAGAGAACAACGAGGATGTGCAAAGGTTCTGTCGTTGATATGAATCCATTCTAGTGTTCTTATTTGGATAGGAAGGGGAAGAGATTTCAGAAGTTAATATAAAGACAAGTCTGGGTACACGAGTTTGCTAACGAAGCGATGAAAGAAATATCTCTGCTGCCGTTGTGTTGTTGTCAATGCATGATAGATATGGGTCGATAATTGGAATCATTGAATTTCTTGAATTCTTTGTGTCACAAGAAAGTTATGGAAGGGGGCCAAATCTACACAAAAATGACACTCTCCCAAGTATAAATTCTTGAACCTTATGTGTTTGATGAAAAGCTTGAATGTAAGTAAAAGAGGTAAAAATTTATTTTTCCTTCAATGGTATTGCAATGGTGACTTAATGTCTGCATTTTAGCTCACCGACCTTATTCCTTTACAACAATTGCATGTTATTAAATTGTTGGTACTTGATTTTCAATTTGGGATACTTGTGGTTTTGTTAGTTAATGTTGAGACTAGATATAGTTCCTCATTTCTTAGATAGCATATATGTATAATATTGGGTGCTTTGTGAATTGGAACTGTTTCTTTGGGTCTTGTGGCATAGTACTATGAACTCTAAGTTAGTACATCAACAGTTGGAGTAGCATCAAAGGCAAGACCAATTTTAATTTATGGCGATCGATATGGTGACTAGTTCGAAAGTGGCGGCGAGTGCTAGTCGGTATGTATATATATTGAGAACCGTCATTTATATGTATCGCTGTGTTCCGCATGTGCATCATTGAATGAGAAATTGCTTCATAATGTGTTAAGGTGCATTCCTATACATTAGGCGACTATTAGTGTGGATAGGCATCTGTTAGATACATGGTTAGATGAGTTAATCCAAAGGGTAGGAATCGATTAAGATTTTGGTAGGAATTTGTTCCAATGAGTTATGAGTGGATATAATAATTAATTTGAAACCTTGTAATGTTTATCTGTTTCATGAGAGGTTATCATTCGGTTAGTTTGAACTTGGTCTATTACTCACCACTTAAGTGGAAATATTAGGAAGCCTTGCTAAAACAAAATGAACCCATGATTTTAAGTGACTCTTGCAAAGCATGTTAAGAAAGATGGTTACAAAACAAATACGTTCCACCGATTTGATGAAATTAATTAAATGGAAGTCGAATAGTCACATTTTGACTAGTGGGTAGAAATGTCGGTTCACAAGTGAGTGCTAGGAATTGGATTACTACTAGCCTTGTCCAGTATGGATAGGAAATACTCAATACTCCATATGTGGGACTGTTTGGTTGGCGATTGATGCCTAATCGGATGTTGCAGCCAGTTAGTTTATTGATTTGTTTGAATTAGTCTTATCGGCATAAATGATAAAACTAACAATATGCTATTTACTTCAAGCATGTTCGATAAGTTTTGACCTGCGACTCATTTTTGTAAAATGCATACCGAATTAACCTTCTCGATCGACTCATTTGCGAATCTGTTTCGAATTGAGGTATGTTCATTTTCTTATGTGCTATTGCGTCATACCGGACCTTTACTTATATCGTTTAACACCTACCATCAGATTTCTAGGAAAGCTAGTACAGTTAGCTTATTGGTGTGAAATGATTATTGTTGACTATTTGTGGCAATAAAGAAATTGCAAATGTTTGCCCTGATAACCTCATATGGACCTGGACAAAATGAAACATTTTCTTCTGTGGAGTACGAGTAGATTCTAATGAAGATTAGGTTTCGAAAGATAGGTGGTATCCCATCTTTTCTTATTAGTTATTGTCTAGTAAGGTTTTCACATCTGATGATGCCACTTTGTGTTTTAATGATTTATTTTCTTTTATAAGGAAAATGTATATCATGGGATCGGTAGCTCTAAGTAGGACTAAGATGTGTGTATGGGTGCCAACGTCGTGATCCTAACTTCAGAGTTTTCTTATAACTCTACCAGAATTAATAATGGAGTTATGTCAAGACTTGACCTGTGCTTGATATGCTAGAGGAATCTAGGAAATGCAAAGTGATTTATCGGATGGCTTGTAGTGTCATATGTTTGGTCTCTACCACACCTTGCCACAGTACTTATTACTGAACCTCATATGAATTCATCTTAAGTAATTTTGTTTGTGGATTTGTATAACTCTTCATTATAAATCCTATCTTGATGCAATATTTTATGTGGTTTGTGTATATAGTTCAGTTTGCATAGTTTTGCTAATGGCCTGGCGGTGGGTAGAGTCATCTATCTCCTAGTGATAAGTGTATTTATATGGTTCGACCTTCTTTGGAATATCCTGTATCCATTTTTATGACTTTCCTTATTCTTGATATTTGTGTTTATATGAAAGTAGAATGTTAGCCCCTTATATGATTAGTTGCTTGTCATAAATTTATTATATTAAATGTAGGCAAACTGAACAAGTTCCAAGTCTTCAATGATGTCATACATGGTACTCTCGTTCCACGCAGATTTAGTATTTCAGGTACCTTTGGCTTTAACAAAGTAATGGTCTACAAGTATAATTCATTATGTACACTGCAAGCTAAACAAGTTTACTTGATATTACCAAGTGAGAGATAGTTGCTACCATTGTGGGTACGTAGTTCATACTATCTAAACTAATGACGAACTACGGTCGTGCTTGATCCCTTCGAGCAACGGAGAGGGTACGTAGGCAGCCGCTATGCGGTTCAGCTAAATCCATGCTTTGTTGTTCATATCATTTGAAAGTGGTGGCAACTGGCCATGAGAATTATTAGAGGTGGCAACTGGCCATGGAAATCTTAGTAGTGGCAACTGGCCATGAGAATTATTAGTGGTGGCAACTGGCCATGGAAATCTTGGTAGTGGCAACTGGCCATGGAAATCTTGGTGGTGGCAACTGGCCATGAAAATCTTAGTGGTGGCAACTGGCCATGAGAATTATTAGTGGTGGCAACTGGCCATGAAAATCTTAGTGGTGGCAGCGGCCATGAGAATTATTAGTGGTGGCAACTGGCCATGGAAATCTTGGTAGTGGCAACTGGCCATGGAAATCTTGGTAGTGGCAACTGGCCATGGAAATCTTGGTAGTGGCAACTGGCCATGGAAATCTTAGTAGTGGCAACTGGCCATGAGAATTATTAGTGGTGGCAACTGGCCATGGAAATCTTGGTAGTGGCAACTGGCCATGGAAATCTTGGTGGTGGCAAATCGGCCATGAGAATAATTAGAGGTAAATCGCCATGGAAATCTTAGTAGTGGCAACCGGCCATGGAAATCTTAGTAGTGGTGGCAACTGCCCATGGAAATCTTAGTAGTGGCAACTGGCAATTGGCCCGTGTTGATTTTGGCAACTGACCCTCTGTTTGGGAATTGGCCCGTGTTAATTTTCGCAATTGGCCGTTTACCATTTGGGCAATGGCCAACTCTAATTTTTGGCAACCGATTGTCTCTTAGTTTTTTTGAAATTGGAACCCTTGTCGAATTTTATGAGTATTATGGTATGCGACATACGCTCATAGGATCACAACCTTGAGACTAATGAGATTACAGTGTGCAGGATTAAACGATTTTTTTTTCTTTGGTGGCGTATTAGAGAGTCGGAGCTTGCCAAGTGATCCGTAATCCGACCCGCTGGAAGCAAATTTCTCTGATCCTTCACAGTTAGGCTCTTGAGTAAATGGATGTTGAGAATCATCTACATTGACATGCTGGTTCCCTTCAAAAATCCCGAATGTATTATCAACAAAATCATTTAAACTGCACCCATTATCTCTATTGTCCTCTTCAACGTGATCCTCTACAGGCTCCACTGGTGTTTCTTCTTGAACCAACTGCTCTACACTTGCGTAACTACTTTCGATGCTGGTGTAGACTTCTCTCCGTGCGATGACCAAAGTACATACGATTCAAGCATACCATTCACTTTTAAATCATGCCTCACTTGTTCAAACTTCTTAGGTTTTGAATTCCGACAAACACGACAAGGACAGGGACAGTACATTGAATCGGTAAGTCTGTTCTTATAGGCAAATGCAATAAAAGCATCTACTCCTGTTCTAAATGCATGACTAAACCTATCTTGAAACATCCAACTTTTCCCAGAAATTGTACAACACTAACGAAACCAGATTATAAAATACAATAGAAAACTGAATTCTAAGCAAACTGAAAAAATTGCACTGAAAAATTCTAAGAAAACTAAAAAAATTGCACTGAAAAGATTATAGCATAGTAGAAAACCTAACAAAACTCTCCCTGCGGTTAACAGTCGCGCTCAATACGTCGGTACCTTACAAGTAAACAACCAACAAAAAGAATAAGTAAGAAGTTGAACATTCAAGCAGATACAAGGTAGTTTAATTTTTCTCCCTTCATTTTGTTGTTTATGTCATTGTCAGGATTTAGAATTAAAATGGGTGTTCTACTTGGTTGCAATTTTCGTTGCTAGCCAGACTTGTCTACTTATTACCACCCCTGCTAAAGATAAAAAAATCTTATTCATTGCTAAATCCAGACTCTCAACATGTTAAGCTTTGCTAGTGACACTATTGGTTCAAGACTTTGGATCTGAGTAATGGAGACTTATAAAAAACAGAAATCAATCCAACTACTAACAAGAGCGTAGTTGTCACAAACCCCTAACTCTTTCAGATGAACAACAAAAAAAATTCAACTTCAACTAAATAGAAAACAACCCAATTCTCCAAAAGTATATATTACAAAATAAAGAACAATAAAATCAAAAACCCCTAACTCATTCACAGAGTTAGGTCAAAATCAAAAAAAAAAAAACTTGAAAAGATTTCGATAAAACTAAAATTAAGAGAGCGGTAGCGATAGTTGAACGATTATACCCGATGATAATCCACAAACTTCTGTGATAATCGAATGATTTAATTTTAGATTTCGGGGGAAAAAGTTGATTTTCTATAATTAGGGTTTAGGAAGATTTCAAGTAATGAATCGATTATAAGATTTCTAGAACATGGGTTTTGATTTGTTGAAACGAAGATTAGAATTTCAGGGTAAACCTAGAATCTAAGCGATTTGATGATGATGAAGAAAAGAAAAGTTTCTCTCTTCTCTCGCTCAGAAGGTATCTTTGAAATGAAAAAATAGAAAGAGAGAGAGAGAGAGAGAGCGGGATAGGTTAATTAAAGCTGTCTGAAAAATATGGGGTTTTTATTTCCCAAAACAATTAAGAAAAATAGGTAAAAGTTGTCTGAAATGTTTTTAGATGTGTGTTTAATGTTCTTAGATAATGAAATTAGAGGGAAAAAATGGGGGGAAGGTTTTGTTAATTTTAAGTTTGGGAGGGAGAATGAATTGGGTGAAAATTGAGAGGGAAAGATTGGGGGAACCAATTTTAATCCTTTTAAAAAAATTAAGAAAAAAAAATCAGAAAATTAATAAATGAATAAAAAACTAATAATAATATTACAAAAAACCATAGGTTGTGCAACGGTTGTAAGAGTTGACATACGTTGCACCACAAATATAAATAAATGGAATATTAGTAAATGGAATATAAATAATATGTGCAACGGATATTCTGATGCGCAACGGATATTAACGTTGTTCAGCATTGTGCAACGTCTATATCCGTTGCGCACCAAAATTAAGCGTTGCTAAAACCAGGATTTGGTGTAGTGAAGATTGTTCTTGAGAGGTGGTTAAGAATCTAGGCTTCTCGGTGATTGATTTGTAAGTGTTCGGATTTGTGAGGTTTGCTACCTTTGTCTATTGTAAACAGATTTCCAATCCTTGATCTAAAGGTAAATCAAATAGGCTTATTTGTTAAAGGCATATTGGTATCAAAAGCTTTCACTTAGGTTGAAACAACTCTTAGGATGTAAAAGACGTCAGCTAAGGGAATCAATTGCGTAGAGCCTTGCGAGTTTCAAGAGACGTAAAGAGGGTGAATGTAACTGAATTTCTTGGAGGGTTGTTTCGGTCTCAACTACATTCCAGTCCGAAATCTGAAAGTAGGCTAGTGTCCGTAGCGCTTAATGCAATTTGATGTTCAAATCTGGACGAGGTCCCGGGGTTTTTCTGTAGTTGCGGTTTTTCGTTAACAAAACTTCTTGGTGTCTTGTGTTTTCCCTTTTCCACATTTATCTTTATAATATGATTCACACAAGTAATCCGTATTCGAGTCTAGTAGATACGTCCATATAATTAAGATCAATTATGAGACTTTGTTTATTGTGGAACTTATATGTTGAAAGATATAGATAACAAGTTTCATACTTGGCAGAATTCAGATATGGATATATTGGATACGACTAGATTGATCTTGAATATTGATTTTGAGATCGTCCAGTACTCTTCTTAACAATCGGGTTTACGGACTCCATTGTCTAGATTTTCGATTGAGAAGAGATAGAGATACAAACTATGTATACATATTGTCAAGGATCGTTAAGTTGGTATACTTGCAATTGTATTAGGTATTGTCCATACGGGTTGCCGAACGAAAAAAAGTTGATGGTGTAATTGGTACCCTCTCCTTTGCGGCGGTCGGTCTTTGGTACGTAAGATATGGAAAGCATCGAATCGAAAAGAAGAAAAAAAACTTAATAAAAAACATAAAAAAAGGGTAGAGTGAGTGGAGCAAAGAGAAGGATTTGACTGGTTTTTTGAGATTTTGAAAGGAAATGTAGCCGTGGTGGCATACGAAATTTAAAAATCACACGGGAACTATATGCCATGTGAAACTAAAAAACTCTCACACGAGAGATCGTCCCCGTCAATGCAAACTTTGCTACATGGAGGCAGATCTCAAGTGTATGCCAAAAAATTCAACATGGGAGACTGTCTCCGTGTAGTTTTTTTTTCTCCTTTAAACGGAAGACAATCCCCATGTAGTGTCACACTAGTAACCACCGCTTCATGCGAACGATTTTATGAACGAGTTGGGGTGGAAGTGGGTGAAAGACGCCCATAGTAGCTTCTAATTAGCTATAATTGGTAGTCCTTCTTTCATTTGACACTACCCATAAGAAAAAGTATGTTACCTTCTAGCTTAGGTATCTCCAAAAAAATAAAGATAAAAGAACTCCCACGTCCAATTATAAGTCTGCTTGGAAATTTTTGAATCTCTACCAAGGTTTGAAAAACGGGTCACGGCTCAGGTCACGGACACTAGGTGTGACCGTTATAATGCGTTTTCTCAGGTGTGAGCACGTTTTCGGCCAAAAACGCGTTATATAGTCAAAAAACGCGTTTTTTGGACGTTTTTTGAAAATAACGGGCGTTGTAACGGTTACATAGAAAATAAAAAAAAATTATTGATCTGAATTTCCTATGTAACGGTTTTATAACGTCGGAAAACGTTTTAACGAGTCTAAAAAACGTTGTTACAATGTATTTTAATTTTTAATACTCCCACGTCCCTAATAGATGACCTATTAATTTTTAAATTTTGTCCAACTAATATATGACCTATATCATTAAGAAATTCTAATACTACCATTTTATTTGATTATTGTTAGTATAAGAAATGTGTGTAATTCAATAGTCATGTTTATATTCTTTACATAGGTGTTTTAAAATGCTTTTCACTATACAATTTACGAAAGTTTGATAAAATTCGTATGGTAAATTATAGCCACTAAAATTTCATCGTCAACAATTAGCTAGGTATACTTGTCCCTTTATTAGATCGCAGAATTTCCATCAAATGCCAAGAAGTAGGCGAGGTTTTAACAAGTCTATATGGTACTAGACTACTAGTTTCTAAAAGTTAATCATTGAATGCTTAATTTAATATATGTCACTTGATTTCCAAGTAACATTTCTCGTTAAAGATACGATGGAAGGATCGACATCACGTAACCGCCAAATGAGATGTTTTTCATGCATATTGCACCGTAATGCACGATGGTAAAAAATTGAAGTGTAATTTTGTGAAAAGGAAATATCTTCTGGTATTTCATGCATAAAATTGCATTTAGCACAAAAAAGAGGTACAGTTGCCCCGTGCATGCATGTGCCGTCTGAAGTGAAAAATCTTGCTAAAGTGGCACTGGAAGAAAAAAGAAAAGCAAAAAGGCAAAGAAGAGCAAAATCTGATAACGAAGATTCAGAACAAGTGTATCATAATGAGCCATGGAACCACGTGTGTGTGGTATAGATGAAGAAGAGCAGGATTTTCATGCGAGAAGAAGAACAAAGTACAGATCACACAAAAGAAAAAGACTGGTTTTTAAAGAACCTTTTTGGACGAAAAAAATAAGAATATTCATGCCTGGAGAGGGTACATCGCACGGTCCAGGCCCTCTGAGAAATACCTAGGTCTACTATGCGGCCATCACAACCACCTAGGATGTCTGTGGATATGGGAGGAAAATATAACCCTTCTAGGGATTCTCAACCTTCGATGGCAAAATTTGGCAAAAGAAAAACATGTCGGGAAAAAGTCGATTCTTTGTTGGACGTTTTTCTATGCCAATGATATTCCCTTCAATGTGGCTAACTCATCTCAGTACCACGAGGCATTCGATGCAGTTGCAAATTTCAGCCAATCCTATAGAGTTCCATCAGCTTATAAGTTGTCGAATCCCATATTAACTTCAGAAAAACAAAGGATTGAAAAAGATGTGGTGTCTGTTCAACGACATTACTGGAGAGAATATGGTTGTACACTCATGTCGGATGGTTGGAAAAGCAAAACGACAAATACGATTGCAAACTTTCTAGTTTACGGTGGTAGTGGAATTACATTTTTGAAAAGTGTCGACATAGAACATAATCGGTTGACAACAGAGTATTTAATTACTTTGTTCAAGCCCGTTATAGATGATGTCGGTCGAGAAATATTGTTCAATTAGTAACGGATCAAGGATCCCAATTCAAAGTCGCAGCAACTAAGAATAACTTCATTTTATTTTATATATATATATATATATTAATCATTAACTTCTTTCTATTTTTGTTTGAATAGGTAAGAGATTGACATCAGAATATGGCACATTTTTCTGGGTTCCTTGTGCTGCTCACGTATTGGACTTGATGTTGGAAGATATGGAAAAATTCCCCTTTGTTAAAGATGTGATCGGAGAAGCAAGACAAATTAGCAAATTTATTTACAATCATGGTTGGGTTCTTGCTAGATTTCGACAAATACTCTGCAAGACGCAATCTAGTGCGCCCTGGCTTAACAAGGTTTTCAACGAATTTTATTGCAATCAAAAGCATCATTGATCAACGTAATGCTATCGAGAGCCTTTTTTCGGACAAGGAATTTGAAATCGGATGAGGCAAGAACTAAACAAGCTAGACAAGTGAAGAATGTTATTTCAAATGAGATGTTCTAGACGACGTGTCAAAATGCATGCATAATGGTTGGTCCTTTATTGAAAATGATTCGTTTCTTGACTCGGACAAACCCACCATGGGATATTTGTTCCATGCACTTGCTACATGTGTGGAAACTATAAAAATGGGTTTGGGATCAAATCGAAATGCTTTTATCGTGGGTGTAATAAAGAAACGATGGAAAAGTCAGTTGAGTTCTCCTCTTCATGCTTTGCATCGTATTTTCTCAATCCTTATTACATCTTTAACCCAAAGAACTAATCTGATCAATAATGATATTTACGAGCCGCAAATTTTTCTTCATGAAGTTATTTCAAAAATGGTTAGTGGCCCCGCAAGAACAAGCACAATGCATGCTAGAGGTACAAAATTACTAATATTATCTCCAAATATGTATAATTAAGTAATTTGAATTTCTAGTAACAATTGTACTTTTCTTTTCTTTGTAGGCAGGAAGAATGCGAATGATGCAAGGTCAATTTGGATCACCATCAACACGTATTGCAGCTCAACATGGTGATCCGGTAAGTTGGTGGTTATCTTATGGTCTTTGAGTATCCATCCCTCCAAAAGATTGCAGTAAATATATTAAGTCAAACAAATACATCGTGCTGGATCGAGAGAGGAATTGGAGTGTGTTTGAAAGAATCCATACCAAACTACGTAATCTTTTACTTTCATCGAGATTAAATGATCCGGTGTATGTCCAAGACAATTTGAAGTTGGAGCAACAAAGAATTAAAGGTAAAGCAAGGAGACATAACATTGATGTTCACGACGTTCATAGTCTACCGAGGGATGACAATATGCTTGACTGGATAGCGGGGGAAGATGAAACACCGGTTTTACCTCAAGAAGAACAGTGGTTAAATACGCTGGAAGAGGAGGCCGTTAATAATCCAGAGCATGTCCCTCTACCATACAACTGGCATGATCCGGAAGTTCAAATCTCATACGAAAGTTTACCGGTGAGTGACTTTGTTTATGACTTTGGTAATCTTTCATTTGGGGACAATACACAATGTTATGAGAATGTGAATCCAACATATGATTCTCGTTACACTTCCGATCGCTCTGACCATGGTGTTCAACATATGAGCGAAGGATATAATTCTAATATTGATAATAATAATAATGAAGTAGGTAACAATAATGATGATATCTTTGAAGGAGGTTATGATAACGATAATGATGGTTATTATGATGATGATACTTATGCAAACGAAGATAGCCGGTACCGAAAGCGATGACTATGATGTGGAAAGGAACCGTCGAGAAAATAAAGAATACTTGAAAAAAGGTGGTGGTCGTAGTTGGTTCGCGTAGCTTTTTAAATGATGAATACTAGTTTAACAATCCTATGTTTTTTAAATTTGTAGTTTTAATCCCGTAGTTAGTTTCCTTGTATCATTTAAAAATATTTAATTGAAGTTTTCGACTTTCAATCCAGAGAAGAAAAAAATCAAAAGAAATGGTAAAAAAGTTATTTACACGGTTATAACGTGCGTGATAACGGAAAACTTGATTCTAAAAAACGCACGTTAAAATGTTATTTAGAAGAAAAAATATTCAAACTAATTTTAGAAAAACGGTTACAACGTGTATGAAAACCGAAAAACGATACTATAAAACTATTGCTTTTTTCCTATTTATCGGCCTAATAAAGGCACGGGGTTCGGGACCCTCACGGCCACGGTATATGGGTGTGACCGTTTAACGGTCGTTTTAAGTAAAAACGGACGTTTTAAAACCTTGATCTCTACCGATCTATGTTTGAAAGAAAAGCTAAAGCTGAATGCCCAATATATACTCCCTCCGTCCCACTATTAAGTGACTAGTTCAAGTTTGCACAATTTTTAAGGCAAGCAAGGGGAAAGTATTTTTAAGCATTTTTGACAATTATACCCTTAAATAGTGAAATTTTGAAATGATTTATCTCTCAAACTACACCACGGATGTTCGCAAACTTCGTACCATTGAAAAGCATTTTAAAACATCTACGTAACGAATATAAACATGATTATCAAATTATGCATATTTCTTATATTTCTTATAATCCATTAAAAGGATAATTTTAGAAATATCTCCTTGTTTAGTGATATAGGTCACTTAATGGTGGGACAAAATCTAAAAGTAACTAGGTCACTTATTAATGGGACAGAGGGAGTATAACTTAGTATATTTGGCTACTTGGCAGCCATCATTTTAGACTTTTATAAAGTTATGTCGATATCTCCTCAAACACAGACATGGAGAACGTAAAATTTAATTGGGACGACCAAAGGGAGTCCCTTTAGTGTTCATTAATAGGGGAGCCAAAATGTAGTCCGCTTGTAACGTTTTTTTTGTGATTTTAATCGCAAAAATTGAACACCCATTAGTTTTCTTTCCACGAAATTGAATCAACAATAGGATATTTATCAACCACGACTACGGTTAGCAGCGGTCAAAGCGATCGGAAGTCGAACCGATTGACGGTATTTTCGGCGTGAAAATGGCAAAAAAGCCGTCACCTATACTTTTAATTTTAATCTTGACCGTTGATTACCAACAAAATTCGGCCATCGGATCTAAAGTTGTTGTTGTTTTTTCAAAATTGTTACAACTAAATGTTACAAAATTGTTACATAATAAGTATTACATAAATATTACACTTAGAATTGTTATTAAATAACCTGTTACAAAAATTGTTACATAACTGCTACAAAACTGTCACAAAAAAGACCCGACATTTCCACAGAGTCGCTTCCAAACTTCGGTCGTCCCCGCACTGCTGCAGCAGTAATCTAGTGACTACTATGAGGCACTCTTAATTGTTTTAAATGACCGAACAGTATAGTAGCTTGTGATCAGAGATACAACTTATTGCATAATTATATGTTATATGACACAATTAGTTTAATCAATTAATTTTTACTTGAATCCCTTTAATTTTCTCGTGGTATGTCAAAGATCGATATTTCTACTGGAAACATCTGGAAACATAATCCACATGTAATTAAAATAGTCAATTTAAACATAAGTATTCATACAACATTCAAAAAAAAAAAAAAAAAAAAGTATTCATTTAACAAGTGTTTTGCAAGTATCATTAGACCAACCATATGTAAAATAATTCGTTGCGGTGCCGCTAAATTATAAATGTAAAAATCACCGGAACAAATTTTTTACTAACAATCTACCATGCAATATTCCAATTACATTTTATATGAGAAAATGGGTCATTTGTCCAAAAAAAATAAAAACACGGTTCAAATGGACAAGTAAAAAAAAATACGGGTGAAATAGCCAAAAAAAAAATAGCAAGGATGAAACTGGATTCATCCTGAGTTATACTTAAAAAATAGCAAGGATGGAAACTGGATGCATCATGTGTAAAATAAAAATAAGAAAAAATATTTGAAAATGGACGAGGATGAAACACATCCTGCCTATTTTAAATTTTTGTCCATTTAAACAATATCTTTTTAATTTTTGGCTATTTAAACAGTATCAAAACTTAAGTGTCTTTTTCACCCAGGAATTGTTGATTTTGGTCTTTTTGACCAATTTTGTGATTTTGTATTGTGATTCAATGTTTATCGACTAACATGAAAATCCGCGCCTTAACTCAAAAGCTATCACAACAAATTTTTCTCGTGGCTCAAAATCTTACAAAAATTATTGCCATGACTTCACACTTGTCACATGACTTAAAATATGCCTCATGGCCAACAAAAATTTACCTTACTACTTAAGTATGCAGAACTGCCATTGTGACCCTTAACGAGGTTTCCCCACAAATAGACATTAAGTAATATGAGTGATTTTTCCCTGGACATTATGTAATAGAGTAATATGAGTGATTTTTTTTTCAAGGGACCCAAATTTTCCATTAAGGCCCTAAATTTTTCCCTAGACTTAAATTATTTAGCAACCGAAATCAGCTTTCATCTTTCGTTTGTAAAAAAGTCCTAACGACTCAACTTTTACCACGACCCCCAAAATCTACCTCAGGACAAGAACGTTATAAATAGGCTCGTCACTTAATTTTATTTTATTTCATAGGAAAAGAAGACTTTATTAATCATCATCAACGAAAAGAAGTTTACAAGCATTGGATGGGCTTGACAACAAAGTGGGCTCCAATCCCTTTTGGATAGCAACACATATCCTATGAAAAAGAAAATTTCCAACAGTAACATTCTCTAACATTCTCATCATGACTCAAGTAACCTATAGGTTGGGAGCCCAACCCGTGGACAATCTTTTGGGCTAATGCCGGTCGGTTAAATGTTTATACTTGGCCCAAACTAAACCTCGTAATATGGATATACCATTAACTTTAAAATTCCTTCACGACACAAAATTTGTATTACGACCCAAAATCTACCAATAACCCTAGATTTGCTACTTGATCCAAAATATGATCTTAAATTCTAAATCTTTCCTGTGGCTTAAAGTTGTCAATTCCCAAAATCGCCCGTAACCCAAATTTGTTTGGTGCCCCAAAATCCGTACCTTGATCCAAAATACACCGATTGAAAACATTTCATTACCCAAAAATTGAATGAAGACCCTAATTTGCTATCTTGTGTGCAATTGCCCATGAATTAAAATCCACCCTACCCCAAAGTTTGTTTGAATCCCCAAATATGCATTGTTACCCAAAATCTAGGAGAAAGATATGTTCTCACATTGGGGGAGCATTCTTGAACTAGCAGCTCCAAAGTCGTTACATTCGCTAGATGTGATATCATCCAACTGTGAAAAACCGCAACTGTCTTTCCATTTTTAAAATTTGCTTCAACCGATATCTAACTAAAAATCATATGTTTTGCTGTGATATTTTCCTATGATTATACAATGGAGAAACTACTTTCTCCTTGCCTAACTACTGAAGATTCGATTTTACTTGTGTTATTATGAATGGACATAATGGTTTTGAGTGATGCATAATTGATGATGTTCTTAAACCAATCATTGTAAGTTGTTTTCAATAGATATGGGAACAAAATTTATAAGCACCAATTATAGTAGAACTTGTTGATATGGATGTGTATAACAAAAAAGATTTCCACCACTTTACAATTCGGTTGAAGCAAATCCATGTTCATACCATCTTTTATTTTGACTTTTTATCAACGAGCACTCATTACAATATCTGTTGTCGTTTTGGACCGCATAAATGTTTACATAATAAAGTGTTTGATCAAATTATACTCCCAAACTGGTACTCTTTGGGACACACATATCAGCACTCATGTATTAAGGTTTAATCTTACTTAGACCAATCACATTTTCCTCGGATGCTTTAGATTGTATCTACGCCGTCCTTGTCTAGCAAAATTTATCATTCATTTCTTGCTTAAACAGTCCTGGAAATATCAGACTAAAGACATGGAGAAATTTTTAATGAGATGGTTGCGAAAGCTTCGTTTCATTACGATGTTTACGTTCTTAATTCCTTGGTTCAATTTCATGTTGCATGTAGGAATTTCAATTATGGCGCAACTCAGAAAAGACAATTGTCGAGAATGATTTATATCCAGCGGGTTGGATCCCGCGGATTGTCCCGAGCGAGGAAAGTGTGAGAGGGGGTGGGATCCACACTAAACCCACCTCTGCTAAACCACCGGGCCAAGGGGGACCACACTCTCACTCTTACTCGGTACACACCGCGGGATCCAACCGGCGGTGTGTCTATCACTTCCAGATAATTGTGGCTTTAATCATAGTTTGCTGATGTCACACCTGGTGAATCTAATGGTGCAGGATTTGTTAGTTCAAGAGGTGCTCCCGGAATGGCCAGTGCGAGAGTAAATTTTCCCCCAAAATCTATACCACAACCTAAAATTTGGGCATGAACCAAAATAGATATAGTAACTTGCAATTTGCCATTATTATCCAAAATTTACTTAATAACCCAATTTTTACCATCGTAATCCGAAATTCGACTCATGATCTAAAATTTACCTAGTAATCCAAAATTTATCTCGTTGAAAAATAAATTCTTCATGAAAATTTAGTAAGTAAATTGGACAGTAAATTCAAGTAAGAAAAACGACCACTACCAATGTTTTTAGACTCGTACGAGTCACGCCAAGAATTTTGAAAATCGAGTTGAATTGTGCTACTGACTCGTTTTATACGTACGAGTCATGCCAACAATTTTGTAATCGTGTCAGCAGGAGACCTCGTGCTTATACGCGAAATCTTCGGACCATTGTTCCACATTAATTTTTTTGATGATTATGATGTTTTTAATATTTAATACCTCATTACTACATTTAATGTTGTGTTATAACCTTACTATGAATCTTTGAATCGCGATTTAACATACGATGCGATCACTAAAAATGGAAAACGAGCCACATCACGAGTCACGATTTCAATACATTGACCACTACCAACAAGTTTCCATGGGAACTTGAATCCTAGCATTTTCCATAACTATGCTCCTAGACCAGTTAGTTTCAGTTGTTTTTTCCCTCTTTAAATTCAATATTAAACGGAGGTGAGTTGTTTATCTGAGTGATGATCTTTATACAATGAGACAGTTGCTGAATAAACTAGCACCCTGTTGGGCTCTATTAAAAGCTAAACTGACTGTACATAACATGGCTCAGTTGGGCCTCTCAGTGTCACGATTCTGTTAGGAGTCAACACATATATACTAGTCTTTCTACAACAAAACATTAAAAAGTCGTACACATGGGAGTACTGTTACAGTGGCCGCAAGAGGCTGTATTAAAATATAAAAATAAACAAATTGCTGCATTAAAAATTATTTAAAGAAGGTACTTAGAATGTACTTCGAAATAGAGTACTTTGGTCTCATCTAGCAAGCAAGTTGCAGACTGTCAATGTTTTGCGGTATAAGGTATTGCTAATGATAAGGTGAAGGAAGGAGTACGTACTTATAACAGAGTACCAAGCCATACTGATGCGTACCAGGCCATACACTGCAAACCACATGGCTGTCCTTTCTCTATAAGATTATAAATAGTGGCAGCTTCGACTAATATTGGAAGAACTTGATCCTTGCGCATTTTCACTAATGGCAACAATTTGCATCTCCTCATCCCTGATACTAACCATAATTCTATCAGTCTTCGCCATCATAATTCCAGTAACACTCTCACTTCAAGTAAGATTTTACCAAGAATCTTGTCCTCGAGCAGAATCAATAACCAAAAGAATAGTGAAAAAGAATTTCCTGAAAGATCCATCCATCCCCGGTGGATTAATACGCTTACATTTTCATGATTGTTTCACTAGAGGTTGTGATGGGTCCGTTCTTATTGACAGCAGCAGCAGAAACGTAGCAGAAAAAGATGCTCCGCCAAATTTATCTCTAAGAGGATTTGAGGTTATTGATGAAATCAAACAAGAATTAGAGAAACAATGTCCAGGGCTCGTTTCTTGTGCAGATATATTAGCATTGGCAACTCGAGACAGTGTTGCATTATCCGGAGGAATTAAGTATAAGTTACCAACTGGACGAAGAGATGGCATCATTTCAAGAATGGTTGATGTTCGATTACCAGGACCATCTTTCTCCGTTCAAGCAACGTTAATGGCTTTGCGGAATATTGGCCTTGATTTGGATGATCTCACTACTTTACTAGGTGCACATTCTATTGGATTCTGTCACTGCGTCTTCTTTATCAACCGGCTGTATGACTTCCAAGGAAAGGAGGGTGAAGCCGATCCAGATTTAGATCCTCAACTACTAATCCAGCTGAAAGAGAAGTGTCCAAGACCACAAGGAAATCAGGCTTTTAACTTAAGCCAAGACAATACCGTGTTCATGAATCCTTCGAGTAATACAAATTTTGTGTTAGATAACTCATTTTATACTAGTGTTCTAGAAGGAAAATCGTTACTGCAATTGGATCAAGGTTTAGCTTTCACTGGCCTTTCAAACAGATTAGCAGAAAAGTATGCGAATGATTCACAACTTTTTAGAAACAAGTTTGCAAAGGCTATGATCAAATTGGGTAATATCGTTACTGCAGAGGAAGGAGAAGTTAGATTGGATTGCAGAAAAGTTAATAAAAGAGTTTAATGCATTTTCTTATTCTTTTGTAAAAGAGTTGTTCATTATTTTGTTTTACTTCTTGTTGAAAATCAAAAAATTATGTTCACTTTGTCTCCTTGTATGCGGGTGGAACCTGCATTGCTTGGTCCATGGATTTGTTTGGTCATTAGATCCAGGAGTCGAACACAATCCTTTCGTTGTTATTCATATGCAGTATAGGAAAAACCTAATACTCTTTCTTTGATCTTGTATATTATAGTGAATTCTTTAGACCAACTCTCATTCATATCTGACTCCTTCAAGGGTCATATTTCCATATGCAGTACGTACATCCAGCTTCTTATGAAAAGGAAAAAACAAATTCCCTCTTGAAACTACAAGACCCAAAGAGTCATTGACATAAGGACTCGGGTGTATCGCAGTTGTAATCTCATATACAGTAGAAACTCTTTTAATTAATACTCGATTATTTAATAAACTCTCTTAAATAATATTTTTGGCCGGTCCCGAGTCGGGGACAACGTGCCAAATTAATAATTCACTAAAATTATAAGATAATACATTTTTGATTACATATGTATACCCCATATGAAATATAAATTAATAACGCATTATATATATACTCAATACATTAATGATTTACAAAGATTTTTTCAAAAATAATTTAATTGTCTTCAGTTTTTTGCTAATCGCATTGAATTTCATGAATCTCTAATTTTTCTTATCATTGTAAGAATTTTTGGTGGTGTTTTCTCATAGCTTAGCAAAAAATTATTCAATGTGATTGTCGCTTTAATAGCTTCGTTTCGTGAAGGGGGCTATATTATAGAATTTTCATCTTCTTCTTCCACATCTTTATCAGTTCCCATAACGATCTCGAGTATTTCCTCATCAGTCAACAACTGTGTAACTTCATTTTCATTCGCATATTTTTGGACATCTTCGACATTGCGATCGCACAACTTCTTGATCAAATTTTGCAAGTCTCGAGTGATTTCACTGTCTGTATGTTCATCAAAATTGTCTAAACTTGTGTTATCTGTTGATCGAAGTTTACAATGACGAAAGCAGTTTGCAAGTGTACTTGTACGAACATCGATAGTCCATGCTGAAATTGCACGATTCATTGCATCTAACATATTTATTTTTTCTGGATTTGACGGCCCTAATTCATAGCCTTCCAAAAGACCTCTATAAAATCGACGACGATAATGTATTTTTAAAGCTCGTATAAACCCCTGCGTCACAAGGTTGAATTTCTAAAGTTGTCTTTGGTAGCAAAAAAAAAAAATCACCATTTTGCAGTCCTTCAATAGTTATGGATGAGCAGGGAAATTATCCACAATCAGGAGAACTTTTCTTGCAACCATTAATATATAAATTAATAATTATTAATTTATCGGTTAATTAATATCTAGCTTAATTAATATTTTCTTATGGTCCCGACAGCATTAATTTATAGAGTTTCTACTGTATGTAATTCAAGTACAATTTGAGATGATAATGAATCAGCTTCATATGCCAGTGTTCTACTGCAACTTTAAACAATCAGTGTGAATGTAAGTTTTGCTGCATTACAGTGGTGGATGCTCGGGATGACAAAAAGGAATGTATGCCTGGTAGAGGCTAAGGGAGAAGAAGTGATGAAGTAAGAATGAGTGAAGATATTGCAACTTGGTGGTTATATTACTTGACTGTAACAATTACAATTTTGACTCTCGCACGACTGGATGTGGCTAACAGAATCGTGTTTCTTCAGTTAGCGGTCATGAGTAATGAAACAAAAAGAAAAACATAATTAAACAAAAAGAAAAATGCAATGAAATGAGAAGATGAAATAATGTTGTTTAGATGGTAATGAAATGTTTGATATCATTCAAACTGATGTCAACTCTAACATATAGGACTCACAATGCTCAAACATAGACTTGTCTAGTACTAAACTATAAATATATACAAAACATGTCTCGACAGTAGTTGACATTATCAAAAACCTACAACCCCCCATCCGATACAAAATCATGTCCGCTAGATTTCAAGAATTTCTTCAACAAAAGAACCGCTATAGCAATGGTAAGACCAATAGCAGCCCATGTAAAAAACCGATCATCAGCAGGTTTTGGAACCGTTCCTTCTGACCCCTGCACTTGATGTTGGGAAGTCTCTCCAGCAGCAACCCTTCTTGATACGCTTAATCCTGCACTAAATCTGACATTCAATGGGCCAGCATTAGCATTTACCTGCACCTCATGAACATCTTCCACAATCATGCCATCTACTACTGGGTTTTGCTGAATTTCAGCACCAGCAACATCAGCTATTATGTCATTGTTGGGGTTCATCTGAACTTCTTCACCTTCTATGTTATTCGTGCTATCTACCGAAGTCTGTTCGAGATTTTGCTGGGGAACCAGGGTTGCCTTGCTAAGCATGTATTCATGAATCTGTAAATTCAAAGTTTGTAAGAATTAACAAATCCATTACCACTATCCATACAACATAAGAAAGATAAGAAGAGAAAAAAGTTACAAAGTGAAAACAAACCTCGTCAATTAGTCTTTGACGTTCAGGAGTCCCATATTTTGGGGCAGATTCACGCGATTTAACGGCAAGGACACGCCTTTCTTCCTTCTTATAATCTAATGAACCCAATGCACCGCCCGGGCTTGTTGGCATGAATGCAATTAGTGCTACCAATGCAGTTCGAACTGCAACGAAATCACGTATCAGCATCACATAGGCAGACAATACAAGCACTAGGCGAGAGGTTTGTGCATTATATGGTAAACTAGTTCATGCCGAAGCCATTGAAACTACAAATACATAAATTTAAGTAAATTCAGGATCATAAGAAACAAATGAAGCAAAAGAAGTTTGTATACCACTCCATGATGGCTGCCAATGTTCAGGGTGATGATTGGATATGCTTAAACATATCTTAGTTTGTGTTTCGAAACGACCATTTGGTGTTAACAACATAAAGGAAGGAGGTTTAAATGGATATTCAGAAGGTAACTGGATTCTTCCATGATAAATTCCTCCTTCAAATTCCGAATCAGCTGGTCCTCTTATCGCAAATTGCCATTCGAATAAATTTTCCTGAACAATCAAAAATTGAATTGTTTATTGAACAGATGATGGTTGTAAATTCCAACAAAAATACAAATTAGGGTTTTTTAAATTTCGAATACCTCAAGAGGGAGACTCATGAAATCATCAGAGGGGTTTGATTGCATTTCTTTAACTTCTTGAAGGATTCTCTTCACTGCTGGATTCTTACGGTTGAATTTCTCTTCCGCCATGATTACAGACGTCGGATTCGGATAACAAACGTTAAAAGAGAGACAGCTTTTAATCTAGTTTTTCTAGTAATTTGCAAAAGTAAGTAGAATAGGGAGTTGTTGATACAGTATTATCTAATGGTCCAGATCTGAGATGTCTGAGAAATTGTCTCTGGTTGGATACGATTGTCATAAACATGTCATTCGTTATAATGTGTCGTCATATTATTGGTCCTAGAGACTCTTGCTTCTCTTCTTTGATTGGTAGTTTGGTACACCTGGAAGCCTTTTTGTAATCAGAAGTTCAGGTTTGTTAAGGTTTGCCACGAAATTGTTTCTTATCCCCGGTATCTTCCCCGCCCTTTCCGCGTGTGTCACTAAGATAAAAAAAACAACAACAAAACTTAGGGTTTTAGGGTTCTCACTATTTTCTCTTTGATTTTCACGTCCGTTTTCTTCGATTTAGTGCTAAGTCATGGCACTAAATTAATCAAAACCACCAGATATTGTTAATCAATCTCAACAAGATCATGTTCGTGTAGCAAATCCTAATTGGAGGCGTTCACGACCAAAATCTAAGTCACGACAAGTTTACAAACCAAAAGCAGGAAACCCTAGTTTTTCCACAACTGGGAAACCAATCGATGATGGCAACAATGGCGACGGTGATCAACAAAAGGAAGGTGGGAGTTCTTATGCGTCCATATTAAAGAAGCGACCCCATGTTATGTCAAAAATTGATGCTGATACTCTATCACACCCACCTGTTCGCACCTCAACGGGTGATATTGTTATCAAGATTCCGCGTGAAACTCATGCTTAGGATTAAAGCAGTTTGGAGATTTAGTGTAATTGGGAGTTTAGATTTCAAAACCCTAACTTTTGCAGATGCAAAGAGGGATTTATTGAATCAATGAAAGCTTACTGGTTCGGTTCAATTCATCCCATGAATTAAAGGATATTTTGTTATCAAGTTAGACAATGAAGACGATCGAAAAAGAGTTAGCTATGAAGGTCCGTGGAAAACAAAGGGACAACGATTGAAAGTTCAACCATGGACTCCCATGTTTGGTCCTGAATCAGAGAAGGTTACACAAGTTGATGTATGGGTGAGATTTGCTTATCTTCCTTTTGAATTTTGGGATGAAGAAACTTTGTTTAGGATTGCTAAGGGTCTCGGCAAGCCTGTTGTCGTTGAACCAAGAACTTTGCGCCATGAATATGGTTATTTTGCGGTTGTCCCGGTTGATATTGATTTTTCAAAACCACTTGTAAATATTATTATTGATGGTGAAGAAAATTCTGAAGGTTTTTACCAAGAATATGAAATTTTGAATCAACCCAGTTTCTGTGATTATTGTAAATCTATTGGGCACGTTGAACGTGATTGTAGAACCAAGAAATATAATGAACTGAAGAAGATGGCCGAGCTGGAAACGGATGCTGCTACTCAACAGGCTCGCTACAATGAGATAGCTGAACTTCAAAAAAAAAAAATGGCGCAAGAAATTGGCTCAAAGAATCGAAGACATCCCTCCGGAGAAGCCTTTGGAACTAGCTGTAACTAATGGAGAGATGGTCATGGCCAATCAAAGAATGGACAAAGGGAAGGGACCTGTTTTTGGTGGAACACATATTCGCTTCACTAGTCCTGTTGGAAGTGTTACAACTGGTAAGCATACTCCAATTCTGCCTACTGATGGTACACCAGAACTGCGCAATGATGGTGGTTCTTCTTCGTGCAATGGTGGTGCATCTCCGATTTTGATAGAACATCGCAATGATGGTGCAATTGATGAATCTGTTCCGTGTAATGATGGTGCAACTCGAACTGTTTCGATTTTGCACAATGATGATGCAACACATATGGGTAGTTTCCGTGCAATAATGGCAAAAGTTTAACTCAAATTGTGCCTGATTTGGATAATGGGGAGATGAAAGCTTTTAATAATTATTCTGATTTAAAAAGAAGAGCCGATGAACTTGCCAAGGCAGCTGATTTGGCGAAAATTGAGTAAGATGCTGCTTTAGCTAAACTTCAACAAGCGAGGAGATTAATTTTAGAGAAGAATAAGCAATCTGAGGAGATACCATCTCAAATCATTCCAATTGAGACTAGAATTGAGAACATTGGCACGGGTTCTTTGCCAACAAATTATATTTTGGAGCCTACTGGAGATGATGGTTTTAGTTCGCTAACTAAAACAACACGAAGATCAATTTCACCAGCTAAACATTTGGATGACATTGAGACATCTAATATGTTTTTAACTGGGACCAAGGAGACAGAAGAGGAGGATGTGGAAGTTCTCGCTGAGAAATCACCTGACACTACACAATCAGTTAACCCAAATTCTGGCACTTTGGAAGATGCACCTAAAAACTTGATTGGAGTACCGCTAAGGACCAAGAGGATCGTGAAAAGAAGGCACGGGCCGAGATAAAAAATTGGAAGAATTTAAGAAGGCTGGTGCTTCTAAACCAAAAACAATTAGGAAGAAACCCGGTGAATCTGGTATTTCTAAACCAACCATGGAAGGAGCAGGCCAAGGGGAAAGAAGAGGCATAAGTAGGACACGAAAACGTTCGGCAAGCCCTTATAGAGGAAAGGTTATTTAATGCGTGAATTTTATTGGAATGCTCATGGCTTGGATAAAGATGGTGCAAAGGCCAAGCTAAAAGAGCTTCATAATTTGCACAAACCTGACATTATTTGTATTGCAGAGCCTAAGGTTTTTTGCACCATACGTTTTGTTAGGAGTTTGAGATTGGATGATTTTAGTGAGGAGGTTATTACTAATGAGGTTGATGGTGCAAAAGGTAATACATGGGTATAGTGGAAGAATTCTCTAACTCGGCCAGGTATTTTATCACGCTCTAGTCAAGCTATTTCTTTGGATTTTAACGGTGATTATATTACGTCTGTCCATGCTTCTTTTAATCTAGTTATGAGGAAATTACTTTGGCAGCAATTGGGGTTGGGTTTTATACTATTCCTTGGTTGGTGCTTGGTGATTTTAACTTTATTTTGCGCTTAGAAGAAAATAAGGGTGGTATGGTTCCTTTAAATTTTTATATGAATAAATTTAGAAGTTGGATTTCTGATAATGGCCTTGTTGAGGAGGATGTTGTTGGTAAAAATATACTTGGTATAATTGTCACAGTGGACGTTGTAGAATTATTTCTGAACATGATAGAGTTGTTGTTAATGATGCGTGGCTCTATAAGTATGTGAATTGGAGATGCAAGGAGTTGCCTAGCATTGCTTGAGATCATTCCCCTCTATTTGGTTATGCTTTTGAGAATCCACGGCATGCTAGGGCTCCTTTTCGAATTCAGAAGATGTGGCTCGCTCACCCGGGTTTTATGAAACTAGTGGAAGAGAATTGGAAACTAGGCTTGAGGGTGATCCACCTTTTGTTTTTACTAGCAAACTAAAGAGGTTGAAGGAGGCTTTGAAATTATGGAATAGACTTGTTTATGGGGATGTACAATTTCGGTTGAAACAAGCTGAACTCAAACTTGAATAGAGAATGATCTTCTTGATTATGATCTAGCGGGTGAGTTTTAGTTTACTAAGGTGATGGATGCCAAAAAGGTTGTTGATGATGTGCAAACTGACTTAGCAGTTATGCTTAAGATGAAATCGAGAGTAACTTGGTTGGAGGATGGTGATCAAAACACTCGGTTTTTTCACAATAGCATTCGAATACGAAGGAGACATAGTACAATTTCTGAACTTAAGACTACCACTAACTCTACTTTGTTTTTGCAGGATGAAATAACAGACTATATAGTCAATTATTACAATGACAAGTTTAATGGTGGTGACACTTAAATTGATCTGAAGTTGTTTGATATTGATCAGGAGAGTATCTCAGCTGCCGATAGTGATTTTATAGATGCAATGCCAACTTTGGAGGAAATTAAAAGATTTGTATTTGATTGGGAGATGACTCTGCGCCTGGTCCGGATGGTTTCTCAGGTATCTTTTACAGATAGTGCTGGAATATTATTGCTGAAGATCTATTTAATGCCATTACAAATTGTTGGGCGATGAGAAAAATTCCTAATGGCATTAACTCAATTTTTATTGTGTTGATTCCAAAAAATAATGCATCTGATGCAATTAAGGATTATAGGCCTATTGGACTGAGTAATGTTTTCTTCAAGATCATCACTAAGATTTTGTCTACCATACTTGGTACGGTGCTGAATAAGTTGATTTCTGAAGAGCAAGTTGTTTTTTTGAAGGGAAGAAACATTCATGAAAATATTACTCATGGTCCGAGCTAATCAATGAGATTGATGTGACAAGGAAACATGGAAATGTTGGCCTTAAATTGGACATCGCACAAGCATTTGATATGGTTAGTTGGGAGTTTGTAGCTGAGGTTTTTCGTCAATATGGATTCTCCGAGATTTGGTGCTCTTGGATTCTTAATATTCTTCAATTGACTCAGATTTCTGATATGATCAACGGCAGCCCTGAAGGTTTCTTTAGTATCACTAGAGGTTTGCGGAAAGGTGACCCTCTTTCACCATTGATTTTTGTTCTTATTGAAGACATTTTAAGTCGTAATATCTCGAAAAAATTTTATAGAAAAAACATGCATGCTATGGTTAGCAAGAAGGGTGGCGCCTACACACCTTCTCTTTGCAGATGACATACTTATTTTTTGCAAAGGAAATTGGCATAGCCTGCATAATCTGATGGATATGCTTGGCATGTATCAACGGGCCTATGGCCAATACGTGAACCGTACCAAAAGCAAATTTTATTATAGAGGTGGCACTAGTTCACGGGCTATTGTTATCTCTAATTTTTTGGGCATGGGTAGAGCTTTATTTCCGGATAGATACTTGGGAATTCAATTGAAGCCTGGCATAATGCGCCACATACATATTAGACATGTGGTTGAGAAGATTATGGATAAACTGGCTGGCTGGAAGGGTAAGCTTTTATCTTTTCAAGCTAGATTGGTGTTGATTCGTGTGATCTTTAGTTATGTTATTAACTCTATGGATGTTTACAATTGGCCTAGGATGATCATTGAGCAGGTTGAAAGGGCAATTAGAAATTTTCTTTGGTCTGGCGATGCTGAAAAACGCAAGTATTTTACGGTGCTTTATGATAGTTTGTGCTATCCAAGAAGAGAAGGCGGCCAATGTATTAAGAGACTATCATTGTGAACAAGGCAATGCTTATGAAGTTATGGGTTACTATCCGTGACTCTGACAAGACTTGGGCGAAATTTTTGAAGGACAAATACTTCAAAATAAATGGCAACTTGATTGATTATAAGTTGGGTTCCACGGTTTTCCCTAGAATAAGATGGATTTATAATTTTGTGCAACGGCATATGCGCTCGATTATTGGTGATGGTGCTAATACTTCCTTGTTTTTTGATATTTGGTGTGGTGATTTTTCGATTGCGAAAAGACTTAGAATTACTTCTTTGGGGCCAAATGATATTAAGTCCAAGGTAAGTGATCTTATTGTGAATGGGAATTGGGTGCTTCCACTAAGAACCCGTGATCTGATGTTGAGGTGCAATATTGACATTGACAATTTACCAATTATTGCTGGTAGTAAGGATTATAAAATATGGGATTTGGATAGCAAAGACTTTTTTTTTTGATTAAGTCTGCAAAGGATGCTATTAAAACGACTTTTGATGTGCAGCCGGGTGCTGCTCTTTTTACTCGATCGGTTGTGCATCCTACTTTGGGTGTACAATATTGGAAAATATGGACGAAGGAATGCTGCGCAACTGAAGATAACATAGTTAATAAGACTGGTAGGAGCATGCCTATTATGTGCATTTTATGCAAGAAGAGTTGCGAGACTATCAGCCATATTACTTGGCATTGCAGAGTTGCCAAGAGAATTTGGGCATGGGCGGCTGGCATTTTAAATCTGCAACCAAACAAAGATCTGGTGGCCTCTTATAAGGATGCAAAAGGGCATAGCAGGATGATAAAAGATTTGTGGATGGTTGCGTATCTTGCAATTGTCACGGAATTATGGAAGCTGCGCAATAAGGATTTTTTTGAAGGTGTGGCAATCGAATGGCTTGGTTTCAAAGAAAGGGTTTATCAGGTAATTCGTGATAACTCTATTAGAATGAAGGGCCATATGTTTAATAATATTGAGGATTTGCGCATCTTAAATTATTTTAAGGTGCAGCTTATATCGAGTAAAAATTCCACGCCTATTGAAGTTAGTTAGTCTCCTCATAATCAAGGTGAAATTATGATTTGCTGTGATGGTTCGTCTTTTGGAAACCCAGGCCGCGCAGGTGTTGGTGTTATTTTTCGTGATGCCAATGCAATAGTTCTTGGTGCGCTTTGTGTTGGCCTTGGCTGGAAAACTAATTATTATGCGGAAGTGTGTGCTATTATTTATGGTTTGATGCTAGCCAAGACTTGGAATGTTAGGAATATTTGTGTTCAATCAGACTCGATCAGTTGTATTCAAGCTTTTCAAAGTGGTGAGTTGCATTGGCAGCTTGTTCAGAAGTGGAAGTTAGCGAGGACTTTTTATAGCAATATTCGCTATATTCATAGCTATAGAGAAGCTAATTTTTCAGCAGACACCTTGGACAAGCAAGCATGTTTGTTGGCTGAGGATATTTATGAGTTTTATGAGGGTAGGCCAGATTTCATTCCGTCTGTGGAGTGTCCTGGCAAAGTTTATTACCGCTTCAAATAGGTTGCGCTTTTTTAGATGGCCGTTGTGGCTTGATAAATCAGTCTGACCTTAGCTCTTATACAGTTTTTTGCGTTTTTATTCAATTTTATTGACCGAGCAAAAAAAAAGTGTGTCACTAAGGTATTAGTCAATGTCATTCGGTTGCTGCAACCACGAGCCCCTAAGGGATCATCATTTCAAGTTTCTTAAATGACTCAAACTTCAGGTATTGAGTATTAACAGATTATGATGGTTGGCCACGATGATTTTGGTTGCTTATTAAATGTCTGATGCTACTCATTTCTTCGTCCCAAGTTGTGGCATACTATACTTTGAAAGAGATCGAGTCCAACAGATTCATGCTCCACTTTCCAACGCGTGAATTGGTTAAATGTTCTGGGAGGGTAACCGGTGTGTATTTCCCATAAAAAAGAGTAGAGCGGATAATAATGACGCACTTGGTCATAACATGAAACAGTTATGTGCTTAGGCTCAAAACATACAAGGGATGCGAGCTTCTATCCTCATTGTTTTTATTGTCTATTACTAGACTGCTGAGCACGTTCATATATCGTGTGAGTTATGAAATATAATACACCAGAGAATTTTGAAAAAAAAAAAGATGATTTTATTACACAAAAGAATTGTAACTTTACAAGTGAGAGAATATTTTTAGGACAATATTTATAAGAGAGCTACAAAATATAAGCGTGAAAAAAAATTCACAATCTCTCAAAGTTACAAACAAAGCTCACAAACTGAGCAACATGATAATCATAAAAGAAATATCAAAGAGATATCAATCTAAAGTATAAATATTTGTAAATGTTGGTAAGGGAACAACAACACTAACCATGGAAGAAGTAATAGTAACATCATTAGAACTAACAACAACAGTAGTCTCTAGAAGTTGATGCAGCAATGTAGAAAATGTAGGATAACAAAAACCCTTTGTAAAAAGTTTAGCAAATTGATCCTCAAAAGTTGCATATAGGCTTTCTTATATGTGCTCACTAGGTCTTAACCCGTGCCGTAACGACACGGGATGTTTTGTCTCTAATACGATATTGTTCACATTCCTCTTGTTTCATTTTTCCGTGGGTAATTATTTTGATATTCAAATAGCTTTTGGGAAGAAAAATAATGGGTTACCTGATTTCTTTTATTTTACTTAAGCATGTTATTTCAGTTTATTATCTGGCTGGAGTAATAATGTTGTGCCAACATGAAAAAAAAGAAAAGAAATAAATAGATATTTTCTCCATATAATATTCCATCACACCATAATTTTAAATTTCAAAAAGAATATTTCATCTAACAATACATATACCTAAACTGGCATACAACTCCATGATGTTTATGACTACATGGATTTCGAAATTATTGATAACTAATTCTCTAGGGAGTAAAGCAGAAACCCATAATATTTTCCTTATTATTGATAAAAACTACTATATTTATTTATTTATTGGAAATGTGAGAGTTATAAAAATGGAGAACCCTTAGCTATTGGAAGGCTGAGATATACACTTTTGAACTGAAAAAATAAAATTATAAAAGTAAATCAAAACATGTGTAAGATTCTTTCTCAATCATATTGATAACATAAAATTGAAGAAAATCGTGGATAAAAGATTTCACACCAACTATTCTAAGTAGTGCATGAATGGCGTTCTAACATCTAGTGTTACTCAAGTAATTTGGAGCAGTAAAGAGCATAGTCATATTGATATTTGTATCCACATAAATTCAACTAACCTTCTGAAAATTTTTTTTATTAGTTTCAAGGTAGAGCCGATACAAACTTCTGTCGCCTTCAATTTGTAGAACACACACTGGGATTAATCGGCCTGGAGATTAAACAAATACCCCAACATTTGTTAAATAATGTCTACAAATACGGGATTGAAACATAGTGCTAACGGGGAAAATGAGAGACTAAAATTTTCTTAACCAAACATGTATTCAAATTAAAAAGTCATCAACTTAACAAAAAAATATAAAAGAACCCAAGTTAAATCAATACTTGCATAACAAAACTTATAAGAGAATTTCGTAATTACTAAATACCTTTAAAATCACTATTAGAGATTTAATTGCATGCCTCGTTAAAAATTACGGTAGGACGAAATTACCAAATTAATCTGTAGAAATGTCACTGGATATGTAGCAATTCAGAGAAGTCTGTACTGGTGGTTATGCGCACCATCTAAGTGTTGTTCAATTGATTATTTTTTTAGAAGGTTTAGGTTTTCATTGGAGAAACCGAGAGGGAGCGTTTCATTATATTCATTATCATTCAGATATCCAAGACCAACTTGCGCTCTGCTTACGGGATCCCGATACAACCGCAGATTTATCTATCGGAGGGAGAAACCTTGATACTAAATATGTAATTTTTAATATTTATTATATAACGTGACTTCCAAATGTTTTTTTTTAAAAAAAAAATCATGTATTTTAACTGAGTTATATTAGCATTAAGATGATCAACCACATTTCTGCTTTATAGTGTTACCCTTTTGTAGTGGCACATAATTAACATAGTCAATTACTACTCATCAATACCCGTCAGCACCACAAAACCACCAGATATCACTTCTTTCTCCACAACCACCACTGCCCATCCCTCGTAGAATATTGGGCACACACTTATAACTTTTAATCCCAGACGCCATGTATAAAGTTTAGGTTTAACAAATTTAGGTCGTCAATTAATTTATTCAACCATATGTTTTTTGTTAATACTGAAAATCATGCGTATAAACGGTTACCAAAGATAGCAGCCGTACAAAAAAAAACCATTTTGTCTTATATGATTTGGTATCATCCCAAAAATATTTGTACCCGCCTTTATTGATCGTGTCAAAAACAACCTACAATGTTACCAGTCATGTAACTTTTTATTATTATTTTTGATTGAAAAAGAAAAAACCAATACCACCACCATTAAAACCATCCAGCGCCACTATTTCTTCCACCAAAACTAATGTTACCGCCTCCACTGCTTAGTAACACCTTCCACCGCTTCCACCACCTACTTCTTCTTCTACTACCACCGCCACCATTAATATCTATTGAAATAATTTTTGTCAAAATTATTTATTGATGAAAATATGTATTAATATTAATTAAGGGACATTTATGATGTAAAATTAATAAATCATTTATCATGAGAAATTAATGAGACACCAATTAATAAAACACTTATACTAATTAATATTTAAGTTGAAAAAACCATGACCATAGATTTATCTTCTCTCTAGACAAATCTAGACCACCACTTACACAGGCAAACTTAGCCAAACTGCGCTTTATACTCTTGATGGAATGAAAAATAGCGTTAGAGGCCAACCATATAACACTAATATTATCACAATACAACTGATTATGATATCTAACAGAAATGTGCAACTCACTGAACAAATAAAAAAGCCTCTCTAACTCGGAAGCGACAACTAATAAGCAATTGTACTTTTCTTATGTATAGGATCTTGAGACAATAGGTTATTACTAAACCAAGACACTAAGAATCTCCAATGAACATTATATACCCAAAATTAGACCTTTTAATGTCAGGAAATCCTGCCCAATCAAAATCAGTATAAGCTTTTATTGAATGGATATCTCTTTTTCTTGGTGCTTCTAGCGCCAACAGTACCCTTCCAATACCTGAATATCCTCTTTACAAGAAAATAATGTACGTCTGTAGAAGCATCAATAAACTTTGAAACATAACTGACACCAAAATAAATATATGAAGACCACTCTGTAGGATTATCTAGAAATTTTCCATTATTAATTGAAGCCTAGTTTTTTTTTTCACAACATGAGTGTCACACATGAAAAGGAGAGGGTACCAAGTACACCACCAACTTTTTCGTTCGGCAACCTGTATGGACAAAATCTAATACAATTTAAAGCAGGCCAACTTAATGATCCTTGACAATATATGTATATAGAGTTTATATCTCTATATCTTCTCAATCAGTACATATAGACTAAGGAGTTCGTCAACTTGATTGTTAAAATGAGTACTTGGACGATCTCAAAAATCAATATCCAAGATCAATCTAGTCGTGTCCAAATAATCAAATCGGAATTCTGCCAAGTAATAAACTTGTTATCTATCTTTCAAGATACAAATTCTACAAGAAACAAGTCTCATAATCGATCACAATTATATGGACGTATATACTAAGATTGAATATGTACTACTTATGTAAATCCTATTATAAAGATAAACAATATAATGTGGAAAGGGAAAACACAAGACACCAGAAGTTTTGTTAATGAGGAAACCACAACATCAGAAAAACCAGGGACCTCGTCCAGTTCTGAATACCAAACTATATTAAGCCACTACATACACTAGCCTACTATCATACTTCAGACTAAAATGTAGTTAAGACCGAATCCACCCTCCAAGCGATTCAATTACATTCGCGCTCCTTACGTCTCTTGAACCTCGCAAGGCTCTACGCAATTAATTCCCTAAGCTGACGTCATTTACATCCTAAAAGTTGCTTCAACCTAAGCGAAGACTTTGATACCAATCTGCCTCTAACAGATAAGCCAATGTGATGAGAAGCCTGGCTTCTTTACCACCTCTAAAGAACAATCTTCAACTTATCAATTAAGAATAGTATGAGATGAAGAGAACTTTGCGATTTATATCTATCTTGATTGAAAGAGATTACGAGAACCTCGATAACAGAAAATCGTGATCAGGATACACGAACTATCAAGGTAAAATATAGTCGTACCTGGATCCACGAATCCCCAAATCTAAGTCTTTTAGTCGTAACCTAATAATGTTTCACATAGGAAACTTAGGTCAATATAGGACGACTCTAGCTATCATCTAGGATATAAAGTCTTAGAGATTGAATTTCCCAGTTGAAAGAGCATCTGTATTTATAATTTTTTTAGACTAAGGGTTGCTTATAATTCAAGCTAAGATAACTTGAGAATCAAGCAAACACTTTATCTGTTAGATGAAACACTAGTTAGAGTTTCAAGTAAGCATGTGAGAAATTTGTTTTAAAAATTACATAGAAGAATATACACAGTGGCCCGGTTACGGAATCGTGTATAATGACAATTCTTTTTGGAAAATATGCCTTATGTACTATAAGCAATTTGATGTTCATATAAACACTTAACAAATTAATTCATGATACACATACATAAGTGTTTTAGTGATCAATGATGTTTTAGAGGTGTTTAAGAGAGTCGTAGCAATGTTACACATATTTAAAAAAATAAGTCTTTGAGCATCTGCTAAATTCTACAAAGACTGTTGGTGAAACGGTTCGTGAACTGTAAAGCAAGTTCACGGGTCAAGATGCTACGGTTTGTGAACCGGGTTAGCCAACTCCACTCGGCTCGAGAACTCAGATGGACCCGGTTCGTGAATCGGGTTCACCAACTATTAGCCTTTTACACCAATATGAAAAATTCAGATCACCACGTTTCATGAACTGTCCCATTATGAACTTGCGGTTTGCAAACTGGTTTGCCGACCTTCTCTGTGTTTCTAAAACTCATACATCTATGGTTTGCGAAGTGGTTCGCCAACCTACCCTGAGCCGAAATATATCAGAAGTTCTGAATTTCTTTGTTTTGATGTTTGAAACATTCCCAAATGATCCACAAATTAATTCTTGAACAATAAACTGTTTCGAACTAATATTGTTAAGGACCTTTGAACATCTATGCTTTAATAATATTTCGAGATATTTGACAAGAGAAGCTTGACTCGAAATATCTTCTTTGTAAATCTACTGGAAGTCATACAACATAGTCTCATAAGATAGAATGGTAAGATAGAGAGTAAAATCGAATGGTTCAATCTTCACATACCCGATTAATGAAGTTCTTCAAATGTCTGCGTCGATCTTCAATTTTCGTGGGTGATGTTTGATACTCAACTACCAAATTCTAAACTAGTCAGAGACTTGACTTAGTAACTAGAAATCAAGATATAGTTTTGATCAACTAACACTGACAACAAGCTTGAGATAGCAATACTTGTGTATTCAACAGAGCATTGCTCTAACAACATGGTTTACAATCAAGCATATTTTCTATAACCAATATATTCAAAGCATACTTCTTTTGTATAGTAATATGGAGTCTGAACTTCTAACTGTTGCTTTTATGCCCAAAAAATAAATGAATTCTCCTAATTCTTTTATAGCAACTCAATGGTTAAATCCTTTATCACCTTATTTAGAAAAACATTTGAGCTACCAGTCATAATAATATCACCCACATATAACATAAGCACTAGCATAGAATCGGTAATGAACACAAACATTGAATAATCACAAATTGATCTAACAAATTCATAACTCATTTTTTTTTACTGAATCTATCAAACCAAGCCCTTGGAGCTTGTTTTAAACTATATAAACTTTTCTTTAAATGACATATAAGAAGTAAAATTTAGATTGTTGAAACCATGTTGTTGAACCATAGAATATTACGACGGACCGGAAATTACGTCTAATGCATCACGGTGCGCAGGCTATAACTCACAGATGCGCCACTCTGATGCTAATAACTAGGGCGTAAAGCTTTTCTTCTGGATTTATGAATACATGTTCATTTGCCTTTGCAAGCATGCTTAGTAAGCATGTCGCCTTAAAACTTAGCATCCAAACTGTTCAAAATTACCTTTATTCTGCGAAGGGTATAAAGCCTTAAAGGATATTGCTGATGCATTTATGCATGCATCACTGACTTTCAATTCTTATCCTGGTATAAGGCATGTCTTGGACTTGCGCATATATCATTGCAAGGTTATTTCCAACTTTCCTACTTAGCTTAGGTATTGCTCAAAGCATGCATTGATCTTGCTCGTGCCGAACGACTCGGTAGGAAGTATGAGCATCCGAGGAATGGACTGCAACTTGCCTTATAGAGTATGGAAACAATCATCTCTTGCATCGCTTTGATGAGCCAGATGATATGACTTACCATAGTGTTGCAATAACCTCGCAATTGGATGATATGAGCAACAAAGTGACAAACCATCAATGCTGTAATCCATTGCGGATACCTACGTATCCTACTGAGAAGGGATCAAGCATAGACTGTATTTCATCCTCGTCGAGACAAACAATTAAAGACAACTCGTAATGCAAGGCCTAGTCTGCATAGGTCAAAGGGTCATTTGAAAATGATGCGTAAGAATGTGCATCATTGGAATTTCATTCGTGTTGCACCATGATGGCGCATCACTAGTTCGCAAAGCCGCAAATTTGATGCCTAAGAATCATAAAGCTCTGTTGACTAAGCCACGCATTAAATGATGTTTCGACATCAGCAAGAATATCAGTTATGATAAATGGTGGACCTTCTGACTACTTCTCAGTTGACAGGGGATTAAGACAAGGAGATCCATTGTCTCCCATTTTGTTTATAATAGCAGAAGATGTGCTAAGCAGAGCCTTATCTCAAATGGTGGTGGAGAAAAGATTCATCCCAATGGTTAATAGAAATGAAGTATGTCCAACTCACATTTTTTTTTGCAGATGACATGTTTCTTTTTTGTAATGGAGATAGAAGGAATGTGAGAAGGATAATGCAAACACCAGCTGAATATCAAGAATCCCCTGGCCAGATACTAAGTGCAGTCAAAAGTAAATGTTTTGTAGGTGGTACTACTCAAATCATAAAAGAAGCAATAGCTAGTGATTGTCATATGCAACTGGTAAGTTTCCCTGACAAATATCTTGATGTAATGTTATTCTCTGGTAAAGTTAAATCAATTCATGTATGGAGTGTTGTGGAACAGTTACAGAGCTACTTAGCAGGATGGAAGGGGAAGATGTTAGCTTTCCAAGAAAGATTGGTTCTAATCAAAACAGTTCTCAGTAGCATACCCATATACAACATGTCCATTTATAAATGGACAAAAAAGTGTATTGAGGGAATGTGAAAAAATCATTAAAAAATTTCTTTGGACATGTGATGCAAGTTCAAGGAAACTTGTCACTTTAAAATGGGAGAAGGTATGTGTGCCATTTGAAGAAGGTGGTCTGGGAATTAGAAGCTTGGAGGTGATCAACAAGGATTTATTAATGAAACTTGTGTGGAAAATTCAACAAGGTAAGGATGAATGGGCTCTGTTCTTTCAAGATAAATTCAAAATAAAAAATGGAGAATGGATCAATTATCACAAGCAATCATCTATCTGGCCAGGCTTGAATGGGTAATGACTGAAGTCAAAAATCACTCTAGATGGATTGTTGGTGATGGAGAATGATTACATACATATGCACAAGAATCATAAAGTTAGCTCTCTTATCATTAATAAAGAATGGAACATCCCCTCTGAGATGCTAAATTTCTTTGGAATTCAAGAACTGACAGTAATAGATGGAAGAAAAGATAGGCTAATTTGGAGTGGTACAATATCTGGCAAATTCTATGTTGCTTCTGCAGTTTAGTGCATAAGAAGTAAGTTTCCTGTATTAAATAGTTATAATTCAATTTGGAAAGCATGTGTACATCTAACTATAGCAAGCAATGTGTGGAAGATTGCTAGAGGAATCTGTGCTACTGATGCTAAACTCAAATCTAAAGGCTTTCAAATGGCTTCAAGGTGCTACTTGTGCAAACATGAAGAAGAAAATCTTGACCATGTATTATGGTCTGCAATTCAGATTTTATCTTGTGGAGTTGGATTTGCAATGTATTCCAATTCAGAAACCCTTCTTCCATTCATGATGTCTTGGGGATGGCAAACCACAAAATCTCAGTGATCAAAGAACTGTGGATAGCTGCAGCTTTCCTCATTCTCAGAGAAATTTGGTTCATCAGAAACAAAGTAATATTTGAAGAAGAAATAGAGAATATTGATTTGATTAAAAAAAAAATCATCTTCCTAACAGGTGAGAATGAATTCAGATTAAAAGGTAAAATGAGGAATGAAGCATATGATCTCCAGATATTAAGTTTTTTTGGTATCAAGTACATGCAGAATTATGGTTTCAAGGTTGCAGAAGTCTTTTTCAATCTCCCCGCACCTCCTAAAATTTTATTATGCTGTGATGGGGCAAGTAAAGGAAATCCAGGATTAGCTGGTTATGGTTTTGTAGCCGGGGCTGGAGGAAGTGGAGCCTTTCTGATTGCAGTAACAGGAGGGCTTGGTGTTGCTACAAATTATTTTGCTGAAATTATGGCCATAGTTTGTGCAGGTGAATGGGCAATGCATAATCATCATATGGAAGTAGTCTTCAACTCTGATTCTAAAGCTGCAATTCTTGCCTTCCAGAAAAATGATCTTCCATGGTTTATACTTGCAAGATGGAATATAGTCTGTGATAATATCAGATGTATAGATTTTGCCCATTGTTATAGAGAGATTAACTTTAATGCTGATAAAATGGCAAAGGAAAGCAGCGGACTGAGTATAGGCAATGTTAAGACCTATACTGATAGTAACTCTTTTATTCTAGAGTCCCCATTTCAAACCTACTACATATTTTGTTAGTAGTTTCATTTCTTGTAAATAGCCTTAAATGGTTTTTGTATTGATTTTTGTCGTGATCATAGCTTAATAAATTTTTTATACTGATTGAGCAAAAAAAAAAAAATGATGTTTCGACATCATATGGGCTAAGCTATGAAGCTTTAGGCACATCTCTGTTATATGCAACCACCCCTCCCTATATATGTCTTATTGACATTTCTACAAATAAAAGTTGGGGAGCACTTTGACATGCTTGCTTCACTATTCAATGTAGTTGTCATGTATCTCAAAATAAAGCACCATAATGGTTGTATTTTTGTCTTTGGATCGTAGGCCAACTTTAATGTTGCTCCACGATCGGGTGCTACATTGCCTTGGCCAGCCTGCTCTGGCCTGATGCACCATCGTGGTGCAATATTGGGCCTTGGCCAGTATAGCCTCTGTAACGCTCCATAGTGGCGTTACTTTGTTTAGGCCAGCCACCCAAATGGCGTGACACACTATGAGGGTACAATATTGGCTATTGGCCAATGTAACCCGCGAAATGCGCCATAGTGCCGCGACATTAGCCCTAGGCCAATGTTCATCTTACCAGGCTACGTAAGCTTGATATGGAGCTTCATCTCAAGACAGTGGAGCATATTTGAGCATGCTCCATGAAAAAAGTATAGGTGTTACACATATCCTGATTCACATATTCATACAAAAAAATGCATTTGATACATCCAATTACTTAATAGTCCAAGAATTTGTTATTGCTAATGTCAAAACTACTCTTATTGTGGTAGACTTGAACCATTGAACTAAATGTCTAACTATAATGTACTTCATTAAGTTGATTAAAGTCTCGTGATACCAACCTAAATTTATATCTGTCAACAGTTCCACCAGATTTTAACTTGATTCTATACGCCCATTTACACCTAAGATATTCATGTGAGGCTTAGGTGGTACAAGTTCCCAAGTTACAGTTCTCTCTAAAATATCATATTCATTTTTCATATAATCTTGCCACTTAACATCCTTAATAACACAGTTGAAACTTGTTGGCTCAGAAAGAATGGTTAATAAAGAAGTAAGGGAAGATGGAATACAATTTTTAACAACATAATCATGAAACACTTAAGATTTTGAAATACCTCTCTGAGATATGGTTATTGTGGTACTTATAGGAGATGGTAGCTCAACGATAAGAGTAGAATCAACATTATTAGATATGCTAAAAAAAAAAAAAAAAACTGATTTTTAGAAAAGACAACATGTCTTGAAATATGTAGCTTTTTACAAACAAGATCAACACCTATATCCTTTATGCAAAGATTTATATCCAATGAAAACACATCCGACAGATTTAAGAGACAACTGACCAACTCGGAATGTGATAAAAATGGGTAACACATGTAACCAAATACTTATAACGTAGAATAATCTGACAAAGTTTTGAAAAGTACTACATAAGAATATTTAAGTTGAATAAAAAGAGGGGGTGTTCTGTTTATAAGATATAAGTAGTTGTTAAAAGGCATCATACTAAGAAACGCTTTGAACAAAAACACTTAAAAAGTAATGTGTTACCTATTTTAGTAATGTGTCTATTCTTCTCACATGAGATAAAAGTGAGAGTTTGATATTTCACCTTGTTTTCACCTAGAGATGGGGCATTTTTCGTTTGGTATCTAGATTTTTTCCAACTCTGCACTTTGGTACCTAGTTATATAAATAATTATACTTCCTTAAAACTATGTTTATGAAATTTCTTAAACTAGATTATTGTTTCAATTCTAGTTTGACTTATCGAAATAGGTATAATTGGTGTAACTCGGATCCCGATAAGTAACTAAGTTATTTATGATTTTAATTCGACTTAACAAAATTTGGAAAAATTACTTGAGAAAGTTAATTATTTCTTGTAGTTTCGGACTTAGTGTTGCTTACAAAATGGTATGTTAGACTTCCGATTCGATTATGATCTTATAGGTTGTATCGAGTTCTAATGAACTTGAAAGTCTTTTTGAAATACTTGTTGTATTTTTCGTACCTTTGGTAATTTTGTGACAAAATATAGGAAAAATATATGGAGTATAGGTGTAATCATTTGAGAAAGCATATATGCGTTATAAAGTATAGATCACAACAGAAAAGAGTAAAACATTGATCATGGGGGGAGAAACATATCATGATGCGTAGTACTACATGATACTGAATTGAATAACAATTATTTTCGGATTAAATATATGCCTAGCTCACCTTTAGGGGAGTAAACTTGTTCTCAGCATGACAAGGGTAAGTGGGAACGGTGAGGAGCTATGTAGGGAGATTGCATTTTGAGTATCGTGCTTGCCAAGCATCCTGGAAAGGCAATTCGACATGCATTTACCCGGTGAGCTTCGATGCTTTACGGTCCGTTCACTACGTTAAGAGTGGTGCATCGGGGAGTTTTGTCCTGCGCAACACGTTAATGGAGGCAGTATTTTCCAGTCCGTCACATAAAAGTTGTTGATACTTATCTCATTTGTAACAAAAGTGATTTGATCCTCAATTCTTCACAACACTAACATGATATGTAAAAAACTTTGAAAAGCATAGTAAGTCATGTGTTCAACACGTTGTTCTTAAGACATCAGTGTCTGGCTGCACTCAAGAGTGATGTTATAGTCCCACACAAAGGATGCCTCCCGAATAAAATATCCTACTACTATAACTCGTAGTATAAGACAACTCAAAAGGAAAAAACCTAAAGGAAAAATCTAAAAAAACCTAAGAAAAATAGTATGAAATCATAGTTGTTTTGGTCTCTCTAAAACCTTTTTCCTTGATATTTTTTTTTCTTTTTAATTTTTCTTTATGAATGATTAAATGGTTACATGACTCGTATCCTCTTGTAGTTGGACATGAATGTTCCTAGGAGGATCTAATAACCAGAAAAACTTAGTTTTTCCACTCTTGCTAGTTTTGACAGAACATCTTCCACTTTATTTCTTTCTTTCGGCACATAACTACATTTCCATAAAGTAAAAACTCTATATAAATTTCTCATGTCTAATACGAGATTGTGAATCCTCCAATCTGTGTTAAAACCATCCTTGAGTACTGTATCCACAACAAGCTTTGCATCAAATTTAAAATGTACCTTCTCCAGCTCTAGATCCTTTGCCCATTTCATTGCTTCCCATAAATCTCTGCACTCTGCATGCTATGCACTACTTGCCTCAACTAGGTAGTTGAATTCCGATCCTATGTGCGTCCTTGCAAAATCACGAAGGATTAAACCTATGCCACCAGTTTTAGTAAGATTAAGAAAAGAGCAATCAGAATTTATTGTATATGTTCCCCTTAGAAATGGAACCCAGTGGATATTATCTCTTGGTTGAACATGTTCTGTTGGAACTATTTTTCCTGGTCTGATTTCAAACTCAATGATGAATCTTCTGCATTCTTTCATGGTCTTATCTGGAGAAGAATTACTTTCCTTGAACACTTTATCACACCTTTCTGACCATTTGCACCACGCCATTATTGCTATTTTACAGAGTTTGTCTTCTTGTATCTGCTTGGACACCAAATTATCGAACCAGTTACAGAACCAATCTGAAAAATTACCACTGCTATTAATGTGTAAGCCCAAAACTCCAAACTAGACAGCTTTAGATAGAGAACACTACAATATACAGGAGCAGTGATTTTAGCAGTTTGATTACAGAAAGGACAGCTGATATCACCATTCTGAATTACATGAATGAGTTTATCACGTGTTGGCAAGATGTCCTGTATGCATTTCCATAGAAAATAATTAATCCTTGGCAGTAATGGAAGCTTCCAGAGTTTCTTGAAATTCCTTGCATCCTTGACCCAACTGTTTCATTCTGGTGAATCTCTTCATACATTTTATTATACGTTGTCTTGACTGAGAAGATATCGTTTCTCTCCAAAGTCCATAATATCATGTCATCATGTTGATGATGAGCTAAAATGTTAAGAATAAGTCTTGAAGTTGTAGCTTCAAAAAGAGTGAAAACAAGACTGTAATCCCAAATGCCAGTTATAGGAGAGAAAAGCTGATGAACAAACTGATAATTTTGGTAATTTGTGACTCCAGCTTTAGGTGTTGGTAGACCATCCAGTTCCAGAATCCATCTATGTTTTCAGATCATTATTTTTGACCATTTCCAACACTCCAACAACTATATCTCTTGATGAAGTCCAGTTCATAACTCATACTCCTCCATGACCATGTAGAATTCACATTTTCATTTAGGTTGAAGACTTGACCATCTGGGAAGTATTTAGCCCGAAGAGATATTGCACATATAGAAGTTTCATTTGTGCATAACTTTCAAGCAGATTTAGCAAGTAATGCTCTACTGAACAAATGAAGGTCCCTGAAACCTAGACCCCCCCTCATCTTTGGGTTTATTAACTTTTCTCCATGTAATGAAATACTTACCTTTGTTTGTCTTCTTGTTCCTCCAGAAAGATTGATTTTTGGAGTTTATTTTGTTGATTGTTGCATCCGGCAGTTTGAAACTAATCATATGGTGCACATGGATGACATTGGTGATTTACTTTCCTCAGATACATTGATACATCTCCATTTAGCTAACCTGGAATCCATTTAAGAGAATAATTTTTTTTTTTGTTTATTCCAACAAATATTGGCAAGCCAAAGTGTTTCTCATCCTTAATGTCAAGTTGTCTGACTTGTAGAAGACCACTAATATCTTGACAACTAGAAGGTTCATGTTTTTACTGAAGTATACAGTTGACTTGTGAAAGTTAATCAGCTGACCAGAACATTAGCTGAATTTTTCTATCACTTGCAAGAGTTTGTTGGTCTGTGCAAGATTTTCCTTGCAAAAAAGAAGGCAATCATCAGCAAAAAGTAGATGATTGATTTTAGGAGCTTATGTTAAAATCTTCATACCAGTTAACTAATTAGTTTCTTCACAATGATTTAATTGCCTTGAGAAAGCTTCCACGGCGGGAATGAATAGATATGGGGAAAGTGGATCCTCTTTTCGTATCCCTCTAGAAGGCCTGAAGGATTAAGATGGTAAGCCATTAACCATCATCTCAACTTGAATGATGTTGATATACTGAAAGATGAGCTGGCAAAATTTCTCACTGAAACCAAATTTTCTAAGAACTTCTATAAGAAAGTCCCTTTCCAGTCTGTCGAATGCTTCGACATGTCCATTTTTGGAGCAAGATGACCAGTTCTCCCTCCATTTTTCTTCATAGCTTTTACCAGTTCTTGAACTAAGCAAATATTCTCGGAAACTTGTCTTCCTGGAACATATGTTGTATTGGAAAAATAATATTAACCATGTGCCTTTTTTTGATGTCTCAATAGGCTAAGAAAGACATGTTTTTATAGTCTTGTAATGTAGTTTAAGAAGTGGAAACTTGCCGATATGGGATTAATGTTTTTCATTCACAAAAGAAAAACCAAAACACACAGAGTGACCAGTGGGTCAAGAGCTCGAACCCATATAGATGCAATATTTATTTAATTTAATAATAAAATCTCTAAAACCATAGTATAAAAATCTAAAACTCATTTTAAGCTGTTTTCCAACATATCCAAATTTTTTCTCTGTAAGCCTCACCAAATCCGCGTTAAACATCGCTATTATCCTATGTTGGTGCTGCAAAATAAAGAAATCACTTTTGGATGAATGCGCAGCCTCTATTTCGTGGTTGCTTCCTTCCCCACATTTATGTACTTTCAGTATTTTTAAACATACAAGTTTTTCACTAACTCAAATGGTATCACATTTTTATATACTTGTTTCATTCATGCTCAATGTCCCTCCTATTTCCTTAGTTATTTGGTTGTCATTTACTACTTGGTTTAACTTCTTAGAATATATCAAATTTGTCTGTGCTCATAAAGTAAACTGTTTGGATTGTATGTCTTTGTTGTCACCCTAAAAGACACTCACAAACTTCTTGTTAAAAAACTTGTTCTCTTGTTTAAGATAATGTACTTTCAATTGTCATTGTGATAACAAAATCTATAGCATGTCATAGCTGCTGCAGGCCTAGTTGATAACATCGATGTCTCGTGCTTATTGCACGTTGACAGCGTAATGCGCCACACTGGCCAGTATATATGGCTTCGACGAAGAAAGGTTTCGCTTGTGATTTTAAAACTTGAGCTCAAGAAAGAAAACAAGATCTCCAGATTAGATTGATTTTGGTTTTCGGTTTACAGAAATGATGAATGCTGTCTTTGCTTGTGAGAACTATGAGTTCGAAGGAGATCAAGAAGTTTATGGTGATCCTACTCGAATTTACGAGAAGAAAGAAAGAATTGTTAACAGAAATGAGCTACATCCTTTCTCTGGATATGAAGATTGGGAAGGTATCAATAACCTTTGTACACTAGATTATGGTTTTGATCATGAAAATACATTACAGAAAGGAGCCTGGTTCCCTAAAGATCAAGAACAGTTGTTTCCCGACTTTCCCATGCTGGACAATTTTCAACTCAACACGGGGTTTCCTCCAGTTCACCAGTCAATAATAACTCAAGATTCTATAGTTATCCATTCTGACATGCTTGAAATTCCAGATCTTGTTGAAGAAAAGAAGGATGATGGAAAGAAGGAAAACATGTGCCCAATATCGTTAACTTCTTTAGAGCTTTTAAACAATTACACTAAGAGACTCAAGAAATTGAAAGATGAAAGAAGATCAAATGAGCTACAAAATGATGTAAAATTTACAACAGTCGATAATGGTGGAAGATTATCAACCGAAGAAGTATTTAGAGTTGCAGGTGTGCGGTTCATTCAGTTGTCTGCTAAACAAGACGATGATATGATTGTCATTGCAAATCAATTTGACTGTTCTATTTCATCCCTCAGCGAGGAGGAGAGTAAGGACGTAGAGTTAGCACAGCTCCTTTTAGCCTCAGCAGAATCGGTAAACAATAAACAGTTCGACTTGGCTAGTAGATTGCTAACTCAATGTGACTACTTATCATCAACTACAGGAAACCCAGTACAGAGAGTTGTATATTATTATGCAGAAGGTCTCAGAGACAGGATCGACCGAGAAACAGGAAGAATTCCATTAAAGATATCTGAAGGAAGAGGAGGACAGCCAATCGATGTGGACAACGCGATGATGACTCTGAATCCAGCACTTCTGGCCTGTCATCAAACACTTCCGTTTGGAAAAGTCTTGCAGTTTGCAGGAATTCAAGCCATTGTGGATAATGTAGCTTCGGCTAGTAAGGTTCATTTGATTGATTTTGGAATCAGGATTGGAATGCAGGGCATAGTGTTGATGCAAGCTCTTGCAAGTAGGCATCAGTGGCCAATTGAACTTCTCAAGATCACTGCTGTTGGAACTTTGAGACAGCCTATCGAGGAAACGGGTAAGAGGCTGGAAATTTTTGCAGAATCCATGAATTTTCCGTTCAAGTTCGAGGTACTTATTATATCAGACTTGAATGAACTAAAGCCAGAATCATTTGAAATAGAAGCGGATGAAGCGGTTGCTGTTTACTGTCCATTGTTTCTACGGACGATGATACTTATGCCTGATCGACTAGAAACACTAATGAGAGTAGTAAGAAACCTGAATCCATGTGTAATGGTGGTCACTGAGGTTGAAGGAAACCATAACTCACCATCTTTTGTTAACCGTTTCATTGAAACGCTTTTCTTCTATGGTGCAGTTTTTGACTGTCTTGGAACCTGTATGGATGAACAGAACCATGAGAACAGAATAGTAATTGAGAGATTCTATTATGGTCAAGCAATAAATAATATAGTGTCAACAGAGGGAGAGGAACGAACATTTCGACATGTTGGAGTTGATATCTGGAGAGCATTCTTTACAAGATATGGAATGGTCGAAACAGAACTCAGTCAGTCAAATTTGTATCAAGCTCATCTAATTCTGAAACAAGTTCCATGTTGGAGTTCTTGCTCACTTGACATGAATGGGGAATGCTTAATACTTGGGTGGAAAGGAACTCCACTGTCATCTGTTTCTGCTTGGAAGTTTCACTGACATAATTTTCAATCAGCAAGCGTGTGAGTGTGCGTGCGCACACCCGCAAATAAATTGACCTCTCAACTTAAGCATCATTATATTTAGGTTGTTTCTAATAGTCCATAACTAATTGTCTGTATCTGTTGTAGTTCTGATTAAAATTATAGTGACGATAGTTCCTAAGGTATCACAGTAATCTAGTAATATGTACAACAGGGTATATCAATGTTATTTTATTTCAAAGCAATGTCGCATTATTTTCCATTTGAAGAGCCTTGTATATGTGTAACATATATCACACTGTATTCATCAAGTAATATAAGATCAATGTTCCATCGAGTACCTGTGAAGGCTGTGATGACTTTTTAATGACCTTGTCTCATCCCTATTGTTTCCTTCCTTCTTGGCTGGACTTTGGAGATTTCAAGTATGGTGCCATTGTTTTTTGGATCAATCCCAAAAAGTATCTGCATGCACAAGTACTGTTGGTGTCATGTCGCAAAAAAGAATATAGATACGGAGATTACAATATAAATGTTTTTCAAAATTAGACATCTTACAAAAACAGCCATCAACTCTTCATGCGACATTTCTTGTTTCAAATCTATATAGTAATAGTTTTTAACAATCTTTATCTTTATCATGGTATGGCTCAACATAAAGTTGATATAATCGACAAATCCACATCAGAACTTAAGTTTGTTTTACTCCCTTAAGCGCACTTATATGATAGAACTTATTCAAAAAAGATAATACACTACAGGCTCATAAATTTGAGCTCAAACCTACGAATCCAATATTAATCTGTCTCATTGGACAGTTTAGTTTTTACTTACCAGTGATGAACGGTTCCCCATTTTCCTATCCTTCTGGTATTGAAGATTGGGAAGACATCAATCATCTTCATCCAGATTATAGTCTAGAATCATCAGGTAGGAAATACCATCTAGTCCTAGTAATAAAATATTAGAGAGAGTCTAGTCTGTTTGGTCCTTTTTGAAAAAATATATTATAGTTTGGTCCTAAAAAATTATGGTTTGGTCCTTGGAGTGGCAGAAATACCCTTTTGGGACCATTACATCATCCACGTCACCCTAGGACATATATACTCAATTATCAAGAGAGAGGAAATCATTTTCAGATTTACTTTCTCTCACCTCCATATTTTCAGATCTAGTTTCTCTCTCTCTTTTTTCTTCTGCTGCTGCATAAACTATGAAGATTTGTGTGAGTTTTAGGGTTTTGATTTTGCAGAGATGATTATTACGACTTGCAGAGATGATAAAGACGATGAGTATATAAAGATGATGAACAAGACGACGACTTGCGACAAGATTTCTTTGTTTTTCTTCTCTGTTTTGATGCTGTTGCGGTTGAAGATGATGATGAACACGATGAAGATGATGAAGATGACGATAGATTTATGTGTTTCTTCGTCACAAGATTTGATTTTAACTTTTTTTGCTGCTGTCAAAAAAGATGAAGATTGAAACGAAGATGATGAAGACGATTTGATGTTTGTTGCTGCTGTTTTGATGGCGATCGATGTTGCTCCTGCTGTTGAAATCGATGAAGAAGATGAAGATTTGCGTGTTTAGGTTTTTATATGGAGTTCATTTCTGGAATGAACTCTGGTTTTTTTAGGTTTTATATGGAGTTCATTTCCAGAATGAACTCTGGTTTATATGTTTTCTGAAAAAAATAAGTAGAAATTAACAGGAGTTCATTTAGACGAATGAACTGCTATAAGAAAATAAGTAAAAATTAACACGGAAGGGTAATTTTGTCTGTTTTATATTTTTAAATTATTATGGACCAAACAGTAAAGGCGTTTTCCCAAAGGACTAAACAGACATGAGACCACCTAAAAAAGGACCAAACGATATTTTTCCTCAGTCCGTTATTGCCAAATGAGCAAGATGGGTTGTTTATCTTTTCCAGAATCTAAAGCTCTCCGATCAGTCCTATCGGAACTAGCGGATATCACCGAACCAACGAAGAATGGTCCATGCCCAAATTCGCAGACATCGATAGAGCTTCTAAACAGATGCATCGACAGGCTGAATAAGCTGAAAGGAGTAAGAGGCGGAACAGAAATCACTGATGCTTATACTGGCGGAAAATTATCCCCACAGGAAACAATTAGTCTTGCCGGTGTGCGTTATGTTGCATGATCTACCAAAAAGAATGACGATCATGACATGCTTAGTTCTACCCAGGAATGTGTATTCTTCCTCCTTTTTTCTTCTCATCAAGTACAGGTAATCCAGTACAGAGACTTGTATATTATTTTGCAGAAGCTCTTAGAGAGAGGATTGATCTAGTAACAGGAAGAATCAATTCCATAGTCTTCGAAGATGAAGTCAAATATCAACCACTAGATATCGAAGAAGCGATGACGAATCCATTACCGGAACTTCTGGCCTGTCATGAAACACTTCCATTTGCAAAAGTTTTGGAATTTGCAGGAGTGCAAGCCATTGTAGAGAATGTAGCTTCAGCTAGTACTGTTCACTTGATTGACTTTGGAATACGGATAGGAATGCATGCCGTAGTCTTGATGCAAGCTCTTGCAACTAGACATGAATGTCCAATTGAGCTTCTCAAGGTAACTGCCGTTGGAACGATGCGTCAGAAAATGAAGGAGACAGGTAAGAGGTTGGAAAGCTTTGCAAAATCTATGAACATCCCGTTTAGGTTCAAGATAGCTCTTGAATCACATATGAGAGATAAAGAAAGAGTTCTTTGATATAGAAGATGATGAAGCTGTTGCTGTCAACTGCTCATTGTTATTAAGGTCGATGATCACCAATCCTGACCACTTAGAAACACTAATGACAGTGATTAAAAACCTGAATCCATGCATCGTCGTCGTTACTGAGTTTGAAGGAAAGCATAATTCAGTTTCCTTCAATCATAGATTCATCGAAGCTCTATTTTTCTATGGTGCATTTTTTGACTGTTTCGAAACTTGCATGGATGACCAACATGAAGAGAACAGAATAAAACTCGAGAGGATGTATAGTGGTCAAGGAATACGCAATATGGTGGCGATGGAAGGCCATGTACGTACATGTCGACATGTGGAGATTGGTACATGGAGAGCATTCTTTGCAAGATTTGGAATGGCAGAGCCGCAGAAGAGGAACTTAGTCACTCATTATTGTATCAAGCTAACTTGATACTGAAACAGGTTGATTGTTGGATCTCTTGCACACTTGAAATGAAAGGAAAATCCCTAATTGTTGGGTGGAAGGGAACTCCAATACATTCCCTTTCTGCCTGGAAGCTTTGTTGAGATACTAACCCTCTCTATCTCATCAAACACCAGTCTTTATCTGGCATCCGAATTTGTTGGAAAATATTCTGTGATTTTAGTGATGATTACCTCTAGTAGATAGAATGTTTGTTAAGCACAAAACTGTGTAAAATTAAAAACATAGACGAACAAAATGCACTCGCATTACATGTATATGAAGATGAATGTATCGGTTTACTCTGTGGAACTGACTCTATTATTAGATTATAATATAAAAAGGCATGAAACTGGTCTTACTAAGGAAGCACATGCAAGAAAAAATAACTTCATCAGGAAATGTAAAATGCCTAACCTGAAAAGTATTGGTGTGCCCTGAACTTTGCAAAAAGACTTGTCTTTTACTCCCCGTGACATCTTTGTTAACTGATGACACCCATGTAGCTAAGGCTCTTCTCTGAAACCTATAGGAACAACAACATGGAGACAAACTTGGTTCCTAAGTAGCATATCTATTAAAAATACAAGAAAATGTATTAATGTGAAGTTCAGTTAAAAAGGAAACTAACATTTCATAAGCTATAGAGTGCTTAACTGTATTGCAAAATCTGATAACTTGTGTCCCATACTGTGATTTCCCTCCAGAGCTGTGACAATATTGGGTAGGCAATAAGAGATCAGAGATGGCAACGTGAAAAGACATAGAGGAACATACACTTTCTAATGTGGGTATTATATTATGAATGCATGGACATATACACCCTAAATCACCAATTGGAAATTCTATTGTGGTAGATGTTAGACTTTTTTATGGTTTAGCAGCAAATCATGTTTAGTTTACTAAAACCGGATTAGCCTAATCTTAATCAAGTGTGTGTGTTATGTTTAGATCATGTACTAAAGGCAAAACTTTCTGTTTTGTGGGATGTGTACATAAGGCCAAAGTACATCAAGTTAATCCATAAAGTGGGCATATTAGTTTATTAAATTCAGTTAAGGGATGTGTCTCCACCTCATGATGGCTGAGTGTGTGACACATGTCTAAGTTAGTTGGAGGTGGACTCCCTTCTAGCCTTACTTAAAGTTTATTTCTGCCATTAGAAAAGGTAAGGGTGATAGAAGTGGATGAAGAACTTCCAAGAAAGGATCTTAGTATAGAGTCTTCTGTTGTAAGTGATTATCTGTAGAGAAACAACAATCTAAGATGAACAAGAACTTAGTCTAAGGTATCAGCAAGCTATTCTCTCCTACTGTTTCTCAAGGAACTAAAGGTATCTTCTGATTACTATTGTTTGGTCTTCAATAAGGTAAACACAGGTATACCTAAACTCTAGTATTTCTTGTTTATCATGTACTGATTGTATATATTAATCTTAAGTATGCAGCATGATGGAGTATGAAGTAGTTGTACTTAAACATGATTAGGTTTAAGCATAAAGCATGTTCTCTGTGTTCATATCCATGTCAATGTTTTCAGATGCATAACATGTAATCCTAGGCATAAAGTAAGGTGTCCATATCAGCATACGTGTAATCCTAATTTGGTTAAACATGCATAGTAACTAACAAAGCGTATCAAAAGCATGATTAGAGGCTGATATTCTAACAGTAGAAACATAACTTAGGCCGTCCCTACGTATAAAGCTAACCTGATTTTGGAAACAAATCTAGTGTTGGAGTTGCCACTTGACATGAAGAAACAACAATCCTACTTATCTTACTACTGGGATCTCTTTTAAATATTTCATCTTGTATTTATTACTTGAAACCACCAAGAGAAATCCCTGGATGGGTTTTATGGATCCTGATTTCCAGTCAAGGCAAGGTCAGATACAGGATTATTTGGTGGAGTCTTTCACTATGAGAGCTCCACCAAACATGCTCTTCTTTGGTCTGTTTGAGTGATTCTTTTGTTAATTTAAGCAAAAGGTAACACACTAAGTGGCCACCAAGCCGGCACATCAACTAAGACATCCAGTGAAAACTGGTGCAAGTTTGGCCAAGACTCCAACATCAGTTTTTCTCGGAAATGATAACTTGGCTGTCATCTTTCAATAAATACACCCATAAGAATTCTTATATAACACGTGTTGTTCCGAAACCTGAATTTGTTTGTTAGCTTTCAGCTTTTCTGACTGCGTTGTTAAAACCTTCCGCATGATATGGCGGCAAGCTAAGTCAATAACATCGATAGTTAGCTAATCATTATTAGGTTTATTTAGTTTGACACTATGACAAGTTAATCAGCCTAAGGTTCCATTATTTATTTATTGGGGATTATGCTTCTAACATGTGTAGAAACTTGAGCTAAAACTTAAAACCCAACCTTAAATCTGATTATTTAGTTATGAAATTTCCCTTACCAGTAAGATGGTCGAATCATCCTCATCCCAAGAATCTGCAGCCAATCCTACCTGTAATAGTGGATAAATACGAACAAGGGAAGAATAGTCCATGTTCCAAACTAACATCATTGGAGCGTCTGAATGCATACGTAGAGAGGCTAGAAATTGAAATAAAAATAAGACTAAATGCTCAACAAGGTGAAGCAGAATCTACTACTGTTAATAATGCTGGAAGATTGAATAATTAGTATCGCCAGTGCGAGTTTCGTCCAATTATCTACCAAAAACTATTCCAGTCTTAATATGCCTACACTTCTATTTTGTCTCTTACCGATGGGGCAATTAGAGACGGAACTAACAGAACTATTAATGCACACGGCTAAATAAGTAGGCAACAAATAAATCGATTTAGCAAGTGAACTGCCAAACCGATGTTTTCTGTTACATCGTGCACAAGGAATCCAATTCAGAGAGTTGTATATAAATTTACACAAGCTCTTAGAGAATGGATTGAACTAGTAACGGAAAGAATATATTCAAACCTACTAGAAGATAAAGAGAATTATCAGCCATTCAATCATAAAAAAGCGGTGAACCCAAGACCGGAACTTCTTGCATGCCACCAAAATTTTCCCTTTCCATAAATACTGCAATCTGCAGGGATGCAAACTGCTATAGATAACATAGCATTATTTGATTGATCTTGGAATTCAAACAGGATTGCTCAGCATAGTATTAATGCAAGCTCATGCAACCAGTCATCAATGTCCAGTTAAACTTCTCAAGGTAACTAATGTTGGAAGTTTGCATCAGAAGAAAGAGGAGACATGTCAGAGATTAGAAAGTTTTGCAAAACCTATCAACTTACAATTCAAGTTCAAGATAGTAATTATATTACATACGAAAGATATCAAGCAAACTTATCTGATATAGAAAATAATGGAGCTGTCTCTGTTAACTGACCAATGTTACTAAAGTCATTGATCTCAGTTCCTGGTCAGGTAGAATCACTAATGACAGCGATCAAATTCATCACTTGTTGATAATTGACTTATTACTGAATCCCGTACTGCAACAGTGCGGTTATGACTGTTTTGAATCTTGTATGGACAATGAAGATACCAAGAGCAGAATAATACTTGAGAGGATGTACTTGGATTAAGGAATATACAATACGGAGGCAGCGGAAGTCTGTGAACATGTATGTCGACATGTGCCATTGAAGAAGAGCCTTCTTTACGAGATTTTGGAATGGTTGAAACTGAACTCAATAACCCAGCTTTGTGCAAGCTAACCTGGTTGTGAACCAAGTTCTTGCACACTTGACGATTACATTTAGGAGCTAGGGTGTGTATATCAAAGCCAATGTCGAGAAGCTTCTTCGTTTCTTTTAACAGTGTACTCCTTGTTGCTAATTTTTTTAAATTTGTCTACTGTTGTGAAATGTACTACTTGGCTGGACTATGTATATTTCAAGAAATGAATCACCTATAAGTTGACAGCTATGATTGTGAAATTTAAGTAATAGCAATGCATGTTATGAATACAAGTACGTAATTTGAGTTTTGAGTACTTGCGGACTAGTTATGAACGAAAAATTACTAACTGTTGGATAAAAAGGAACCATGGTAACTCTTCTGCTAGGTCATTTATGTAATGAGGTAATCCGTCACGTGCAACGTTCTTCAAAGAGCACAGAAATAATTTTACCCCATATATCTTATACTTCAATTAACATTAAAGTGAGTAAACAGAACTTAACAACAATGATAGTTACCTACATGCCCGCCAAAATTGAAAGTTGAGCGAGAAATGCGTGTATCACTATGGAAAGTTATGATGGTTCAATTGTATTTGATTTCTAAACTGACTGAATATACTCTCAAGATTTGAAATGCTAAACACACAAACAAAGGCAAGGAACTCAAAAGTGAGAGCAGATTCAATAATAGTAGACAGCTAATTATACACCAATAATTTTATAGCTAAAAACCCAGCATTGACTTTCAGCATCTGTTTGGAATTTATTTTTATCTTTCTTTGTTTCAGAGAGGATTACATTTATACCATGCATAGAAACAAAGCTGAAAAATGAAGAATGCAACATTTAAGATGACCGGAGGTCTCCCCAAGACTTTTCACTCAATCCTACTTATAATAGGCTAATAGCTGTTACGAACAAGGGAGGAATAGTCCACTCTCCAACTCGCTAATATCGTTGGACCTTCTATGCACGCGCAGTTCAATAGAATGTAAGAAGTAAAACTAAATTAGCAGCCAGGCGAAACAATTAGTGTTGCCAGTGTGCGTTTCATCCGATTATCTACCAATATGTGGCGAAGGAAGGCCTAGAATCTACGTTTGTATTGATTGATACACGGAGAGCATTCTTTACAAGGTCTGGAATTGTAGAAATAGAAGTTTCTCATCCTTATATCAATCAAGCTAACCTGGTTCTGAAAGTAGTTCCGTGTTGGAGCTCTTGCACAGTTGGCTTGGAAGGAAAATCCTTAATTGTTGGGTGGAAAGCAATGCCAATACACTCTCTTTCCTCCAGGAAGTTTCATTGTGTCTGTAACTATCTCTCTCTCATCAAGAACTCCTCATGTTGTTTGTGTCAGCATCTCAATTTGCTGTAACACATTTTACATATTCGTAGTGATGATTACCTATAGGAGCTAGGACTTCATGGTCATCTAGACATCTTACTCATCCACAAGATGTATAACCGTTTACTAATAGAACTAGTATCAAGGAATTCTAAAAATAAAATGCACGAAATGAAGATTTGCACTAAATATATGAGCCAATGAATACCTCAATTTACACAGCAGAACTGACTTTTTTATTAGATTGCAAATAATAATACAACAATTCATTCCAAGTATCTGGAACACCGGGAAGGCACCAATGACTACAATCCTCAACATGTGAGCGAGAGCCTTTCCCAGGTTTCTTACCGTATATAGATGGATGACCATCTATCCTAAATTCTGACAAACTAGTAACATTCAAGATAGTTACAGGGGTTTTCATTTGTTTTATGACCTCTTCGGTTATTAAACTTTTTTCAGGGTCGAATATATTTGAAGAATAATTAAGGGGTTGATTTACCTCTTTACAATGTCCGCCAGCGTTCCATGCACCACCCCTATCGAGCAAGACAATATTTTACTACACGAGCACATAGAAAGAGAACTAGGTTCATAAAGCAAATGTAAGAAACTTTACCTGAAATGAGTTGGTGCTGAACTTCGAAAAAACACCTGTGTTTTACCCGGTATAACATATTTATCAACCCATGACGCCCAGGTAGTTAAGGCTCTTTTGAAAGCTGTAGGAACATCAAGATGTGGATAAACTTGGTTCCGCTCCTGGTAGTAGTTCACCCTATTATAAAATAAGATGAGTTTGAATTAGAATTACGTGGAACCCCGACCACAAATAACACAGTAGTGAAGTACATTTGTCAGCCGACATTTAGAGTCAGCTTTAATTTACTGTATTAACTCTATTCTGATCACCTAAATAACATGAAAACGTATATTAGAAATTGTTTGCCAATTGTTCTAAGAACTCACCCTGATTTAGTTTTGGCATGGGACCACCAATGCGCACTATTGAAAACCAAAATATCCGCACCCTTCCATCTAGATGATCCCCTATCAAGGGTATCGATTTTCAGAGTCTGAACACGTTTTGAACCAACTCTCCCTTTACCCTCATGAACTAAGAAATGACTAACATAATATTCAACTGTACATTTATAATCCTGCAAGAATCAACTCAATGATTACACTTTACTTTCCGGTAAAAAAAAAAATAATAATCCAATTCCACAAACATGATTTTTAGACAAAAATTACCAGAAATTTGAAACTGTAATTTCCTTTCTCTTTAGTAATCCTCCTTCCATGAGTCTCAAAAACACGTTTCGGATCAGTAATAGCTGATTTTAATAAACACAGCATTGACTCCCACTGATTCCTGTTGATTGAATCTCCTACAAACACTAGTCTTTTCCCTCTAATCAATTCCAGCATTTTCACTGCATCAAACCTATTAAAAATACAAAAAATCCAACACTTCAAATTTCATTCCTAGTTTCAACTGTACTAATAATGCTAGTATCCAGTCTTGGTGCTCATGCCCATTCTTATTAAGAGGTTTAAGGTTCCAACCCCATTGACTGAAAACACAAGGAAATTTGAGGGGGGGGGGGGGGGGGGAAAAAAAAAAAGTGGGGTACCTTTGGATGTTACAGTCATGAGGTTGCCATCTCCACTTCATATAATTTGTGTTCAATCTTCCATTAGCCTCACAACTAAAACCTTCATCAATGAAGGAACATGAATCACTCTTGTACAAAGGATAGCTTTCATCAAAAACCCATGTCCCATTTAATACATCACATTTACTGTTAACACTTTTCTCCACTTCAATATTGGTCTTATTCTCATTTACTATTAAAATATCAACTTTTTTAGTAACTTTACTAATAATATCAGGACTTGTAAAATTAGCAGCATTCTTGTTACCTAGAACTATCTCAGATTCCTTGACCTTCATTTTCTCTTTAATCTTCTTCTTCTCATCATCAACACCTTTCACTAAAACTTGGACTTGTATAGAAGAAGAATGATCTGATTTGTTGTGCTGGGGTTTGCTGAAACTCCCATTTCTAATAACATTATCTGTAGAATTATGAGGTTTGATGACAAGGGTATGACTCAAACTTGAAAAAGATTGAAATTTTAACTGATGGTTTAAAGGGGCAACTTGAAAAACCCATATAGAAAGAAATGAAAAGAAGAGAACTGAAGAAGATACAATGAAGAAAAAGACTAGAAATTTACTTCTCGACTTGAACGAAAAACTTCTTTGTTTTTCCATTTCTTGTCTTGATTTCCATGAAAGAAGAAGAAACCCCAAAAGCCAAGAAGAGAAGAAGAAGATGATGAAAAAGGTACACAGTTTTTGAGATGGTGTAGTTAATGAGAGGAGAAAAACAAGAAGATAGATGTTCGTTGAAAGAGAAAGGGTGTTTAAAAAATGGTAAAGAAATCAACACGACAAGACAGAGAAGTGGCAGAGTGTAACAGGTAAGGTGGGAGTGTGTTGGTTATTTGGTTGGTTGGTATTGGACTAGTGGGATTTTAGTGACAAACACCAAATGACTAATTTGCCATTTCTATTTAAGTTAACGGTTGTTGGAATCTTAAGGCTAATTAGCTCCAATTTAGTTTGGCAAAACAGTTTTGAATGACTTTTAAAATTTGTTGGAATAACATTTTACCAAGAAAATTGTTTTTATTTCTGATTTTTAGAATTAACTTTTATAACTATGCGGTGAGGGAGGGAGGAGGATCTTGTTATTTTCATACTATTTCACATTTTATGTGGTATATTTTTCGAGAAAATATTTGATGGGGGCGTGTTTTGTAGGGGACATGGGGGACAAATGATATGTTGACACGTGCATCTGATATTAATGAATTATGTTTCCAAAAATACCTACACCAATTAAGAAAACAAATTTTCTCTCCAAAATTACACTTCTTTTATATTTTTGGAAACATAATTCATTAATATCAGATGCACGTGTCAACATATCATTTGTCCCCCATGCCCCCTTCAAAAATCGCCCCCATCAAAAATTTTCTCATATTTTTTTATAAAATTCCAAATGATAATAATTGATACAATTCCAAACGACAACAAATTTGAAGTTAATATTTAATATGTCCCTCTAAAAAAGCTATATATGCCTATCAAAAAGAAGTACGTTCCCATATACCAAACCTCATTATCTATCCGTCTTGATTTCAATAGTTGGAAACCCGTTAGTTTTTTACGTCTAATCTTCAATGTAATGATGACAATATTATGCGTTGAACGTGTTTTTTTTGGTAGGTATATAAAGTTTCATAAGAAAAATTATTTTCATTGTAATTTCGCCACTCAGGTTTGGATGCATCTTAATTTTGATATGGATTACATTAGAAATGGAACTGTTTCTTTTCATGAATGGCTAACAGACTGTTTTGCTAATCCACAAAGAGGACAATATGATATGGATTGGCATGTTCTGTGTAGCACAATAATATGGTTTTTATGGAAAGCTAGGTGCAAAGTGGTCTTTAAACAGGAAAGACAAAATAGTGCAGAAATAGCTAACAACATAATTCAATTTATTAACAGCTACAACACTATAAACAAACCAGACCATAATATAATGAATGATCTATATTACAACCCAAAACTAGATGAAACTCTACAGATTAGTACTAATCTTAGAAGTTGGGCTATACTAGAATGAACCTTGTAGGGAAAAAATAAATATGGCCATTACAATAAATATTGCTCTGAGTATGTTGGATAGTAGATGCAAAAATGGGAATTGGGCTAACTCTCGAATGATTATACGGGTGCGCTAGAGAAGCCGGGGGGAACCTATGATGTCCGCACAAACAGAGAAGATCTAGAACGAGCGGGGCTGAAAGTCGTTTTCCAATGGGCAACTCAAGTGGAGCGGCCCTTAATTTCCTTTTACGAGTGATTTTGAGCCAACCTTGCCGTTTGCTGATAGGAATGTACGCAAAAGCACGCAAGCAGAGATACAAAATCAGTGAAGACTTTGGAAATAACCTCAAGTTTGATATAAATTTTATAGCTCAAGACTTTACTTTAGTTATGACGGAAGGTGTATTTTGGGCTGACAAACTAGCAACTTTTTGTAATAAATTTATGATTAGACATAACTGGGTAGACTATAACTTATGGGCTCTTCTTACTTATTTTAGTACTCAGAACTGGAACGAAATTGTAATGACATACCGAAATGCCTTTCCGAGGATCATCGGCTCAAACCTATCAATATACTGAAGTTTCTTTGTTTCCAAAAAAAAAAAAAAAAAAATTATTTACTTATAAAAAGAAAACATTGCTCATACGAGATTAAGTCAGTGGACCAGACGACCAGTCTTATTAATGGTAGTGTGAGTGGATCCTCCGCTAAAATATTCTTTTATATGGCACAGTCGGGTGTAACTCTCATGGGCAGATTAAATCAGTGGACCAGCCTTTCAGTCTTATTAATGGTTTTTTCTAGTTCTACTCCCTATGTTTCGAAAAGATATACTGGTTTCATTTGCAAATGAAACTAGCCTATCTTTTTTATACGGACCGAGTAATATTTAGAGCGTGGCGTCATTTTTTTTTTTTAACTGATTGTTTACCTCTATGGACTCACTTGAAAGTTGAAACTCTAAATAGCAAATCATTAATTTTGTTGGGACTGAATGTTTATAGATCACACATTATCATTCAAAACGTCGACGATAAATATCCACTCTGCATTTATTTCTGCCAAATAACAGAAATAACGACATTGGTATCCAACTAGCGGCCGTGATGGCACTTTTTTTTTTTTTTTTTTTTTTAATACGAAATTGATTCATTGATGATAAAGCTTAAGCAACAGAGTTTTTATCTGATTGAATCTTTAGATCAATCCAATCAGGAACTTGGGCGCGACTGCTCCATCTAACAAATTGGTTTAAGTTTATAGAATATTTAGCTAACGCGTGAGCCACATCATTGGCTTTCCTGGGTGCATAAGTGCAAACCCAACTGGTGAAAGTACTACTTAAAAGATCTAAGATATCGATAATGATGCTATTTGTTGTCCACTTCACAGCATCTCTATTCCCATTGACTGCAGAAATAACATTTGGCAGGTCACCTTCTAGGTGTAAATTTCTTATTCCCATGTTGCTTGCCCACTTGATTCCTTCGTATCCGTAAGTGCTTCCGCTTGCTCGGCATCCAGCTCTGTCTGGTTTGCATCCAATTCCATGTTGTTCACCTGCAATATTATGGAAAATTAGACCAAGCCCTGTTTTCTTAGTTATTAGATCAAAAGATGCATCGAAATTTAGCTTCAGAAAATCTTGAGTTGGTGGTTTCCATACTTCCCTGTCTACTATAGTCTGGACATTTCTATTCAGGCTATGCCTTGTTGTACAACACATCCAATCATTATGAAAAGTGTTAATTCGATTGGATAAATTAACCACATTAACCTGCTGATCAAAACCAAAGAGCACACGCTTTTCCATATATGCCATATGGTGATACACACTTTTTGGTAGTTTATGAGATCCACCCCATTCATTCTCCGACTATTATGTCTAAATTTATTAGATAACCATTCATCAAGAACACAATTACTTACCATACCAATTGTGATTGAATCCGTAGCCAACCAAATATTTCTAGTAACAGAAGAGGGTCTATGAGAAGGTGTTGCATGCTCTCAACGGAGTTATTACAAAGTGGGCAGGTCATATTAACATGTTGAACAAATCTAGACAAGTTATCATTTGTAGGGAGAATACCACTAAGACATCTCCATATGAAATGTTGGACTCTTTGGGGAAGATACATTTTCCGAGAAAAGTTTCAGTTTAAATCTCTATTACTTGTTGAGTCATCAAGAGAGAGTCATTCAAAATTACTCGGTAAAGGATTTGATCAAATTTACCACTATTTTTAAGTTTCCATCTAAGTATGTCTTTACCTCTAGCCGGAATCCTAATGTCACATATATTTTTAACAGTCTGGTTATCAAAAAGGGCTTCCAAGGTGTGAACATTCCAACTCTTTTTATTGTCTGAGTCTAAAAGTTGACTCACAATAGACATATTAGTGGAAACCATTCTATTATCCAGTAAATTTTCATTACTAGGAACCCACCTATCTTTCCAGATGAAAACATCTTCTCCATTTCCTATTTCCCAACAACTAAACTTTCTCTACATACAACAGCCTTTGGTGATGCCTCTCAAATCCAAGAACCATTACGGTAAAATTCATTATGCAAAGGGTTAGAGTTATGGAAATACTTACCTTCCATGAGTTTTACCCATAAAGCATCCTTAGAGTTCACCATTCTCCAAGCAAGCTTGGTAGGAGAGCTTCATTCATGATTGCAGATTGTCTAATACCAATTCCACCCAAGCACTTAGGTAGAGCAATATTGTTCCATCTTTTCATATATACACCTTTACTATTTTTCTTCTTGTTCCACCAAAATTTACTTTGATGGAATCCATCTTCTTAGTAAGAGTTTTTGGCATTGGGAAAACAGACATATGATGAGAGGATATAGTACTTAAGACAGATTGAGTTAGAACAGTTCTTTAAGGTTGACTTAAAAACTTAGGTTGCCAAAGGATCAAGTCTTCCATCATATTTATCCATAAGTCCACTAAAGGTCCAGAGTTTTGTTTTGCTGAATTAAGAGTGGCATTACCCAAGTATTTGTCATTTAGAGCTAGTTTCTTTATGTTTAAAATGTTGGATATCTCATTCTTAACACTATTAGGCACTTTGGCACTAAAAGACACACCTGGTTTCGTATAGTTGACCGCTTGTCCAGAGAATAAGCTGAATTGATCAATAATGGTAGCTAAATTTCTAGCTTCCTTGGGATTGGCTCTGGTGAATAAGAGACAATCATCTGCAAAAAATAGATGAGACACTGCAGGACAAAACTTGTTAGCTTTCATGCCATGAATTTTATTATCTTGTTCGGCTTTCATTAAAGCTCTAGAGAAGGAGTCCATACATAGGATAAATAAATAAGGAGATAGGGGATCTCCTTGTCTGAATCCTCTTTGGGGGGCAAAATCATTATCGGGTGAACCATTTAGGAGGATAGAAGTGGTGACAGTGCTTAAACACTGTTCAATCATCTTACACCAGTCATCACAGAATCCTAGTTTTCTAAGAGTTGCTAGTAGAAATGGCCACTCTATCCTATCAAAGGCTTTGGACATGTCCAACTTGACTGCCATCCATCCATTAACAGCCTTGCAGTTTTTCATAGAATGGATTAACTCATGTGCTATAACAACATTGTCAGTAATCAACCTTCCGGACAAAAGCAGTTTGGTATGGTGAAATTATCTTATCAAGAAGACACTTAAGTCTAGTAGCTAATAGCTTTGAGATAATTTTGTAGGCTACATTACATGACTTATAGGCCAAAGCCAGCTGCATTTTAGGACAATTGTACTTGGGGATCAGACAAGTGAAGTTATGGTTCGATTGTTTCAGCAAAGATAAACTTTGATTGAAAGAAAGACTCATGCACCATATGAGCAGTATCATTACCTGTGAGTTTCCCACATTTCTTGGTAAAATCGGTGGGAAGCCATCTGGACAGTGTGGTCCAAGGATGCATACCAAAAACAACATGCTTAACTTCCTCATGAGTAGGGATTTTTGTTAGCATTCTGTTATCTTCTTCACTCACACAAGGAGAGATGAATTGAAGGTACTCACTAGGATTTGGTGGATTAGATGTTCCGCTCATGTTTAGGAAATGAGACTTTAGATTATCATAATTTCAACTCACAAGAAGCCAAATACCAATCTCATTTTGAATACAATCAATATTAGTTCTTCTTTTCCTAAAGTTTGCTTTATTATGAAAGTAAGCAGTGTTTCTATCACCAAACCTGAAAGCTTCCTCTTTGCCTCTTTGTCTCCAATAATCCTCTTGACATCATACCACCTGTTTAGATCCCCTGTTCAACTCAACAACACAAGGAGAATTCATGTGAGAGCCATTTGCCAATAAATGGTTTATTTGGGCTTCTAGCTTTGTAATTTGAGTTGGTATATGACCAAAGTGGTTATAATTCCAATTCCTAAGAATCTGTTTTGTACCAAAAGAGTTTTTGCATGTTTAAATGCAGTGAGCCACTACCATTGTAACTCCAGTTACTTTCGGTAGAGTGTTTTACAAGAAGCATCTTTAAACCAGGTTCTGTTGAATCTAAAAGGCTTTTGTGTAGAGTTCTCATTTCTTGTTGTACATAAAAGAATTGGGCAATGGTCACTAGCATTTGGGATCATGTGATAGACTATTGCGTTAGGATAGTTATTTATCCGATTAACACAACTTAAGGCCATATCCAGTCTTTCTAGTATGAGTTCTTGTCCATTTCTTCTATTTGTCCAAGTGAATCTGTTACCTACATAAGAAAGAGAATGAAGTCCAGCATTACCAAGTATAAGATTGGCCTTATCAATTTGAGATTGAGTTACAGGGTTACCTCCTTCTTTATCTTCTCTGTTTACTATGAAGTTCATATCTCCAATGACACACCATGGAAGATTGAGGCTAGCAGAAGTTTCGTTCATATAGTCCCACTGGGCATCTTTTGTAGCAGAATCCAAAGATCCATAGACGAAAGACATCAAGGAAATGCTGGTTCTGGCATCTATAGTTATGATACAGTTTACAATATTTAGATAGTTGCTATGAATTCTAAAATCTATACCATCCTTCCACAAAAGACATAGGCCACCAGATTGTCCTATAGGTTCAATGAAATAAGAATTGGGGTAATTGTATCTAGAGACATAATTTTCATTTTCTTAGTTTGGTTCTTGGTTTCAATTAAGAAAATGATGTCGGGATTATCAGATCGACCAACTCCTTAAGGTGATCTCTAGTATACTTATTTCCAAAAACACACATTCCATGAGAGGATTTTCATATTGATGATTGATGTATCACTATGAGAAGATTTTATAGCAATAGATTGTTTAAAAAGATGCAAGTGACTGAGAAATATAAAGTTTAAGCTAATTTGTAAAAAATCAGATAAGGGACTTGCATATGTATGAGATATGAAGATTTTGGATGTTAATAAAAAATACCCGATTCTCTCCGCATTTGTAACAACTTGTTTAATCTTTTGAAAGACTTGTTTATTGCCAGCAGTGTTCTTGATCATTGGTGTAGATAATTTGTTGATCATTTTTCTCATTAGAGTAACAGGATCGGTCTGGTTAAGAACTCTTTCAACCCTTATATATTCTCTTCGTCTTTCCCAAATACTTGTATCTCCTTTATCTTCATCTTCTGTGTCAGCTAATTTTTTCTCTTCAATCATAAATTTTGAAACCATAAATCTTCCTTTTGATGTAAAAATTGGAGTAGCTTTGACCCTTTTCCTAGTATCTTAAATTCAGAACATTTTTACACTCTTTATTTGAAAGCCTGGTCCCGTAGCATTCCTTGCATATTTTCACCTTTCCTTTAGCTCTGCAATACCTTGTATACTTTATATGTTTTCCAACAATTTTTGATAATAGTTTTCTTATAATTATGATTATACCCATTAGACTGGTATCAAAATCCTCTTCCTTTGCTATATTATTTCCAATTTCTTCAAAGTTGATGATTTCATTAATTATAACCTCCTGTTCCAAATTGTATCCTCTAAATTCGATGATGATTCCCGGTGCTTCTTTTGGCTCTCCAGGTGAAGATAATGATTGGGTTTTCTCCCTTGATGATGAAACTTGAATGAGATTATTAATTTCACTGTTGTACAGCAGGCTGTATACAATCTTGAGATCCATACTAATTTTAGAATTATTGGGATATTGGATCTTCGAATTAACACCGTATCTTTGGTTACTGGTAATTGAGAGATTTTTTCCAATATTCTCTGGCATGATTTTAGGTAATTTTGGTATGCATAGGGTCAACAGGAAAAGATTAAGGAAAGTAATTCTTTTTTGGTAACTGAAATTTGGGCGGACAAAACTAAACCTGGTTTTCCGATTCAGGTTTCCGATTTTGTGCCAGACCGATTCTGTATACTCCCAATAATACTTGATAAACCATGATTGCAAACGCCTTTTATCTTTAGCTCCAACGAGCAATGCACCAACGATAGCAAACGCAATGAACACAACTTTGATTTCGGCAAACGCCTTTACTTTGATTTCGGCAAACGCCATTATTTAGATTAAACAAGCTGCATAAACAGGAGAGAAAAAGATTAAGATTAGTTAGACATAGAGTCAGAAAATAAAACAAACGGGATTTGAAAATTTAAATCAAGATTTAGTGATGAAGATTTGAGATCAATGTAAACAGTGAACCATAATAGATGATTTGAATAGAAATTAATGAGCAAAAGAGATCTAGATTAAATTAAATCATGTATTAAACTTTTTTAAAAAGATGAAACTTGATTCTTGGAATAAGATGAACACCGACCACCTCTCATATAAAGCCTCTTATTCTTGGTGTCACAGTTACATGGATATTTAGTTCTAAAAAATGATGAATAGTTAAGAATAAATGAAGAGCCGCATTAGAGCCGGTTTTGGATCATTTTGCAATAAATTATGGCAATCATATGAATTAGACCAACTAACGCAAACAACGAAAGTAGGGAATATATTTGAGGCAAGGGGTATTGACAGTCCGACGAGAACGTGTTTATAGGCTATAGCGTAATGCGTCCCATGATTTTAATACGCTAGTGGCTAGCCAGCCTGGTAATTAAATATTTAAGAAACCAACCCAAACACTCTCAATGGAAATGATATAAACTAAACTTTGGGATGTTATCCTTAGTTGGAATGTTGACTTTTCTCTTATTTAGTTATGGCTTCTATATTTGACTTTTTTTCTTAATATCAGAGGAACCACGATTCCTGTCATAGTTAAAACCTTCTTAGATTAACTGTAGTGTTGGTGCTATATAAGACCAAGCACGGTGGTGCCTTCTATCCCTTCCCTATCCCTCATACATAGGAAAAGACCAAAACCATCCACTATGTATTCCAATTCCTACATGAGTAGGGATATCCTCACTTTCCCTCCTAGGAGGATCACATCCGATCCGCCTTGTAGGAAAGGGAAATCACACGGACTACTCGGTTGCCGTATTCTTTTTACGCTTTACGGATATTGAGAGCCGTATACCGTTGTAACGTTGATGGTGGTTTTTAGCTTAGGGTTAAAATTGTAAAACCATGCATCTGATGTGACGTCGCTCTGAAGGAAACGGAGCCGTGAGTGTCAACCTCTTTCGGCACATTTATTGAGCAACTCAATATTTTCTCATGAAATTTACCCAGACTGGCGCATGTAGCAACCATCCCAGATGTTCTGTAAATTTCGACGCCTTGCCTATATTCACTTAATATAAGTTTCTTTGAATGTTTTCTATGCTATGTTCCCCGGCTGAACCCTTAATGTTGGTATGGCATGACAATTTGTGTTCACTCGCAGCAGAGTAGCACGAATTTCCAAATATCAAGGATAAGGTCTTTGCATAAGGTATTCAATCGAAGCATCTTTGCCTACGGCAATGAACTTAAAAGAACTCGTGTCAACACATAGAATTCAATCAATTACTCAATAACTTGCAAAAGTTAGGGTTTTAGCCTTCTGTGATATATCAGACTTTGCGTGTCGAAATCAAGCCTAGGCAAACTAGGCAATTAATCCGCCATGGATTAGTAGATGCAAAATCTTGCCCAGAATCAGAAAACAAGGAACCGCAGGATAAGCGCAGCGGCAAAGGGAGGCGTGGCCAGCTGGCGCCATTTGTCATTGGCCACGCCCCATCCTAAACGACATTATTTCCCTCGACCAATCAAAGGTTGCCAACTCGCCACGCGCACATAAGTTGTGGCTGGACCCATACTTGTCGGCCTCACTTCCCATCGACCAATCAGGTCGCTCTAAAGCTGCCACACTCACACCATAAGTGTAGCCACGCCCATGTGACGGCCCTCTCCTTCCTACCGTAACCAATCGAGTCACTTAAAATGCGCCACGAGCACTAGAGGTGTGGCCGCGCCTTATGTTTGGCCGGCCCCTTTTCTTGACCAATCAAGTCGATCTAAACTCGCCACCATACATTAAAGGTCAAACGCACCCTGCCGCGCCACCATACTAACTGGAAAGCCAAACGCGCCCTGCCACAACAACATATTAATCGGCATGCCAACATGCCACGAGCCACTTTAGCCTAGCCATGCCGCCAAGCCCTAACTTTGGCCACGACACCAAACCCTAGCCTTGGCCATGCCGCCAAGCCCCTAACTTGGCCCACAGCGCCAAATCCTAGCCTCTCGCCATGCCGCCAAGCCCTAATCTCGGTCACGGCACCAAACCCTAATTTGGGCAAAGTTGCCACGCCTACCAAGCCAAGTAACGTTTCCCGCAGCTGTTGGGATTGATGGCAACATGGCCAATGTTGCCACGCCACATTTGGGTCTAACACCGATGTACCAAAGTCTAGCGGCCATGGCTACGCCAGACGCTACTTCGTGCCACTGGCATGTGCTAACTATGCCAGCCACGCCACCATGCCACAGTCATGACGCACGTGCTAAATAGGTTGCGATGCGCCAAACCCTAATTTAGCTAAAAGTTTCCATGCCAAATGGATCCAGTGACTCTCCTAAGACCTTAAGATTAACTTAGTAACAGGGCTAATGTTATCAAAGTCATATTTGGGTCTAACACCAATATGCCACCACAATCGCTACGGGCTACGCCAGCACGCACGCCGCCCATGCCATGCTACGCCTGCGTACGCCACTATGCCAATGGCGCCACTTTGCTATACAACAAGATATGGCCATAATCAATGGCCATCCTTCCTCATGAGATGCAATCTCATCCATTCAAGTTCGCTACCAAGGCGACGAACTTGTGGCAAGTTTTAGGCGGTCGGCCAAGGCAAGCCTAATAGCATCACATGTTATTTTCCTATGGCAAGTCTCTTGACTTTGACTTGCCACACGTAGCAAAGTGCTACATGTTTTCCACGAAAACACTCAAGACATCAAACATGTCACAAACTGGGGGATACTCATCAGGGTATTGGTCTGGCAGTTTACAGCGTGTGGCGTGCAATACGCCCGTTATAAGAAAGTGTCAAGAAGCAGGACAATTAGTGGTGATGAAAGTAACGGTGTAGACTAATTCAATTCCTTCATCATGGAAGCATAATGCCTGACGGTTACACGTTACTCTATTTTTCCACCACTTAATCGTTTACACTTCCTACGAGACCATGGCACGTTTCAATATGACTTGTATAAATAGGATTCACCTATTTACCACAAAAACAACAAGTTTTGGGTCGGCAACATCACAATATCCAGAAGTCACCAAAGAACTGATACCTTTCATTCCAGTTCCACTTTCTGATACAAGTCATAAAACAATCCACATCTTCAGAATCAACTATTCTGGTTTCAACACTTTCTTCGCTTCCCTCCCTAAGACCACAACCCTTCTCCTTCACTTTGTGACCGAAGAAAGCCTGAAACGGCCATTTCTTGGTTTAGGCCAGGTTTGCATGATTGATCTCTCGAATCAAAAGTACTAAATGCAGTGCATTGTTTAGGGTTTAGATTCGTTTCTCATCCACACACCCAAAATTACCAAAATCGACAGTAAAGCAGTTTTTCACCCACAAACAATTGGCGACCCACATTAGGAGATTAATCTCTGGCTGCAATTCCAATTTAAAAATGATGGTCGGTCTTAGAAATGATTCCACAAATCAAGTTCCGTTCGTAACTGGAGAATGGCGACATCCCTCCTCCCAGCGCTATACCTAATGGTGCAGCCAATGAAGAAATCCCAAGATTGGTCGAGTTGGCATGAGTCTAGGAGATCCACACAAGGAACAAGGACCTGATAAAGGAAGCAATAAACCACATACTCAATTTTCTTGTCAGATTAACGTCAGATTGGAGCGGCTCACATGTTCCAAAATTCTAGCGTTGGGGACTGACGCCCAGGATGATCGTCCTTAGATCGACAGTTTCACCACCAACCAGAGGCCGGTGGACCAGGAAGTAGCCTCTTTGGTAGAAAGTTTATGTGAACTTCTACACCTTTCAAAGGATCAGCAGGAGACGTTTCTCCGCAATCAAATATCCCTAGACGCACGTTTGGCTCCTTCACAACCATAGACTTCAAGAATCTCAGAGATGGCACAAAAATGTTGAATCCTTGTCTGAGGTTTGTGCCTCGCCAACGACGATGCAGACAGAGTATGTGGACGTATCCAACAAGAGCTAAAGGGAATGACCAAGACCAAGCATGATCAACACCCGCGGCACCGCAAACTCTACCACCAACACCAGCGGCGTAGGAAACGTTCCCTCAGGCGTTACATCTCTAATCACCAGAGCCAGAGCCGCTGCCGCCACCCCTAATGTTTTTTCGAGTGTGACGGCCCCGGTTGTCACCAGGGCTGCTGCCACTGCCCCATCAGGACGAGAGACTGGAGGAGCCAGAGGAAGCCAACCCCTATTACCATTACTGATTTGATGGAAAGACAAGAAACTCTTGATAAGGCTCAGACGGACATGGCTTCAACTCAGAAAGAGGTACATACTTTCCTCATCAAGACAATAACAGAGCGGCTACCACAAGAACCAAGCCAACCCCAAATGGAGCCAATGAGGAGTACTTTTAATACTCCTGGCGTTAGTACCTCAGCATGACACACCTTTATAGATGAAGAGGCTCGTTTTGCTCCTGAACGTCCGTTGGAGAGGAATCAGCAATCCAATTTCATCACACGTGAGGATCAGAAACGACTTCTCCAAAATCGAGGCAAAAAAAATCAGCAATCCTCCTGAGTTCACAGAGACCCTCTTCATCGAGAGCCGCATGATTTCTGATGACTCCGTCCACAAAATCGAAAGCAGCTGTTTCCATCCAGGGAAGCCGTTCCCAAACCCCAACCTCTCCTGCACGATTGATAGATGGAACTGGGGACTCCTAACCACTGCTCACTCGAAGGATGTCGAGTTTGACAGCACGCTAATTGACGCGGCCTCCGACTTTAACATTGCAACCGTCAAGACTCTGAGAGTTGCAAGGGAAAATCAAACAGAAGAAACGTATTCTTTCCCATGAGGAGAAAACACGACTTGCCGACCACCACTATTTGAGCCACTTCAACGTTCCCTCCAGAAGCCGTTTCAACATTCGCTCCAGCAGCCGCTTCAACGTTCGCTTCAGGAGCCGCTTCAGTGTCCTCGCCAGAAGCCTAAGCCGCTTCAACGCCACTCTTCCTGCCAAGGATCGTGCCGTAGCCACCACACTCCTCCCTGTCAAGGATCGTGATCGCAGCCAGCCAAGGTTCATAGTTTTGGCCACCTTTTAATCTTATCCCACCAAAGCTCGTGGTCGTGGACAATTTTACTAAACACATCCAGTCAATCCCTTTGCTTCCATGGACGCCCATGCAATTCCAGCCAACCTATTTTGGTTCCCACGACAATGTAGTCTCTTCTGATCACATCTGCCGCCAAGAACTGTTGTTGTTCGTTTTGTTGATACCAGCTGTTGATGGTGTATTTTTAACAAAGTTCAAAACCGTAAAATCATGATACTGCATGTTTCTGATACAGCTTCAGGCATGTGACGATTCATATTTTACGAAGCCATGATGAACATGTCTTTCGAAAAGCCTCCACTAGCTGGGCGTTCGATCCCTGGCATTTCATTGTGACCTCTATGCAGAATAAAATAATTGGGCGGTTCTCCGTAGATTGAGAGCTTAACGCCTTCAGAACGTCGGTGACACTCACTGTTCCCTGACTTCAGGAGAGAGACCCACCTCCACATAGAAGAATAGTTGGGCGGCGATTTTCGGAGACGTCAGTGACACTCACCGTTCCCTGACTATGTGGAGAGACCGTGCATAGATTCAGGCGGTTCTCCGCAAATTAAGAGCAGTAACGCCTTCACGTCGTAAACAACACCCGTGACTCCCTGACTATGTACCATTCAGAATGGATGTGGCGCTTTAACTGGCTAATATATTTTCTGTATTAGATTAATTTTGTCATGACATTCACCACTGAATTCCCAGAATGATCTATTATTGCTCCTATTCCATGGTCGAATCCACGTCCTGATCCCATGGAATGGCAATAACAATTGCTCATATTCCATGGTCGAACCCACGACCTGATCCCATGGAATGGCAATGACAATTGCTCCTATTCCATGGTCGAATCCACTGCCTGATCCCATGGAATGGCAATAACAATTGCTCTGATTCCATGATCGAATCTACGACTTGATCTCACGGAATGGCAATAAACTACTATGTCATCTCATTATTCCAATTTCATGATCGAATTCACTGTTAATCTCATGGAATGGTAATAGATAATTTTATTACTCTGATTCTATGGTCGAATCCACGATCCCATGGAATGGTAATGCCTATTTTATTATTCCGAGTTCATGGTCGAATCCACAACTGATCCTATGAATTGATAATAAATAACTACTCATTTATTGTTCCGTTTCTTGAGTTATTCTACGCTGAATTTCATGAATTAGCAATAAATACTCAACCATCGGGCATCTGGATCATCACTGAGTAAGCCCCACAAAAAATGGTGCAAGTGTATTCGACAATGATGCACGACTGAGCACCCGGATGCACGAACGAGCATCCAAAAAATATGAAACAATGAGGAATCCTACGCAAAACAAGAGAAAATAATAAATATTAATAAAATAATAAGAGGCGCCCAGGGCCGGGCCCACCGGCCGGCTGGCCGTGCCCTAGCCATGGTAGGTCCATGCCTCTTCCATTATTTTCCTTATTTTTTGTTATTTCATGAACTCATGAAAACTCCTTGGTTTTAGCAACTTTACTTGTTTTTGCAAAAACTCATGAATCCTCCATAACTTCATGGATTCATGAAATAATGTTATAAAATAAGGAAAGGTGTGCGGACCGGCAACCTATTTTGGCCGGCCATGCCCGAGCCGTGGTCGGTCCCCACACCTCACAATCCTTAGCTTTTATAATTATTATTCCCTAATCTCATGAAACTCCTTTGTTTCAACAAAAACTCATGGATTCTTCATAACTCCAAGGATTCTCCATAACTTCAAGGATTCATGAAAAATAATATTATAAAATAGAGAAAGGTATGCGGGACCGGGCAACATAGCCGGCCGTCCATGCCCTAGACGTGGCCGGTCCCACACCTTGCAATCCCTAGTCTTTTATAATTATTATTTTCCTAAATTAATGAAACTCCTTGGTTTGAGCAAAAATCATGATTTCGTCATAACTTCTCAAATTTTGCTCAAATCATGAAAAACCAAAAACCAACAGGTCACACGACCGGCTAGCCTCTCACGACAATTTTAAATGTTAAAATACACTTATTTTAATATTTACAAAATATTGATCAATTGAGCATACATGCTCATTCCAACAAAAATCAAGAATTTCAGCAAGATGAAACTCTTCTGAAAATTCACAACATTGCTCGAACGCACATCAGAAAATACTAAAACTCTCAGTACGGAGACACGGGCACCACGGCAACACGTGCATGCCTTCATGACCGACCAGAGTCATCCTTAGGGCTTGCACAAAGCCGGTCCCACACGTTTTCATAATTCTGACCTAATTTGCTCAATTGCTTGTATTGGGCCCAAACTATCTCAAACCAACCTGGGGATTGCTCAAACGGCCAACAACTGGTCACGTGACCACCAAGAGCCGGTCCCATGCTCTCTTGGTCGGTCCCCATCTTTCATACCTAGGTTTTATCACCTAATGCTGAACCCAGCAATATTTCAGTAAATGATGAAACCAACATTTAATCATCATTCTTTCACCAATCCTCAAACTGAGAACCCTGGTGCATGCTCACTCGAGCACCGGGCACCACATGGACGTCCATCATCCTATGTGGTCGGTCCCTCTATCACTCATGACCTATTTTCAGCGATTCATCAACTATGATCTGAAATTAGGGTTTTGAATAAATGCTCCACGAATCATCACTCTGAGCACGATTCAAACACTAATGAATTTATGATGGATTCAACAACCAACATCTGAATTAATCATATAATATTTGGTAGCTTACTAATATTTTAATTTTTATTGGGTCATGTCACCAATAAATGTTTCGTCGAATCGAGCAATACTGGCTCAGTTGCTCAAATATTGATCCAGCTATCAATATTTGGTAATTTATCAGTAATTTGTCGAATTGAGCAATACTTGCTTAATTGCACGACAAATTATCAACATTCAGTAATTTGCCGAATTGAGCGATACTTGCTCAATTGTACGTCAAATCATCAACATTCATTATTTTGTTGAGCAATACTTGCTCAATTGCTCGTCAAATTCTCGATATTCAGTAATTCATCGAATTGAGAAATACTTGCTGAGTTGCTCGAATATTGATCCAACTATCAATATTCAGTAATTTATCAGTATTTCGTCGAATCGAGCAATACTTGCTCATTCTTGCTCGAATAATCCACATATATTGTTAACTCATCAATATTCAACAACTCGTTGAATTTACAATATTTGCTCAGACGAGCAACATTAACATTCATAAATCGCTGAGCATTTGTCAAACATGCTCGATTCAACAAAACCTAGACTCATTGTCTAATCAGTCAACAACTGACAAACTAAATACACGTCTGTCATGCAGACTCCACAATTCGTGAGACATCAATCACGTCAAGTTGGGGGATAACAACTAGGGTTTTGGTATGGCGGCCTACAGCACGTGGATTTTATCCACGACGAGAAATGTGCGTAAGTTGTGTAAACGGTTGAAGGAGTTAGCAAAGTAATGGGTGCACGATCCGTCAAGTCTCCACACGACATGGAACTGACTTTACCACGATCTTCCACTTGCCCACTCTTCAACTCATGAAACCGTCACACTTACAGGATCTAGGTGTTCACAACTCGACAATATAAATAAGTCTCTCGAATCCATGATTGAGGACAACGAATGATCACTAGCTATCATCAATCGTCCATACAAATTTCTCGAGTAACTACTCTCAAGAATTCATCAATCCATCGAACTTATTCGAACTCCACAGGTTCACCAATTATTGCAAAACCTTCAACACATCCACAATCCTTGATCATCATTGATCCCACACAATTCTCAGCTTCCCTCCTACAGATCAACCCATCTCCCTCTTTGCGAACGAATTGACTCTGGAACATCCATTGACTTGGTTTAGGCCGGAGTTCTACAAATTGATCTCTCGAATCTAAGCGGTCCTTTGCAGTGCATACGTGTGAGGTTGAGCGGTTTGCTCGGTTCGAGGAGTCTCGACACGCTCGTCTCTTCATTTCCCCAAAAAAACCAAAGAAACCGTTTTTCTCCATCCACAGATTGGCGACCACAATGGGAGATTAATCTCTCGGTTGCAATCTCTCATTTCACAAAATGGTTGATCTTAGGTCGGGCCCGATTACCAATCCTAATACTTAACAACGCCAAAGACTAGCAACAATGGTGGTACTCCGTAAACTATTCCTGCTTCCAACAACGGCGGTGGTGATACTACTCCCCACAAACCAATATCGAAAGTAATCCTCTCTTTGGTCGGTCTCCGAAGAAATCAGAGAAAATCCACCTACTATTGCCAATCTCATGAAAGTTCAGGAAGTTCTCGCCAAAAATCAGATTGACATGGATGAAACACAGAAAGAGTTGTGCAATTATCTCAAACCTCTCACTGAAAAGATGTTAGAGAAAACTTGAGAGAAAGGAAAATCCAAAGAAACATCTTGGTGCCGATCCCGAAGTCACTCCGATCGGTAGATGATGATGAAGTCCACAAGGCTCAGGATAACCCGCCAACAAAGGAACCTGCAGGCTTCATCACTCGTGAGGACATGAAACGCTTCATGGAAGATCGAGGAAAAGACAAAGCATCATCTGTTCACCGTCATCAAACTCCATATCCTGCTGCTACGTTAAGAATTCCTCTTCCAAAGGGCTATACTTTCCCAACGTCCGCACTGTACAACGGAACAGGGAACGCTCGAGAACACGTCTGTCGATTCATGGAGGCACTAGGAAAGAGAACTTCATGAAGCAGCCTAAGCGATAACAATCTACCGCACATGCTTTCCAGGAAAGAGAAAGACCTAGACTGAGAACCTCTTTATGATCAGCGTCTCTTCAATAGATAGTACAACCTCCAACCTTCCATGAATGTTGTTGTTGAAGGAAGCAAAAGAAAAGCCGAATCGTCACAACGTAAGCATACTTCTCCATTCTCTTAGGATCCTTGGGCACAAAGAAAGGATAACCAATCTCGAAATGCGCAACGAACGGGAAATAATGGAGAATCCTAGCTTCAACCTGGGACTGAAGGAGTACGCATGACCCTCTCCCAATTAAGACCTGCACTCTCTCTGAATAACCTATCAAATAGGCAGTTCAATCCTTGGTCGAACATGTATGCTCTATCTGTCAAAGGCACAAAGGAAAGACATGTTCACAACACCGAATTACATTGTGTCGGACGTCTGTCCATCCCGAAAATACTCCTTGAACCTTCATCTACAGATAAGAAGATGCAAGACTGGGGACTTCTTACCACAGTCTACCTCAGAGGAAATGAGTTCGGAAGAATGATGATCGATACTGACACCACCATCGACATTGTTCCACTGAAATCCCTCAAAGTCGCAGGCATCACTCGACAAGAAGCTGCTCATGCTCCCATATCAATCAGAAACCATGAAGGAACGCTCAGAGATCATACGGTTTCATCACTCAACTTGGACAGAGACCAAGTTTCACATAATCGAGGAAGATCCCGGATACGACATGATTCTCGGACGGACGTGGATTCATGCCGAGAAGATGACTACTGACAAAGTGTCTTTGGTTGCACATCTCTCCAACGAAGAAAGTTCTGATCCAGAAGATTTGGCGGACGTTCCATCATCAGAGCACTTGGAGGAATTTCGAACTTTGATGAAGTTGAAACAACAACCTGCAAAAGATGAATAGACACTCGTCAAAAGGTCCTGCACTCAGGCAAGTCTAATTCCTCCCATGTCTATGCCATTTGTTTCCTCACATGTTATTCTAGCATGGGGACTCAATTCTGCTAGCATCTCTGCTATTGCAAGACGCTATAAGTGGGTAATCTCACTTCAGCAATATTTTACCAAGTGGTTGAATCTGACATTTCTCCGAATCGAGCATTGGGACATTCATTACTGAGATGATGTCCAAACATGGCAAAGAACACTTTGGGCGTTTCTCCATAGACTTGAAGGAGTGTCCATGTTTCCCACGAAGTCACAAACTCTGTGTCTGCACAAGTGTTGAATCCCACTACCGCAACGAAAGGAATGCCGAATCAACATAAGATACTCGATCAAACCTAAGATGTTCGATGCTTAAAAGATGTGACGCTTCAACGCTCAAGAATCTATGAAGCCTTCAAATTGTACTCCCAATCAAAGAGTACACCTTCGATAATGATACCTCTGAATTCAACACAAATATCTCGACAATGATTCAACACCAAGACGATCAAAGTGTAACTGAACTACAATCGATAAGTCTTCATTATCCCATGATAAGACTTCTGAAGCAGATGCAACGTCATTCATCCATGGATGACACAAACTCCTTCAACATACACTGGGGACTTGATCTTATTGGAATTTGCAACCTGATGTGATTCCATGAAACTTCATCGACGGGACTTCTCTACATTAAAAATCACGACTGAGGAACTTCATCTCTTCACCATAATGAAGACCGGTGGTGCCATCTTCCACAATAACGTCGACTCACTGATGAAGCCAGTTCACAGTAAAGTCATATTGTTCAAGAGAATTCCAGATCAGTACAACTTAATCTTGGGAATGCTCAACCCACCAACTAGTTCGTGAATGTAAAGGCTCACTGGATGGAGGAGCAAAGATTATGTTGATAATCATGGTTCTAGTCTTTTCGGTCTCTGGAGAAACTTCAACCACGGTATCAGCATCAACAATAATCTCTATAGGAACACCATACATGATCTTAGCATCAACAAGAATTTCTGGAGAGAATTCAATCGTGATCTCATCATCAACAACAGTCTCGGGCGCAACATCTGGCTTCATCAACTAACCATTCTCTGAAGCATTGCTCGATGAAGCGGACTTCTCCAAGCATTAATGATTCATGTCAAGATGTGTAGACCTGAAAATGTGTTCACATGAAAGTCTTCCCAAAGCTTGCACGACTGGTGGGCACAAGCCAAAGACTTCTACAAGATGTTCTCATCACCTCTGCAAATAAGATACAACACACTTCAGGCCATGGGTTTACATAAACGTACCAATGGGTGAGGAATGGGACAATGCTTACTCAACAAAAAATGTTCGTCTATGTCTCTTCTACAAGATACCAAAAGGGCGCATCAATCGGACATACGATCTGAAAGATATGACCTTTACTTTTATCAGGTCTCGAAATCAAAAATTTGTAAGGGATTACGAATTACAAATGTGCACGCTTCGTTGGCTAACCTCTACAACTCCAAATTGAGTGATTATTTTCTCATGTGATAACTCAGTCTCCTAGCTTCAAAATTTGGGGTCAAGCATCGAATTCCGACGTCTTATGAGGTTCCTACAGCTCCCATAGCGTACAACATGCAAGCATCAATTCTTAGACGGGATTCATAACTTCCATATCGATCGGTGTCCACCGGGTCTTTCCACTAAGTACTTTATCAAGGTACCTCCAACTTCGACCACCTAGGTCTTTACATCAATTTTTCTATCTGGGTCCTCTATCCAAGTCTTGCCAGAAGGAGAGAAAACAAAATACTGGGGACTGACGGTCCACTAATCATGACGATCAGTTTCACAGTCCAAGACCCGTGGCATCAGACTCTCATGTGCTAATCATTCATCATAAAAGGAATACTACCACCGGGACATGAAACCATGGTCATTACACCACCCCCTCTAAGAGCAACCTCAGTCATGGTCCCGTGACCAGGGTTTCAGAAGTGATGTTTCTACGACAGAAACAAGATGGCTGCAAGCACCATGCTCATGAATCAATCAAGGGGTCCTCATCCAGAACGAATCAATGACATTGAAATCCTTCAACAACTGTTCAAGACACGGGCAAATGGTCTGAAGACGCAACGGGGGCATTTTACAACTAGCTCGTCTGAGACGATCTTTTCACTGTCATGCACAAAGAGGCGAGCTGGGAGAAATTGGTGACGAATCTAGGGATGGGTCATATACCATTCTCTTATGGGTGTCCTCTACAAAATATCCAAAATTCACAACAATTGGAGAAACGAGCGAAGAGTTGTGGCCAAAACATTGGACCACATGCCAGCTAAAACTTTTCTGAAGGTCTCCTGGAAGTTTACTGTTTCGCTGATTTCGGACCCTAAACATGCTCAAAACTCAAAAATCTTGTTTGAAAGAGCTTGGAAATTTCTTGGGCATAAGGATACATGGGTAGATCGCGAAAATCTGACATCAGATGAAGATTTTAAGGAGTTTTTGCTAAAAGACTGAGTTCTGAATTTTCTGGTGACGTGTTCGGTAAAGCCTTTCACTTATTTATGAGAATCTTCATTCATTCATCAACAAATCAGCAATTTCATACTTCTATGAAGAAAATATACAATGGTTACTTACTGGAGTAGTCCCTAAAGTGCTCAAAGGACCGAAATTGCCAACATCACCATTGGAAACATCATTGTTGTCACTCGGTTTCAAATCCGAGGTTTTCTTCTTCACCATCCTCCGAAGACGAATGGGAATCATCAGTACTCCCTCGTTCCATGGAAATCTCCTCCTGAATACATCAACAACAATTAGTAGTATTTCATTCAAGGAGTGCTATGAACGATATACAAAGAGATACTTACACCGAATTCTTCTTTGACGCTCGATTCAGAAATTGTTTGGTCAGCACCAATAAATTGAAGACCGTCAAGGCTCGATGGAGCAAAGTTCTGAAACGAAGTCACAAACATTGGTTTCATGATCCTAAGAAAAAGTCATGATATAAGGAGCGTTAACAACTCACCAAAGAGACAGCTGGGGACTCTACAGTGTTCGATATCATTCTATGATCCTTATTTCTGGATTCTTCACTACGAAGACTTACTGCTATTTCTGAGTAATCCACATCGAACAAAGACCCATTTGTCGAGCTGCTCTATCGATGTTATATTCCTCCATCAGAGACTTCCCCTGCATTACTGATACTAAGTAATCAGGAGTAAAACTCAGTATGAAGGATCTCTCACCATCACTCAGAGGTCCCAGAAGCACCATTTCTTGAAGCTGCATCTGTAGAGATGTCATCTATGGAAGCATCATCTTTGGAAGTGTCATTATGGGAACCGGTCATTCTTGCAAAGTTGCTGTGACGTCCATACAAAATTCCTACTTCAGTATATCATCCGTAGATACAGATTTCATTAAAGCAGTGGAATTAAAGCACAACAAAAATAATTAGGATGCTCACATCAGCGTCTACAAAAATGGTAATCCTCAACTCTTACCTATTTACGTTTCACAAACTTAGTGATAATAACGTAAAATTTCGAAAATCTTGCTCGCTCCTTCAAACCTGCAAAGACGAGCAACACTCATTACTTAAAAGTCTGACACCTGACTTTTCACGAAATTATGAATAATTCACATAACCCTTCATGTGAACATTCACTGATTTTCTACCGTGTGTGCATACACTATGAGATCACAAAATTCACGAAAACATTATTATTTGCTTTTAACAATTGTTTAAAATCATTTTACAAATCTTTCATAAAATCGCGGAACAACCCACTTAAATCTTTCTTGTGTGAGCGGTTTTCAAAATTTGGACAGAGCGTCCATTCTCGATTGTGAAAACTCACATCGTAGACATTATTTCACCATGTATAATTGTCTACTTTCAACAGTTGTTCAAAATCAAAACATTGATTTTACAAAAAATATATATTTTAATGTGAAACTCACGTAACTTTGAAAATATATGTATATATATTTTTGCTCCCTCTCGTGAGCATCCGTCTTTGAAACGAGAGTTTATTCCATTTTGTGAAATCTCACAAATTAAAATAAAAAAAGTTCTACATGAGTTATTTATAAAAAAAAATCAATTGCTTTGCTCAAACGAGCGTTCGTCTATGAAACGAGGGTCTTTTATACTTTTGTAAAGGTCCACATATTCCAAATAAATTTTATCATGAGGTGCAGGTCTTTTAAAAAATTCCTCTAACTCTAAGGATCATTATTTATTACTTTTACTATGAACGAACCTACGTTCCTAAAAGTATTTGTGAAAGTCCATGCTTTGAAAATAAATTTTAGTTTTCATGAGACTTCATAAACAAAATTTTGTCTACTGTAACTAGGCCATGTCTACTTAAGAATTCATGTATCTCTTTCATATTAGGGATTATTGCTCGTTTCTTAAACTAATGAACGAACGTGCATATATTTTCTAAAACAAATTTTCATGAAACTTACGCATACATGAACATGGAATTTTATATCAAATTTATTTCCAAAACCTAATAAAACATGGGTTTCCTTTTTGGACTCGGGCCCATAAATCCTAAACCGACCATAACTAGGATTCTGAACGCCCAAATTAGCAGTGCCTCATCTCTCCACGCTTACGAGATGACACTCTATCTTGTTATCAGAGTCCTTATCTGCGCATTTGCTCGTACATGACACCATTGGAGCAAATCGAGGTTTTTAAAAATGCCTTTTGTAGACCGAGTTCAACCACCGATCTGTTGGAAAATCACTATCTAATGCTTACCGCGGAACATGTTTGTCCCTCCCCTAAGCGGGGGACTTAATGTTGATGGTGGATTTACAACAAAGGTCAAAACCAAAAAATCATGATCTTTGCATGTTTCTGATACAGCTTCAGGCATGTGACGATTCATATTTTACTTAATCCGCAATGAACATGTCTTTCGAAAAGCCTCCACTAGGCGACGTTCGATCCTGGAATTTCATTGTGACCTCTATAGAATAACATAATTGGCGGTTCTCAGTAGATTGAAAGCAACGCCTTCGGGACGTCGATGACACTCCATTGTTCCCTTTGTGGGAGAGAGACCCACCTCCATAGAAGAATAGTTGGGTGGACATTTTGGGACGTCCGGTGACACTCACCGTTCCACGACTATGTGGAAAGACCGTGCATAGATTCAGGCGGTTCTCCGCATATTGAGAGCAGTAACGCCTTCAGGTCGTAAACAACACCCGTGACTCCCTGACTATGCACCATTCAGAATGGATGTGACGCTTTAACTGGCTAATATATTTACTGTATTAGATTAATTCTGCCGTGACATTCACCACTGAATTCCCAGAATGATCTATTATTGTTTTATTCCATGGTGAATCCTGCTGATCCCATGGAATGGCAATATAATTGCTCATATTCCATGGTCGAACCCACGGCCTGATCCCATGGAATGGCAATGACAATTGCTCTATTCCATGGTCTAATAACGCTGATCCATGGAATGGCAATAACAATTGCTCGTTCCATGATCGAATCTCGACTTGATCTCACGGAATGGCGATAAACTACTATGTCATCTCATTATTCCAATTTCATGATCGAATTCCTGCTAATCTCATGGAATGGTAATAGATAATTTTATTACTCGATTCTATGGTCGAATCCACGATCCCATGGAATGGTAATGCCTATTTTATTATTCGAGTTCATGGTCGAATTCACAACTGATCCTATGAATTGATAATAAATAACTACTCATTTATTGTTCCGTTTCTTGAGTTATTCTACGCTGAATTTCATGAATTAGCAATAAATACTCAACCATCGGGCATACGGATCATCATGAGTAAAGCCCCACATAAAAATGGTGCAAGTGTATTGACAATGATGCACGACTGAGCACCGGATGCACGAGCGAGCATCCAAAAAATATGAAACAATGAGGAATCCTACGCAAAACAAGAGAAAACAATAAATATTAATAAAATAATAAGAGGCGCTTGGGGCGGGCCCACCAGCCTTGGCATTTTGTGCCTAACCATGGTCCGGTCCATGCTTCTTCCATTATTTTCCTTATTTTTTGTTATTTCATGAACTCATGAAAACTCCTTGGTTTTAGCAACTTTCCTTGTTTTTGCAAAAACTCATGAATCCCCCATAACTTAATGGATTCATGAAATAATGTTATAAAATAAGGAAAGGTGTGCGGGACCGGGCAACCTAATGGCCAAGCCATATCCGGAGCCGTGGTGGTCCCACACCTCACAATCCTTAGCTTTTATAATTATTATTCCCTAATCTCATGAAACTCCTTTGTTTCAACAAAAACTCATGGATTCTTCATAACTCCAAGGATTCTCCATAACTTCAAGGATTCATGAAAATAATATTATAAAATAGAGAAAGGTATGCGGGGCCAAGGCGGCATGGCCAGGACTGACCATGCCTACCCGTGGCAGTCCCACACCTTGCAATCCCTAGTCTTTTATAATTATTATTTTCCTAAATTCATGAAACTCCTTGGTTTGAGCAAAAATCATGATTTCATCCCATAACTTCTCAAATTTTGCTCAAATCACCCAAAAATCAAAAACCAACGGGGCACACGACCGGGCTAGCCTCTCACGGTAATTTTAAATGTTAAAATACACTTATTTTAATATTTACAAAATATTGATCAATTGAGCATACATGCTCATTCCAACAAAAATCAATAATTTCGGTCAAGATGAAACTCTTGAAAATTCACAACATTGCTCGAACGCACATCGAGAAAATCTTGAAACTCTCGATCGGAACCACGAGCACCATGGCAACACATGCATGCCTTCATGACCTCAAAGTCATCTTTAGGGCTTGCACTGGCAGTCCAGTTTTTCATAATTAGACACGGTTCACGCTATGGTTGTTCATGTATCCTTAACAATCTTAGTTAAGAGTAATTTATTGTTCATGAACTATTTTTGTTTCAAGTTGATCATTTGAAATTTTTACGTAGCAATGATATTTATTATCTATGACTTATTAGGAAAGTTTCAAAATTATTTAAAGAGGGTTTTCAGATCTTCTCTAATTTTCGGCTTAGGGTAGGCACCGAACCATCTCGTAAACCATAAATATCTGAGTTTCTGAAATACAGGAAGGTTGGCCAACCAGTTTTCCAACCGTAAAGTTCATATTAGGACAGTTCACGAACTGTTGACATCTAAATTTCGGGAAATAAGACAGTTCGCGAACCCAGTTCACGAACCTTAGAGTTCTGAACGGGACAATTCACGAAACCAGTTTACCAACCCTCCCAGTATTGAATTTTACAGATGCTCATAAACTATTTTATAAATATGTTTGGGATTACTACAACTCTCTTAAACACTTCTAAGAGGTGGATCCATGGTTCTAAACTATCCAAGGTAAATGACTCATTTCTTGGGATAACTTTGTTCAGGATTTATGTGGTAGATTTGAAGATGTTGCTCAGTATAATTATGTAGGTAGTTTCAATAAACTTTCTCAAAATACTAGTGTTGAGGATTACCTAGTATGCGAATGGATTTAACTGAGAAGGTCTGAAACTCTTTGTTTGCGTACCTAGTATGCAAGCGGGTTTTACTGAGTTGGGTCGAGAATAGTTGTTTGTGACGGGTTTGCTACGGCCGGCTAGGCCAAAGTTGGAACTCTTTGTTCGCGTACCTAGTTTACGAACATCGTGGTTGAGTTCTAAAATCGGTCATGTATGATTCTCATACTCATGAACTAAAATATTTATGATTTAAAGGCAAATTAACTTTGCAAACTATGGCTTAATGTTCATGAATTGATTCTTGTATAAGTACTTTGTACGATTAGAATCAATCGATTTTATTTCAATTTGTTCAATGAATATTTTCTATGAGATAGTGAACAATTGAACAACTCTGTTTGAAACACAATTAGATTCATTTGATTATCTAACATGATTGATTGATCATCATATTTGATCTAGAAGTGTTGGATGAATATGGATTTAAGTTAAAAGTGTTCATATGGCTAACTTCGGTTAAATGTTATTGAGCCAACCAAATCTACACGTTTAGGTACGGTTACCCATATCTAAATATAAGTATATTTCATTTTGTGTAACAAGCTAAGACCATATAACGGTGAAATTGATTGTAAATTCTAAGCATACTTAACTTGAATATTAAATCGAGGAGTTCATCGCGGTGAATATTAGATGCTTTGTTTACTAAGCTATCTTAGCTTTGATTGTAAGCAACCATGATTTGAAAGTCTATATAAGGAGAAATCTAGCAACTGGAAAACCTAATCCCGACATCTTCCGTGTCCTAATTGCAAGGCTAGGTCGATTATCCTTTAACCTAGGTTTTTTCCAAAACCATTATTAAGTTAACGACTTGAAGGCTTCATTTGGGATTAAGTGAAGCCAGATCCAACTATTTTCTCTGTAGTTTCGTATTTTTATCTTACATTGTTCTATCGTATTGAGTTTTCCTCTTCAAGATTTACTCAGTTATCTCCGATTGCATTTAGAAATAGAGATAAAGATCTTTAATATATTTCTTGATTGAGTGTCACTTTTAAGTCGGTGCTCTCGGAATTATATTGGAGTTTAGTCTATACAGATTGCCGAACGTATTATTGGGTGTGGTTGTTATACCCCGCTTTTTCAATTGGTATCAGAGCGGGCAAACACGCTAAGACCTCATAAGTCTGTGTTTGTAGTAATCTGACTTTATGGACGAAGTGTTATCTCCATAAACGTCACTGCCGATCTTCGATGGCTCGAATTACTTATGGTGGAAAATTGCTATGCGTGCCTTTTTACAAGCGCGTGATTTTCAATCATGGGTTTGTGTGGATAATGGCTATAATCCTCCAATGGTTACAGTAAACGGTGTAACCATTGCAAAGGATATTGGTGAGTATGATGATCACGAGATTCTTGCTGCAGAGCAAAATTCTGATGGATTAAATGCTATCATTCATGCCATTATCCCGGATCTTCGACACCATGTGACTACATGCATGAAGTCTAAAGATGCTTGAGATATCTTAGAAACCGTATTTGAAGGAAATTCCTCTGAGAAAGAAGCTAGGCTTTAAAACCTAAATTCTGATTGGCAAAACCTTCGTATGGCTGATGAAGATTCATTTGATGAGTTTAATCACAAGTGTCTGAAATTTTTAATGCATCTTTTGCATTGGGTAAGACTATTTCTGAAAAGGACATTATGATGAAAATTCTCGAGATCGCTACCGACTAGATACGATTCTAAGAGCATGACATCGTTGAAGGAAACAACCTTGAAACACTTTCCGAAACAACCTTGTTGGAAAATTAAAGATCTTTGATCATGAGCACATATCCAAAAGCTGGAAACGATATTGCGTTCAAAGCATAAAAGAACACTAAACTACTTGATAAAAGTAAAAGTGTTGGCAACTCTATGGTTGATCCTATTGAGACCGATTCATCGAGATGAAGATCTTGACAACTCGGTCTCTCGATTACAAGACAATTTAGAGATCTTCTTTTGAAGAGAAGTAAACGGTTCACCGAGAGATAAACCTAGATCATCAATTAAGCCTCATGACCGCGTTCCTCTTAAAAATAGGGATACTATCGACATTGATGGTGAGGATATGCCACGGTGCTTCAAGTGTAAAGGTTTTGGCTATTTTGCTAATGAGTGTCCAAATCGTAGAAAATACACTCGGGAACAAAGTTCTTCGTTGCAACTCTTGATGAAACATCCGATCACTATGAGTATAATGAAGATGAAAAATCAAGTGTAGCTCTCCTTGGCGAAAATATTAATTTTGATAATTGTAGCAATACTCACATCAATCTTGATATTTTTCCTGGAGAAACTCCATCGACCACATTGGAGGATGAAATGGATTTTACTTTTTCTACTGAAAATTCTATCTCACATGTTTCGGTACTTCTCTTTGTTTAATAGCATGTTCGGCTATGGTGCTCGAACCATCCTCCACATTGACATGTTCTTATTGTACTATTAAGGGTCATGAACTCTCTAATTGTTTCAAGTACAAACATAAAGTAAGATATGTCAACAAGCTGCAACGGAGAACTAATCAATTAGCAAACAAGCTCAACTTGTTCTAAAGTCAAACCCATCCGAGGTATGTAAATTTAGCTTTTCTCCTCAAAAGTTGATTTCTAAAGACAAAGTTAAATCTTTACGAAAAGAACTAAGTCTAAACGATCTATAAAAGGGGTATTGAAAACTCCGTGCGAGAATCTGTGGTGAACGAATATTGTTCACCCCAACACAATCTAATTGTATTAAAGGTGCATCTTGTCTCACGTGCCCAAATTTTAAAGAGACAAGATGTGTGCACAATCGGGTTCTAGGATCAAAAAACTATTATATGTTTGATTCCTAATTTCTTTTTGGTTTGTGTTGTTCTTTTCATATCCTCAATGATATTGAAAAGTTTTTCACTTTTTTGAGTAATAAAAGAGGGTTAAAATCGACATTTCTACACTTCTTAGGGTTGTGTGTGTTGATCGTAAGTGAACCCTAGTTAGTCTGTATATAGGTTCTGTAATCCTACATTTCTTTTTCTTTCCCTGAAACTCTTTTCATCAAAAGGCTGCTTGTGGAGATTTTGTGTTTCTTTCACAATCCCATACTTGAATGGAGACTCCAAGCATCATACCCTCTAGTGGAAGAGATGTTAATATGATTGTTAAGTCATCAGTCATGAAGGAAAAAGATAAATTCCATCTCTCTACAACTTTGAAGAGAAAAAGGAAGAATATGAAGAAACCAAGGGATAACACCTCAAATCTTCAGAAGTTTTCTGGTGTTCTCGAAGAGTTGAAAGAAACAAGGATGGAGATGCGAGAAAATAAAGGTTATTGTTCTAAGATCTTTTGAAATTGAGAAGGCCCTGGTTCGACAACGAGTCAAGAAGGTTTGTTGGAATTGACTCCTTTCATCATGAACCTTATGTTCCAATGTCACGTTGATGACAAGGAGTTCGGGGACGATAAAGAATTTTTCAAGAATCTTAATGTCTAAGAAACTTCTTATGAGAATTTATTCTTATGTTCAAGAAGGATAACTAGGGTTTGGAATAGTAAATATTGTGATTACACATAGTTTTTTCAACGATTTTTCATCTTGCAATGTTTTTAGATTTATTTATTTAAATTCTAAGTTATTTGGAAGATGATTTTTGCATTATTTAATCTTTTTGATTTATATATTGCAATTGCTTATGAGATGAATGCCTTTACGTACGTGAGCTGTGATTATATCTCATAAATGCTCAAAAGTTAATTCTATTATGTCTTTATGCAAATATTGATAAAAATAGAATGAACTTTTGAAATATTCCATGATATTGATCTTTGCTAGATCCACTTCTATGTGAAAGTCTTGTATGGCTCCGTAAGTGTTCTTATGTTGATGAGGTTTCCTTGTGGTTAATTTATTCGAGTTTTACGGATACAAATCCATGTGGTTTGTTAACGTCCAAAGAAATCCTTCTTTTCTCGTAAAAGTAAGGTCGCTCATGTTGTTCTCTTGGGAATGACATCAAATGGGTGAGAGTTCTTAATTTAACTTGTGCTTAATTGCCAAATCTTGTGGGGAGTGCGGTCTGTGGAATATTATAGGAGTTATCTTGTATCTTTATAAACTTCTTGATGAATACACTAAGTTTCGACTATGTGAAAGCATTGAAACAAAGTTGATATGTTCTCTTTTGGTCATCAATTATCTTTTTGAGAATTTCATTATGATCCCATAATTTTCGTACCTATGCTAATTTATATTGACAAAAGGGGGAGAATTATTCGGTAGTTCACACTACATACATATGGTTTACTGAGATCATTATGTAAGAGGGAGTGATTTTCATTGTAAGATGGAAGTATTGACTAAGGGGAGTGATACATATCACCATAGTATTATGTCAAAGTTGTGATGCAATTGGACTTTGATTTTATATAATAATACTATGACATTGTATAACAATGATTGAGAACATTTGTTTTCTTATTGTTATGGCTACGGATCTTCAACAACAATAATCTTTGAGTTAAACATGTTCAAAATCATTTGGAGTACTTGGAGTAGCGAAGAATTCAAAGAATGTTGAAGAGCCAAGGAAATCAAGCATGATGGATGAGAAGCTACAAAGTTTATTTATTTTGTAATCCATATGTATTGATAGTTTTGTCACTAAAATTGACAAAGGGGGAGATTGCAAGAGCACTGCTCGGTCGAACTCACAAGCGTTGCTATTTCAAACTTGTTTGTCAAGTTTAGTTGATCAAAACTATATACTTGATTTCTAGTCTACTTATATCTATGTCTCGGATTAAGATAGAATGTGTAGTTGAGCTTTAGACTTCACGGCGTTCACCAATTGAAGAAGAAGATCTACTGAGGAGCTTGGAGAAACTTCATCAACAAAAGGTGTGTGGAAACTAAAACTTATCTATCACTCAGAAGTCTATTATATTCTATCTTCTAATGAGACTAAGTCGTATAGCTATATAGACTTTTACATTATACATATTTGATTTTTCAGTTTGAGTTTATCTCGCTTATCTATTTCTCGAAATATGTGTTGGAAGCTTTTTGCTTTAGCTATGTTCATCATATTCTTGACGAGTTTAGTTGGAGACAATTTATTTGGTGGAAACTAAATATTAAGTCAAAAGATGATCATGTGAAAATTACCTTGAATATCTTACATGATTTGTGTGAGACAGGTCATTTGATGTTAACTTGGGAAGTTTCGTATTAATCATTCGATGACTTGAAAATTACTTGAAGCTAATGGTATGTGTGAGATTACCATTGTCATCTTTTAAGGATGTTTCAATGATTGAAATGAGAGTTGAGAACAATTACCTATGTCTGGATGCAACACGATATGCATACCTAGTATGCGAACTGTTTTGTTGTGATTCGAGTCCGTAACTCTTGTTTGCGTACCTAGTATGCAAACGGATTTACGAGAAGGTGCGGAACTATTGTTTGCGTACCCGGTATGCGAGCGAGTTTACTGAGTTGGAGTCAGGGATGGTTGTTTCTTGATAAGTGCCTAAAATATATCATTTGAGTATCACTTTCTTATGCTTTTCTTAGCTATTTTCTCTTGTATTTTCGGACATTATGCTTGTTTTGCATTTTGTAGGTATTTTGGAATCATGTGATAAGAAAGAATACAAAGGATCTCAATTTGTTTCTTTAGGAACCTTATGCGTTGGCGTATCTTGGAATTGACTCGATTTGAATCTTGTAAAGACACAACACCTCCAAGGTGTCAAAACAAAGAGTTACTCGGAAAACAAAGAGTTACCGGAGCACTGCATAACTAAAATTCTGGCCGCTGCTGAGATGCCTTCAGAACGGTTAAGGGCGTGCACAAATACAGAGCAAGGGACAATCAGATTCATCTTGTAATCCTAAGACTAGGTCGCACTACACAATACCACAAACTTCGCCTCTAACCCAGAGCTTTCCAATGGAATGTGTGAAGGAAAAAGTCTTCATCCACATAGATACACAACCATTTTTATAAAAAATCATCTCCAACCCATTGATATGAGGATGATGTGGCAAAAAAGTTAGACATCCTCTAAGTGAACCTCTAGTTTTAGGCGTTGACTTAGAGGATGTCTTCCCATCCTAGTCACACTTTTATTAATAAAAATCATTAAAAACAAAAATGGAATTAATTTTAACCAATTATTCACCTACAAATAAGCAAAAGAAGGATACAATACTTTATGGGTTGGAGATAAAATTTATTTTTCCTACATATTTAAGGATTTTATGCCTAGAGGATGTCTTAAGAGTTATCACATAAACATCCAAATTTACTGGTGGAGAATCCAAATTTACCATTGGAGAAGCCTTTAGACGCTGCTGCCGTTCTCAGTGCCGGCAAAGCAGGGAAGAAATTAGCTGATGCCGTGACTTATGAAGATCAGTGGATTTCCTGGATTCCACGAGGAAAGATTGGTTTCTGTTTCCACACCATTTTTTTTGACAGAGTTTTAAGCCGGAATTACAAGGAAGAAGAGGGAACTGAACAAAGGACTGAGATAGATTGCCGAAACTGAAACTATTGCCGTTCAAATTATCAATGAACCGAAGGACAGAAATGTAATGGCAGAGCCCATGTATGCTTCGGAAAGATGGGTCTAATGTTTGCCAAGGCTGAGAGGCGTATCTGAAACTGAGAATACTGAGAATACAGGGAGGAAGATAACAAGTCCTTCCATTGAAATAGATGATGAATGGAGGGATTAAAGGAGGCATTTGAGCTTTGAATTGAATATGAAGGATGGGTTTGATGTAGATTCTGAGTTTGAGGCTGATTTGTGTGAGTTTTGCTGTCAAGAAAAGTCAGTGAAGAAGACATTGATTTTTGCTGCCGCTAAGTCTGAAGTTGAATAGCCAGGACTCGAAGTGTGTTTGAATGATTGAGGGTTATTATTTGAATGTTAATTCTGTGTAGGGAAGGAGATATTATGAGCTTAAAAAATCAACATCAAATTCACATCTCCATCAACAGCTCAAAGCTGCACACAACGTGTTTGTTTAAAGGCCTGAACTACCTGTAGATTGCTTTGCTGCCGCACCATATTCAGGCAGTCAGTCAGTTAGCCATAAGTCTGTGCCCGTATATGAATGAGGACATGTTTTCGACATCAGAGAGATATGACATAATTGGCACGAGTTGTTTTGGAGTTGTATTTCAGACAGTAAAACAAAGGAAACTGAATTGTTTGTGCTGGGCCTGCTGGCTAGCCAGAGGTCAGGTGGATTGTACTAGTGGTGTTTGGCATTGATACGAGTCGTTCTCGACACCGATAGGAAATAAGGCCGACAAGTCAGGGAAAGAACTGAGTTTGCTGCCGTTTGATTTAGTAATGAATGGTGAAGATTTGACTTGTTTTAAAAGTCAGAAAGGTTTGGGAAACTTCTGTGGTTATCTGATTCGCAATTGCAGGAGAATTGAGCTATAAAAAGAATACCTAAAAGCCTACACAGATCATCCCGATACCCCCTCGACCATCTGTTTTTCCCACCAGCAAAGAGGAGCTTTGCTCCTCTCCAAACCCTATTCCATCAGCACCACCTCTGCCTCCACCAGTTTACATCCACCTGCACTTCACATCATCACCACCACCAGTTCGCATTACCATCTCCATCCATTACCTCCTGCATACACTCCACCTGCACATCTCCATTTCATCAGCATCTCATACATACACTGCCTGCATCCACCAGCATACCACCAACAACATACATTCATCACCTGCAGTTCACCTTCCATCCACCTTCACAGCCATCTGTAGACCATCAGTACCACCACTACATCTTCATTGCATTCCATATACCACCAGCACCAGCTTCAGGTCATCAGTTCACAGATCATCGCAAGTTACAGCACCACGCCGGCAGAGTAGCTTAACATCAACGTTGCAATGGGATTTTTGTGGATTTGGTGTGTATTTGACAACCTAAGTTAACATGTCGAACTTACGAGCATGTGGTTAGGATCAATTCGGTCTCATAGAACATACCGGTTAGTTAGTTACACTAGAGAGCTCTTCTAAAGTGGGTTTGATTGACTAGACACGAGTAGAGACACCACACCATTTGGCCCGGGACAGACATTTTAATTTTTGGGTTCGAGACACATATAAAAGTCTTCTTAGTGCTTCCACACCAATAAGAATCTCAAATCGAAAATATGAGGGGTTTAATTTGATTTTTTTATCCACTCTCTACACGTTGCCTCAAAAAAATTGCATACTTGTAAATTTGTAACTTTTACAAGATCTTTTAATAACTTCAAACATATCTAATTTATAATTTTTTTATTTTTATTTTCTATATTGTTCCCTCCCAAAACCAAACTTTCCTCCAAAAACTAAACTTTCCCTCCAACAATTCCTTCACTCACATTGATTTCCCCCTCAATTTCCCTCCACATCTATATCTCACAACAAAATCATTTGAATTAAAGTTCAATTAACAATTTTTCACTTCCACCATTTATTTTAGTCACACATTTATTTTAGTTCCCACCATTTATCTATAATACAAAATGGGATGGGTTTGAGCCTTGACGGTCGGATAACATTTTTGAGACAAACGTTGCATCCGACCACATCCCAATCCCATCCTAGCCAAAGACATCCGACGGATGTAACAACTAGAATCTCTTTCACAGAACATACATTAATTAGATTCCTCTCATCATTATGATCTTAAAAAAAACATTAAATGTGACAAAAACATAATCGATTCATACATACAAGTTATTCACAGAGCAATAGAGTACAACCCATAAACTACATGACATGCATAAAAGCGTCGAGAACAAATCGTAATATGTGATATTAGGGTGTTTACCGACCATTCACACAAGAAAGATAGACCACAAGGTCATGTCCAATTGTATTAACATGTGATCACAATTAGCTACAAAATTTTTGTATACATGTTAATTTGAAGGAAAAAAATATCACACAAGAAATTTATCATTTTAAAATTATCAAGATGGAAAAGAAATATACAAATTAGCAAAGGATATACTCATTTGAGCCTTTTAGAGCTAACATTTCATATAAGCGGAAACATTTCGGTGACATACGGCAATCAGAAATGTTGTTTACTAACAAGTTCTTAATGCTCGCAATGAAATATTCAACAAAGGAGACAAAACAAAAACACATAAAACATAAATGAACTTGAAGACCATGTCTATAGTTTTGATAACGACGAATTTGTGGTTTCATTTAATATAGATATTTTAAATAAATTTTTACTCCCATCGATTTTGGTTTTATTGTACAGGTAAAAATCCAGAACTTAGATTTTTTTTTTTGAATTTTAGTACTAACAAAACCTTTTGGTTATAATATGAATTCGCCAATTTTAGGATGCTTGTTCGGCATTATGAAACCAAATAATTCCTCAAAATTTTCCACCAAGTATTAAATACATCATGTTTTGCAAATAAATATTCGACATTGGAACGAAGAAAGATAATCAAGCTGTAATTTTTTGCACCTTTATTTCAAAGTTCTTGTTAGTATACACCATTGATCAACATTAGACTCTATTGGAATTAACTTGTATGTATGAATCCAGTTATGTTTCAGGTGGGTCCTTTATTGATATATTATGTTACGTGTTGTTGTAGAATGGTGCAAGTAGGTGATAAAGGGTGAATGAGGAATCCAATTGTTGCCCAATACCATTTTTATATTCTCTATCTTAAGAGTCGACATGGACCATAATGAGGAATTCTTGAACAACGACAAGTATCCTGAGCTCACAGTAATATCAGTGCATCAACGGTGTACTTGCTTTGAAGCTTTGTATTCTATTTTCCTTGTTGATTCTCATCTTGATTCTTAATGGCGTCTCTCTTTCGTTTTCCTCCAGGGATATTACTAGATTGCCTTTAGGATGTATGATTTTTCGTCGAGCGAGAAGAAGTGAGTGCATTATGTGCATGTAATTTGATTTTTCACGTAACATCGTCTTTTACAACTCTAGTTGATTGTTTTGTTCACGAACTTTGAACTTGTCCATCTGTTTACGACAACATTTGTTGCTTCTAGGTTCGACAAATTGTTATTGCTATGTTAAGCGAGTCAAACTTGAGGTTATCCGAAGAACATCTCAGAGTCTATTATTGATCGGGCAAGAGATAGTTAAAGCCGAAATGTTATCTTTCGATATCATCTTTTTGATGTTTCATACTTACATACTTTTATTTTCGTCCTGTAGACATTTCGTTGATCTCGACAAGGATGGTAAAATTAACAAAGAAGAATGGAAATCTTTTGTACTTCGACATCCCTCACTTCGAGGAACATGACTCTTTCCTTCCCCGAGTAAGTCACTTCTTCCTTTTCAATGTTTCGTTGCAAACTTTATTACGTCTTCCTTACCCAAGTTTTCTCCTTGACTTCCTTCACCTATCTTACTGCGTTTTGTCTTATTGTTATGTCTTCACTTCTCTTCCCAAATAAGGGTCTGGCGAAGTTTGGATGTCAGTATCCATTATCAACTTACTTTGTTGGAGTATGTCTTCTCATTGTTGTTTATTGCTTGGACGAGTAGTCGTTGTTGAGAGTTGTTTTACTTTTGTTTCTCATTTATCAAGAAATGATGTTTGTTTTTCATTCTCGAGGAAGCGGAAGCTTAGTGTGCCTCTGTTGAACTCACAATCATTTTGTGTAAGTTTGAAATACTAAAATGCTATTGATTTTGTTTTACTTCGAGTTACAATCAAGGATGTCACTTGACGTGTTTTCTTTTCTTTTATTTTGTTTTCTTACAGGTTACAAACAAAACATAAAGGATATCGTTCAAGGATATGTGAATCTTGTTTCTTGCCTTTCCAAGTTAAATGCCATGCTGGGATATGTTCCATCGAATTATGAGTAGTGGGATTAAGCGAACTCTCTAGGGTTGCGGATGTTTTCATTAGAAAGGCTTTAAATTCAACAACGATTAGCGAGAAAAGTATGTTCGGTTTGCACATCCATTCAACTGAAGTTGAGCTTAATTTCTTGAATATCCGGGATCACATTTTCTTACGTAATATTTTGCATTTTGTGTTGTCCTGTTTCTTTGATATTTAAACTTACTCCAACGAGATGTTTCATTTACATTAGGTGGTGTTTGTAAGGAAATCAAGAAGAGAGAGTTGGAGAAGCATAATAGGATATTGATTTGAACAAGTTTTAGGTAATTCTTAATTACACGTAGAAAATGTGGATGAAGTTCCATGATATTCATTGAACATGTTTATAGGAAGTACCATGTTATTCAATATTAAGATATGCTCAACTTTGATCCCAAATTGTAGTGACGGACTTGCACTTATAGGAAGTTTCTTTTTGTTATAATTTCAAGTACCTTGGACATGTATTGAGATAGATCATGTTTGAATTGTGCTTTCATATTTCATATTTGAGGAAAATGGAATGGCCGGCTAGGTGTATCCAGTGCGAGAAAAGTTTAATTTGGGAGCCAATTTAAAAAATAAGGTTTTTTTAAAACTAATTTAATTTTGAGACGGATATAAATGTACCAAATGAAAAACATATAGGTGGCGAAATAATTGAGACGGATATTTATATGTTGCGAATAAAAAAGCAACAAATAATACACGTCAGCTTAATTAATTTATACGTCGCTTTAATTAGACAGAAAAATATAAATTGTGCACTTAAAAAGTGTAGCTAATGAATTTAAGAGACACTTTATATCCGTCGCTTAAGTTAATTAAGAGACACTTACAGGTGTTGCTTAAGCGTCTCAAAGGATTAGGGACACACGATTTGAGACACTTATATGTGTCTTTTAAATTCATAACAACATATATAAGTGTCTCAAATCGAGCCAAATGGTGTAGTGAGAATTTATTCTACGAAGTGACTTTGGAGTTTAATGGACTTGTTGAACTTATAACTTGTCTAGGATTGTTAGTAAACATATTTTGAAGAAGATTCATGTTCACTAGTGGAGAAAGAACCCCTAATCAATCTCATCCACATTGTTCACATTCATATTTGTTTTGTAGTTTTTGCATCATTCATATTTTCGAGAGATTAAATCGACAACTTTAGCTCAACTCTCCCTTAGGAACGAGACATCGCTTATCCTTGTGCTACTTGTTAGCGTAAGAAGAGTAAGTAATATATCTTTTGTGAGTTCGACACCTCATCATCATTTGCGAAGCGGCTTGACTAGGCCAAGGTCCGAGTTGTTGTTCGCGTACCTAGTTTGCGAACACGAGTGGTTTACTTCTAAAATCGTTATGTATGATTCTCATACTCATGAACTAAAACATTTATGATTTAAGGAATGCAAATTAACTTTGCAAACCAGTGGCTTAATGTTCATGAATTGATTCTTGTATAAGGACTTTGTACGATTACGAATCAATCCATTTTTTATTCAACTTGTTCATATATATTTCTATGAGATAGTGGACAATTGAACAACTCTATTTGAAACACAATTAGATTCACTTGATTATATTTCATTATTGATTGATCATTATATTTGATCTAGAAGTGTTAGATGAATAAGGCTAAGACAATAATGTTCATATGACTAACTTCAGTTAACTATTATTGAGCCAACTCAATATACATGTTTAGGTACGGTTACCCATATCTAAATATAAGTATATTTAATTTGTGTGTAACAAGCTAAGACCATCTAAATGTGGAGATTGATTGCTCAATTTCTAAGCAGACTTAGCTTGAATCTTAAATCAGGATTTCATCTAACGGTGAATATTGAATGCTTTGTTACTAAGCTATCTTAGTTTTGATTGTAAGCAACCCTGATTTGAAAGACTATATAAGGGAGAAATCTAGCAACTGGAAAACCTAATCCCTACACTTTATAGTGTCCTAGTTGCAAACTAGAGTCGATTCTCCTTTAACCTAGGTTTTCCTAAAACTGTATTAGGTTAACGACTTGAAGACTTCATTTGGGATTCGTGAAGTCAGATCTAACTATTTTCTCTGTAGTTGTGTATTCTGATCTTACTTGTTCTATCATATTGAGTTTTATCTTCTCTAAGATTTACTCGAGATTCATCTCCGATAGGTAAGATATAAAAAGTAATTACAACAGTTCTTCGTCTCGGACTCTTGTGATTACTGCAATAAATTTTTTTGTTAATCAGTTGGGCTATTATGAGGTAATTGATATTCCTAGGTTGCAACTTTCATTTATCAAAAGACGGAACAAAAACCGAATAAAGAATATACATATATGTGGGAGAAAAATTTGTTATGAGTCTTCGACTTTGGGTCGTAGCAACTCTTAGTTGTGCGTGAGATCAACTAAGGGAATCAAGTGTGCAGAATGTGGCGTGGTTCTAGAGGCATAAGGAACGCGACTGTACCTTAATCGGTGTAAGACTTGGTTAGGGCTCAACTACATTCCAGTCCGAGGTTAACTTGTAGTAGGCTAGTGTGCTGTAGCGGCTAATACGGTGTGGTGTTCAAAGTTTGGACAAGGTCCAGGGGTTTTCTCGCATTTGCGATTTCCTCGTTAACAAAATTTACGGTGTACTGTGTTATTGTTTATATAATTGAAATATCACGAGGTTGTGCGTAGTTCAATCGGTTGATAAATCCGACCTTGTTTGTTGGATATAACTTGAGTGATACTTGGGCATTGGTCTTTAGTACAGTCTAAGTTATTTCTCATATCAATTAGGCTCACAAATTTCTATCTATTTGATTTCTTGATTGCATTGCGAAATAGAGATAAAGCTTTTGATATATTTCTTGATTGAGTCTCACTTTTAAGTTGGTGCACTCGAAATTATATCGGAGTTTAGTCCATACTGATTGCCGAACGAATTATTGGGTGAGGTTGTTATACCCCGCTTTTCAAGGCTGTCCAGTTCTAGTTTAGAAGAAGGTCACGAGCTATTTTATATGGTTATGGTTATATTCTATTTGCTACAACTCTCATAGACATTTCTAAGATAACTTTATTCACAAAAGTACCTTGGGATCGTGGATTATTGTTTGAGTCTTGAGCGTTCTTGAACACCATTATTTCATGCTCGTTCACAACCTTCTTGGTTCATATCGCGAACTCAAGGTGCACAGATCCTTAATGACTTACATATTTGTATATGTACATCTTCTTCTTTTCAAGGGAATCCTTTCATACACATATGGTGGCCATTATTGGCGTAATTCCTTACGGAAAAGTTTAATTCTTTATCTAAGAGTATGTCAAATCTTGTTTTTACAAGTTTGTATCTTAGTAATGATGATCGCAATACTTAGACTTTATAATTATATATTATTTATTGCTTGGTTACCATGATATAGTTCAAAAATTACCATTAGTGGTCCTTGGTTAGAAACATCATCTCATGAGTAATAATTTTTAATGGTTGATTCTTAGCTCATATCTCCTTGTGGGATTGCTAAAATACAATAGAAATCCTTCTCTTTTAAAGAAAGGTCGTTTTTGTTGTTCTCCTTGAGAATAACACCAAATGGGGAGAGTTCAATTTGAATTGTACCTTTATCTCTCCTTGATAAAGATACTAAGTTGCACAACTTAGTGGAATTATCTTAAAAAGTTGGTATGTTATCTTTAGTGTCGATAACTCTTTCATGTAGTTAATTAAGATATTTTTTCTTTCACCTTTGGCTGATTTTGTTGAAAAAAGGGATTGAAATACGAGTTGTAGGTTTCTACCTATAATGCAAAAGAGACGAGTAAGGACTAAGAGGGAGAACATATCACAGTAGTTTTACTTCAAAGTTTTAGTACAATGGACTTTGAAGTAGGTAAAAATACTACGCTTTGGCATAACCATTTGAGTAGACTGATTCTCATAATTTGTTAATATGCTACGGATATTCAACAAGTACAGAATGACCACATGCATAATCGAAAGGGTTTAAGATTCAAGAAATCAAGAAGCATAGTGGAACTAGAGCATATGTAAAATGGTTTTGTCACTAAAATTGAGCATTGCTTGATTGAAATTAAGGGTGCACACATGTGCGGTTCGGCTCGGTTCTTGGCGAGACCAGAGTACCTGTACCTCCCGGACCTCGGTTCCAAAATATTGGACCGGTGCACTGCCTTGTACCTCGGTTCCGGTACCATTCAGGTACAGTCGGTACAGTGCAGTTCCGGTACCGGACGGTACTTTTCAGGACATGGTCACAAGCTTAAGGTCGATCATGGTTTGATGGTTGCTAGAAGCGAAGAACTCGGCGGTTTGGTGCTTATAAGCTCTCGGCGATTACGGACTTCACGAGTTGGATTGAAGAAATTGGTGAGAAGGTTCTCCAACAAGATTTGCCAAAGAGGGGATACGGATACCCCTGATTAGCTTAGCCTGGGAACGTGATTTCTTAAGTGATGAGCAGTTGAATATGCTTGTTTAGATCTTTGTTGTTTCGTATAAACTAGGTGTGAATTTGATGAGTCGAGCCAAGGCAGTACGCACTTATCGAGCAACAACAACAACAACAACCGCCAGCCACGAGATGGTTCCAAAAGAATCGGACTTTCCGGATCTTAAAGCGAGTGTGGAAGAGAAAACTGAAGCGGGCTCCTTTGAAGTCTAACGGAGGCAAGACAGTGGAGAAAGCAGTAACGATACTTAGTTGAGTACGTTCTTTAGGAATTAGGATTTTGATCTTTAGTTCCTTATATTTTGCGATCTTTCAATTATTCGGGACTTTCGGTCGATCGCGATCACGGTACTTGTATTGGACCAGTGTGCACTGCCTCCGGGACCTCGGTTCCTATTTTCGGGACGGTACACTTCTGCTTGTACCTCGGTTCGGTCCAAAACCGAGTACGGTTCCACCGGTTCCGGTTCGGTCCGTCGGTCGGCTCGGTTCTGTGCACTCTTAATTGAAATCACTAGCGTTGGTATGTCAAGTCGGTTGTCATATTTACATGCCAAAACGCATTCTTGATTTAGTTTACTAAAATTAGTTCCAGACTAGATTAAGTTTAAGAAGTAGAGTATAGAATCAAAGTTATCCTTGAAGATTAAAGACTCACGAAGACATCTATTTAGAACTTCATTAAAGGTTAGTAATAAACACTTGATTTTATTATACCTCTTCTATCGAAACAAGTGCTCACTCTCTGGAACAATTCTTTTGTTGGTAGATATTTATGTATACGCTTGTGGATATTTGATCCCAAGACTTCGATGAGAATGATCTTTTCCCATTTAAAGGTCTTCATGTATGAGAGAATGAAAATCACGAATCAAAGAGCCGAGAATCACTCAATTCCGATTTATAACAAAGAAGTTATGAATGACTTATTAAAGCAACACTTATGATTTATGATATGTGGCTAAGGTTGATTTCGTGAATATGAAATTGTACCACGAACTCTTGGCAATAGTTAGCGAACTAAAAGCGCAAATATGTGACCAAAGGCCTATTTTAGTCAAGTACTTGGTGTTTTCTTTCCTAGAAAATTTAGCTTGTTTCCACGCAACCTAGCCTTGATTATTCACTATAAAAGAGGTTTCATGTAACCACACAAACCACCCCCTTGGAAAATTGTGTGTGAGTTGCATAAGGTTGTTTCAGTATCTTTGTTATTCACGAATAAGAGTGACATTGTTAAGACTTTACTTGGGGATCGTAAAGCACGTAGGAAGCTATCTTATTTTATAGTTAGGGAACCTAAATCTAGGTGTTTTTCATAAACCTTAGATTTGGTCGATCAAGATATCTTTATATTATTTTCTAGGTGATCTTGTGAGGGAGGATCGGTGAGGTTACGAACGTGTAAACCCTAATTATTGAGGAACATCTTCTAAAGAGAATTAACGTTCTTCTAAAATATTTTCGGAACATCTTCTAAAGAGAATTGGCGTTACGCTAGAATATTTACAAGAGCAATTCCTAAAGAGAATCGGTGTTTTTTAGGAATTTTATGGGTGGAAAGAATATAGCTGAGCGAGTATCACATCTAGTCCAAAATACGGTAGTAGGTAATTGGTGTAACAACATAAATCGGCGTGTATTCAATCGGACTAGGTCACGAGGTTTTTCTACAAGATTGTAGTTTCATAGATTAGCAGAAATTTCTAGTTTCGTGTTATTTCTTTTTGCATTATATTATTTTATCTTTATAATTAAAATATCACATGTTGTACATAGTTAAATCTAGATAGTATTAACTCAGTCGTAAAGAACCTACGGTTCGTGTCTTCGGATACAAAATGCAAGACTTATTCTTGTTGGAATTCGGTTCATGTACTGATTACAGTATATACTAGGTTTACCTTATTAAAACAATTTTCAATACAATTTTGTAGCAGAACGTATATATTGTACAAGGATTTTTCATTATGATTCCCGAGCGAAAAAGTTGGGGATGTACAAGTTGCCCTCTCCTTTTTAGGAACATGTATGGAAAAACTTGTTATAATCATTAAATATAGATCAACGTAGAGATACTTATACGACAAGTTCCATGGGCGATCTCAAAATCAATATCCAAGGACTACCTAGTATGTGTATGAGCTGTACACAAACAAAACCCCAAGTTCACCACTACCAGGACTCAAGCCAACATCCACTTTGTGGCTGCAAATTCAGCGGCAAGTTCGCCATCGCTGCAGATCATCGCAGCAACGCCTTCATCTCTCCTTGTATAACAACAACAACGGATCCTTCCACTGCCAATTTATACCCATACATTCATTAATCCGAAAAGTTGGCTTGCAAGCAACGGTAGCTTCTTCTCTTCATTAGATGCAAAGTCCTCTCGCAACCCACATCCATGGCGGTATCCCGGCACCAGTGCTACGGTTACGACTCAGGTCCTCAACTCCAATCGCAATTGCCATTTTCACAAACCACCTAGTCCATTGCAACATCATCACGACAACACAAGCTCCTATTCCACATTGCAGTACGTGCAACAAGCTAATTACGCAGCTTCTAAATTGAGCCATAATTCTTCATTCCCTGTACACCAGCAGTGCCATTCTATTGTAGTTTCATGTGCACAACCTCAATAGCTCTCAATCAACCATCCGACTTGCTGCACCTTCTGCGCTCCACTGCAAGCCAATTGCGACTCTATTGCTGAACTTCATATACCACCAGAGCCATTGAACCACGAGATTCATCTTCATACTTGTTGCCATTCTCTCATTCATTTCTGTAGCTTTTGTAACAGCTACAACCCTACAGATTCATTCAAACATCTCAGAACCAACTCCATTCTCAGAACCAAGAACCGCCTAGCAAACCCATTTATGTCTCCAATTCTACTCAAAACAACGACCATTCAAACCCCATATCATCCACATACGCTAATCTTCCTCTCAATCATGTGAATTGAGTTCTCCTACTGCTCCATTCATCGAATCACGCCGATCTTTCTTCGGTCTGAGATACAAATCGAGACCCCAAGTTCTTCGTTGTTTCTCGATCCCAATCGATTCCGACAAAAACCCATATCAATTTCATACTCGATCCAGTTTCGTAGATTCATTTCAAACCCTCAAAACTTCAATCTAGTTCTTCTTTCATTTCTCGAGTCTTAATTCATCCTCTTACGTGAAGTCCTCAACTTAATTTCATCTCCTCGAACTAAACAATCATCGGTAACATTAATTTCTTTCTCGATCTGGATTTCCTCCATGGATTTGTGCCTCTTCTATCTGTCATCTCTCTGATTAAATTCGGGAATGGTAATGATTAAGAAATGAAAACCCTTTTCAAATTCTAGGGTTATACGTTGGGATGATTATTGACACTGGTTGCTTACGATGAGAGCTAACCAAATTGGCGACCCCTAACCTCGGCTAGTCTATGTTTAATACTCCTCCCAAGCGAGTTGTCCCTTAACCTTCACTAGGCTCCGGATAGTTGTCAGGATCAAATATCACAACACCAATACCTCTGCGAAATTCATAAGCGTTACGTAGCGAAGGCGTCGCGGATGAATAAAATAAGTGGCGTGATGGATGGCGACGACCACGAGCACGGAAGGTGTGAAGACCTAGCGAGATCTAGGAGTGTCGCGAGATTATGCATTTGTACACTTGCGACACTTCGCAAATCGTTCCCGAAAATAAAGGACGACTTAGTTGTCATCCATTATGTAGTACTCTATATAAAGAGCCGAACATGCCTATTGAGGGAGAGATCTTTTCAAGTGTGGAGCAAGTCATTAGGAGAGAGAAAGTTGATAATGATTGTATTTTCTTTAGCTCTTTTCCATTTTATCTTGTAAACATTGAAGAGAATTAATCAACAAAAATTATAATTGTTCATCTTCAATGGATTGATTGTGTGGATTCTTGTGAGGGTGTAGTGTAGGATTTCCTGCAACTACAATAGTGTTCAGCCCATGAAATAACAGATTTTCCCTTTTGTCAAAGTGGTGATTTCTTCTTCTTTTCGTCCGTGCAACTCCGAGTACCTAATAACTCAAAACACACGTAAAACGCATAATTTACAAGAAAACATAGCGAGAAAGCATAAACAATAGATAGTAAATAAGGTGTATTCTACACCTATCATGTTTAATCTACTTTGATTAAAATTTGACTAGATTCTGTTTTATATTTGTAAAAATAGGAATAGTTTTCAGAATTAGTTACGCTTGGTCTAATGGATTACCGATATAAAGAAGAAATGCAGGTGAAGATGGAAAGGACAGTAGAAAAGGTTGTCATGGATGTTTTAGGTAGAGACTCAGTATTCAAATTATGTTTTTGGTTCTCTTGATTGTTTTCTACTTTATGTACCCAGAGTTGATGTTACCTTGCAAGATGGTCGAACATTTGAGGGTACCATTGTAGTCCCGATCTTCATTAGACCATTGCACAGTAGTTAAAATCAATTCTAAAACTCCTTTACCATCAGTGAAAGCTCGGTTCGTCCAATTAAGATGCGTCCGGGAGATTGGAGTGCTAGCAATGGGCTACCCACTCTCTTTACAAAATAATCATTACTGCTTTGGTGTTGTGAGGTATAGTATAAAATTCTTGAAAAAAGTGATTAGAGCATATCTCGTTATGAATATTTGTTTCCCATATATATTTTACCACGCAGCGTCTTTGGTTTCCACTTGGTATCTTAGGTGAAGTACCAAATTTGAAGCAATCCATGTTGGGCTGAGTGCCATCTAATATTTATACCCTTTTCAACGATTTGGGATAACAAAAGAAGTTCCCTAAATTCTCATATGTTGGGACGATTTCTCAATCTTTAGTTGCAATCACTTCTTTTAATTAGCTGCAGTCAGGAATGGATATAATCCATTGCGGAGGATCAACCCTAATGAAGGGGTTGAGTTATAACATGGCTATGAGGTTTGTCTATGATATTGTATTCTAATATCATGTAGGAAGTTTTCCGGCCTTGGCTTAGGTTGAAAATGCTTGATTTGAATGATATGATTGTATCTCGAAGCTAAGGAAAGAGATATTTCGTTTAGATGGTGAGTTTTATTTCTCTACGTTTCTTCTTCAAGTCGTTCTTCCGTTTCTTTCATTGGAATCAAATGCATTACACAAGGCCCATCAAACGTTTCATTTGTCTTTTTACTAAGGAGGCATGATTATCCACCTTCTGTAATCGACTTAAGATTTTTAACATCCAACCGAGGTAACACCGGAGTTCTCCGGTGACCGTGCTTTGGATTTTGCCTAGTGATATTGTCGTTGAGTTCAATGACATCCCTATTACAAGCATCACGGAGGTATGTCTGCTGTAGTCGTTATATCTTTTTTGTCAAAGATGCTTCCTACGATTAGCCACATGTAAAATCAAGCATCCATCCTCTCACAATAAAGATTAGGGTGTGTATCCTCCATGTAATCTGCATTTTGACACCATGATATGTGCATAGCATTGCCCTAATCTTTTAGTTTACCACATGATATACCTCCCATATAGTTCGATTAGTTATTGATATGGGGAGCCATATCACC
>JAJJWW010017136.1:0-42627 GCA_023531295.1 Papaver armeniacum
ATTATTTTATGGTTCAAAAGTTGATTAAAAGGTTGAGAAGCAATAAAAGCAGTGCTTACCGTGCCAGTCGTAATGGCGTTACAAAGAAAGTGCTGTTACAATGGACACGTTACGGAGACAGAAACTTATTTACTGTTGATTTGTCGTTGAATTTAAGACACAATGAAACAATTGTCTTTGAAGGTCTATTGTTCTTCGTGTTCTTGGTTTCTGCGGCGAAGAAATTGTTCAACTCACGATTTCAACTTCTGTTCTCTTCTAAACCTCCCCAAAGTGTATCTAACCCCTTTTGTGACTCCCAACAATCCTTTTTATAGCCAACGAAGCCCTAAAACTCGATATAATCCTCTTTTCTTTGGCGAGAATTCTCAGACTTTCCTTTCCTCTGTCAAGCCCGTTATTTTCTCCCCGAAGCTTCTGCAAGCGTTTAGTAAGTCAAAGTCACTCTAATCTCTCTTATTGATTGATACGAATCTCGAGGAAGTGTTTATCTTGCCTGAAATCTCCAGTAGCTTCCAAATATAATCAAATAAATTCCGTGGAAACCTACACCTCCTGCATTTTGCTCCGACACGAGTTTCGACCCTATTTGATCGATTGTAACACTTGTACCGAGGCTCGTTACGCTCTGAAGTCAGCCCGATGAAATTAGGGCCATTGAATCTCGAAGAAATCGCTCGAGCTCGAATTACAAATCAAACCGCTCTTGCCTTGTTTTCCCTCCCTTTTTGAAGTTTGAATTGTTGAAGATGAGGCGCACCCTATCTGAGTAGGGGTGCCTTTAGCAGCTGCATACAGGGTGTCCTGGGGGGTGCCTTAGTAATTCTAGGTACCCACTTATCCATATGAGTCCGAATAGCAAGTGTCCTCAGGCGCAACTTTTGAGCTGATTTTTTCCAAAAATGTTTATTTGGCCAAAAATACCACACACACACATAAAACACCATAATAAAGTACAAAATGAGCACTATCAATATAAAGAATCGAGACAAATTAGACACAAAAATGTGTCTAATCAATATCTAGACATTCCTTTAACCAATACTTGTCGGGCATTCGCGAACATACGTGACTCCCCTCTTTTAGATGATAATTCGTCCCTTCATGGTAGTCTCCAGGTCATGTTGCTCCAAGTTTCTTAAACTAGCTTGTATTACGGTAAATCTTCATTTCACGTAGCTCATTGTTAGCTATAATTCAAAATTTATATCTTACTTTTATTTTCCTTTATTCTTTGTGATTCGGAAAGGCTTCTTATGCAGTTGCTATGATTTAATTAAGAAAAACTCCAATCTTAATAAGATGGTAGAGGAATCTCACGACAAAAATAAAGAATTAGAAGGTGAGATTGTGAACTTATAACAAAACAAAGCTGTTAGAAGTAGATTCCTCCACTCAGCAGAATAAAATATCCCGACACTTCGACAGCGAATGACCAGACTTTATGGTAAGTAGCATTTCTTATTCTCTTCTAATCCTCTTCCCATAGTTTCCCCTTATTTGATTAATCATTTTACGAGACATTTACAGTCTTTACGGTAGAGCCACCTTTCTTCGCACCTTTCCCCTTGATATGGATTGATGATACCCATGCGACGTCTTAATAATTATTTAAACGGTTATACCAATGATAACACAAACTAAGCACCTTGAATAAACTCAAATCCAAATTCCATCTCTTAGAAATTGACCATAGGAGCAGTTTGAAACTATCTCACGACTTAAAACGTCGCTTACCTTGATTCAAGTTAAGAGATTAACAAGTTAAGAGTTAAGATGATAATCTTATAGATGATAAAGATCTCATCACTAATCAAGGTGCTCAAGCTTTAGAAAAACTTCATAAAACCCTTCTGTTGATGGGTGAAAATTACTCCTGCTGAATTTGGTAATTTGGGGTGTGATGAGGAATGAATTTAAACCTGCAACAAATGCCTTTAGCGGTGAGTGCTTATAGATTCGAGAGATCAATGCATGCAAGTCCGGCCTAAAACTAAGAAATGGCGTTCGGACTTGTTTCGGTCACAAAGTGAAGGAGATGGGGTTGATCTTAGGGAGGGATTAGCTGAAGGTGTTGAGATTGTGAAGGTGTTGGCTTGCTTATGACTTATGAAAAATGGTTAGATGTGTGGTATCAACACTTGGTTTTTTGTCTTGTCTCGACTTATGTTTCCTTGTTGTTTGGAAAATGGGGCGGAGAACCTATTTATACAAGTCATTGAGCCTCATTCACGTTTCTCGTGGGAAGTGGAGGTAGTGGAATGATGGAGTAGTGGAGTTGTGTGTCGGTAACACTCGAAGCCGATCTGGCCCACTTTTCCTGTTCATCTCTAACAGTCCATGACTTCCTAACACGTTCTTGTGATGCGCGTTGCACGGCGCACGCGTAAACCGCCCGGACCAATACCCGGCATGTATCCCCGATTTGTGAGCATGATTGATGTCGGAATGTGGATCGTGGATCCACGAAAGAGAGATGTAATGCAAATTGAATAACTGCGTTATTCGGAAAGTGTATTTTATTCAAGTCGGTACTTGTGAAGTATCGTGTATTTTATGCGAGTCTTTGCATTACGGTGTGGTAAAGTGATGTGTAATGACCGCTCACTAACAAATAACTCCCACTGGGGTTGTATAACCAGGCTGTCAGTGAGGTCTTGACTCGATGAGATGATGTTTGAGACACTCATCCTGTGGCCAGTTGAAATTAGGGTTTTTAAAGAGGTGCGCAAGCATGCTCTTCAACTTGGTGAAACCAAGCATGGGAAGAGGATTTTGAGAGGATCCACCATACATGCGTGTTGACGGCATGATGGTGTAGGCGCCCGTATTCCAGTTTCCTCTCATGAAAGCGAATGATCTGAGCCCTCAATTTGTGTAGAGTAAGAGGAGTGAGCCGAGATCGGTTTATGCGAAATCCCTTGCCGCAAAGGAGTTGGAAACGGCGTGATATCCTAGTTTGGGCACGCGTTTTGAGGCGACCAACATTGGATTTGGTTTTGGTGATCATACTACCGTCAGTGGTAGGTTGGAGTGTTCACCACATACACCATTATCCCATGAAAACGCGTGATCTAAGCCACTCAAATCATCAGGTGAGTTGAGCGGTCGAGATCAGGTTAGGATTTGGGAGATGTAACCGCACGAGGTTCGAGCGGGCGTTTTGGATTGGCGGGGAATGATATGCCTTGGCCGAAGCCGCGTGAAGAAGGGTAGATGGGCCCACGGTGGTCATCTTTGAGTGTAACGGCCACTTTAACCTAATCGTGACCCTCCTTCGTGCGGAGAAGATGGGCCCAGCGTGATGGCTTAACCCTAATTTTGGCTTTCAAAGCGCGCGACCATGCTCTTTTTTGGGCGGATGGTTTTGTTATAACCAACTTGGCGGTTGGTTTTGACCGATTGGTCAAGCGTGTAGGCTGGTCACATGGTGATTGTGTCGACATGCTCCGGCCCTTTAGTCTACATCTACACCCTCCATCTATGCTCTGCGGGCAGACTTAGTTGAGACGTTTTGCGATACATGTAATATGCATGAAACCCTAATTTAGGAGTTTCCGTCCATAATGCTTGAGCGCTGGGCGGTTTCTTGGCAAGCGAGGCCAATGGTGCGACCATGCGGGAGTCGGCTGTGTATTCCATACTGCTTGGGGTGATGGAATTGATCGTAGTCATCCAATCATGCTTGTGGAGTTGGATGACCGCGTCCCGGTCATATCCGCAAAGCTAAGGCCCGTGTGTATTCCATACACCTTGGGGGTGATGGAGATTGATGTGCGGTCATCAATCATGCTTGTGGAGTTGGATGATCATGCCCGATCAGATCATATCAGGAGATCCGTGTGTATTACCTTGGGGGTGATCAATTCGGATGCTCAATCATGCTTGTGGAGTATAACACACCGAGAAAATTGAGTCAAGTCGGCTCAGTATATCACACCGAGAGGGCTCGGGCTAGTATAACTGACTTGAGAATCGGCACAGGGGGATCAGGCCTGTGCGGGTATTTAGGTACATGGATTCATTATAGTACTTGGAGGTTCGTGTTACTCTGTAAGAGTAATACTCGGTCGTCATGCCACACGATAATGGGTACAGAAATACAAGGTGATGAAATTCACAGAAGGGATTGTTGCTACATCTTTTTCCAACCTGAGAGGAATTTCATGTATTCTGAGAACGGGATTGTTGCTACATGCTCCATTCTTGGTGAATTAAGTGAGTATCCATCACTTATAAATGGCTTTATCTTTTACAAGATGTCGGCGATGATTTTTCTCAAGTTTACTTACAAATTTAACCTTTGAAAATCCACCATCAACATTAAGTCCCTGCTGAAGACATAATGGATTTACCTTTATTGTGTGGTAGGCATGAGATGGTGACATACGGAAAATGACCAAGCTGGAGTGAATACATATTTACTGGGACAGTTTCACATTGTCAGCGTTTCCACGGGCTGGTTGGTCTTGATTAAGGATGCGAAGGAAGCGTGACTTGATCCCCGGTGAGTCGCTTTGGTTCCTCTTTGTACATGTATGAGCTCGGCCGCTCGTTGAGGTGTACTTCCTTAGTTATGCACGGCCTTCCCCTCGGTATATTTGATAAGCCTTGTTGATTGTTATCCCAAATTAGTAGCCTTCATAGGTGGTAAGTAGAGACTTCTCTCACATGGGATTACGTAGACTTGTGAGATTATAAAGAATTATCTCAACGTGGTCGTTTTATTACATATCGGGTATCTCAGAAATCTGCTCGATTTTTCGACAGCTGATCGATAGTTTTGATGATCCTCTCTTTCTTTTTTTTTTTTTTTTTTGTGTGTGCTCATAACCTCTTCTTCTCTGTAGAGTTATCATGGAAGCGGTAGACGCTCATTCTGTTGCTTCCCCAGAAAAGTTTTGGAAAGTTGACAAGCCCGAAAACCATGCGCATGGAGAAGTGATGGCTAAGATCGATCTTCCTCTTCGAAGTCGGCTGTGCTTCTGTGAGGATGTCTCTCCACCTTCCATTATCAGAGGACGTATCACATGCACTCCATTGCAATTGACATGGAGAGGCTGGCGGAGGGCGCGAAGCCTTCTGGAGACACTAGTAAGCGCAAGAAATGAGAGAGATTTGCAGTAGCAGTTGAAGAGGCGGGAGTTGAGCATGAAACGACCCCGAATGAAGGCAAGTGTATTACCCGATTCGGGACTGAGCGTGATAATCCTTGATTCAGTACTGAGACGAACCTGAACATTCGAAGGCAATTTGCGTGGCCCCCAGTGTTGCTATGCCCTTTGATGCTCTGGCTTGAAGATGTTGGGGATGGAGTGCTATTTGCTGTTGCTGCGGCGGGATGCCGATGCTCAGTTGAGGAGGATACGGAGGAGGTGCGTCGTGTGGTGTGGTGGTGACGGTGATGTCGCGAACCGACCCTCTTGATGATTGAAATTCCTTTTGTTTGTTTTCTTTCCAAGTATAGTACGTACTTTCGAACATCTTCCTCGTACTTTCAGTGGCAATTTGAGTTCAAGGTTTTCATTGATTATTTGAATAAAAGCTCCTTACAATCATTTGCCAAACAGCATAGAACCTTCTCGGGCGCAAGTGCTGCCTTCATACATAATTCTTAGTGATAAAAGAAGTTATCTCTGTAATGGAATATCCATGGACACAGTGATGCAATATCTTCACAGCTTTCTTTGGGCGAGATGGCTCAAATCATTTTCCCGCGCATATTATTTCCTTCATCAGTGAGATGTTTTGCTTAGGTTTTCTTTTCTTGCTCCAGTGGGTGGCTCCGGTGGGTGATTTAAGGTGACTCGAGGATTGGTGTTTTTAGGAGTAAAGAGGTTCTCGGATGAAAATAATGTGATTGAAAATTGAAAAGTGAAACCCTAGTATGAATGCAAGTATTGCAATCATTTTACTGGAGGGATTACAAATATGACATGAAATTATAAAAAACTTTATTTGGAAAATATAACCATGACGTTTCAAGGTGTAGGATCTTTGAAAGCGGTATGTTGGAAAGCGGTATGCCAGTATCTTAAGTTTGGTGAGGTTTGAGCCATCGTGGTGGGTGTTATGCCCTCCAGGTTATCGAGGCGTTGATGAGCTTACGAGTAGCCACCTAGGATAACATCTTGCTGCAGTCTGGTTCATCTTTCTCTTTTGGTGGGTGAGTCGGGTGAGTGGTCATCTTTAAGTCATGTTTCCGACATTGAATGTAGTATCTTCGTCATTTTAGTCTCCAATTCGAGATAGGTTTAGCGTCTGGGACACTTGGACCTTAGCCTTGTTTTCTTTGACCAGAACAACTTCCTATGCTCTGATAAAAGCGTTTGAAAGGCGGCCCCCATTCACATCTCTAAGGGGATTCGGTTTGTTGCCGTTGGAGCCAGTCCCGGACTTATCGAGAATGATAGGCGGTAGTTTGCAAGGGATTTGTGTGATGAGACTTACTTGAGGCGGAACCTTTCGGTGTCTTGTGGGAGCTCTCTCCGAGAAAATTGTGTCACGTCGGAAAGTTATCGATACGCGACAAAAACTGAGTCATCGGGGGTCCACAGGCGTGTTGGAGATTCTCTAGTGTCATGAAAGGCAGGTAGAGGACAGACTTCGTGTAAGCTTTGTTGTCTGCATCCAGAGCTTCCCTAGGATCATATCGTAATTGGGATGGTCTTTGACTATGTAGAACTTTGCTTGCGTCGAGGCATCACCCAATTTGACTTCCAAGATCAATGTATCCATATGCATCTCTAAGCTCTCCTGTAGAATCCACGACCCATGATTGGATGGCGGTAGCTTCTTGCCCGAGATCTTTGCGCTCGAAGGCCTTGCCTTTATAATGATGTTAAAATCGAAGCCGTGTCGATCAGCGCGTTATCCAACTCAACGTTTCTCAAGCGAGTGACGGTTGAGTCCCCCGGATTCCCTTTGCTCGCATCTTTCGGGAAAGGCGGGGTTCTTGGTGCCTCTGGATCTGGCGTCTACTGACCTGATGTGGTTGGGCGCAAATATGTCTTAGCCTTTGTCGCGGGAAATATAAAGATTTCACACATGTGCTCCATCACCGTTGCAGTATTGTGACAGAGTCCCAGTATGCGGTTCTGATAGGTAGGATCTCTGAACACCTTACGTTTCCAGTTTTGAGTTCTGTCTCTACCTTTTCCACGAATATTTGTTTCAACTTTGTTGCAATCTTTGGTTGGATGATGGACGAACCTGTGGTAGCAGCAGTATGCTCTGGGATCTCTATTTCTTCCTCGGTCGGAGGGCCTTTGATAGAGGTAGTTTACGGCATCATCTTGGATCCACGCTTCCAAAGCTCATCACTTCATTCATGGAAAAAGGAAAACCCGTGTCTTTGTCGTTTTGTGCGGGAGTTTTGTATGTTCCTTTTGAGGCAGTCTTGTGTCTTTGAGGATATTCGCTTAGTTTGTTGTTCCGTTATGAAGCTTTTCCTCTTTCTCCTAAAACACCACACTCAGAGAAGGGCAGGTGTTGTATTGTTTTTTGTGAGGGCGCTGCTTCTCGACTTTCACGCAAATCTTCACTTGAACAACTGCGGATTTCTTTGTGTAATGTTAGTCTGCGATTGTTCTTTGACGTTTTGCGGCTTCGTGGAGTTCGAAGAGAATGTTTAAGCAGTTCTCTAACGAGCGCGGTATATAGGTATCCTTCCATTGATCGCCAATTCCACAATTATCGTTGGTAACATTGGTCATTGTGTCGAGTGCTTGAATTACGAGAATCTTTTAACGAAATGCGTTAGGATATTCCATTGTTCATTGGAGAATTCTTCCCAGTGCAAAATGCAATTTGTTGAGACCGAAGAAATACTTCTGTAAGCTGACCATCTCGCTCCAATTGGATATCTTTGTTAGGCGCAATGTTGTTATGCAGTGCTATTCCCTCCCAAGTGAGTGATTTTGAGAATTCTTTTTAGGGCGCGAGAACATGATTGTATTCATGTTCCCAAAGGCTTCAAGAATCGAGGAAATGTGTTCAGAGCATTGCAATCTACCGTCGTAGAGGGAGGCGGGAGAGGTGTAACCTCTTGGTAGAGGGAATCCGTTGCACATCTTGAGGGTACGGCTGGTATTTGGTGTATGTCCGTTCGGTCCCTTTTCCTCGATTTTGGAGAAGTGGCTCTAGATCTTGGCGTAATGAAGTTGGAAAGTGGCCTCTCTCTCCCCTTGGCGCTCGGGGAGCAACACGGGTTTTCTTCATTCGTGTGATGCAGTGGAAACACTACTCGGTGTATTGAATGCACCTCGCCCTTGACTCAAGGGTTGCCGTGAATCTTGCGTGTCGTTCGAGTCAAAGTTTTAAGGAAAGTGAGTACCTCTTTGAGTTGCAGCCATATCTGTTTGAGTCTTAGCAAGAATTTCTGTTTCTCCATCAAATGCTGCAATGGTACTAGCGTCGGCCTTCCTCTTGTGTCTCCGGCTCCTCGTCTGGTGGAGGAGTGAAAGTTGTTGCTACAGTAGCTTATTTGGAGCGTTCGCTCGAGATCACCGGGATTTGCAGGCACACACTTTCGGCTCACGGTGATAGGAGGAGTTATTCTACTTTGGGATATCAGCTACTGCTTTAGTCTTTGGTGGTAGAAGTAGCGGCTCACGAGATGTGTTGACCGGTAGCTCCAGTGACCGGTACTTCAACACGGGATTGTTATCCACAACGCTCATCGGAAATTGATTAGCGGCCCGAGACCTTAATTCCCACGTAATGATTTTTTTTGATTGAATCGATTCTAAGATCTACCCTTTTGAGATTGATGAACCCTTTTGAGATTGATAAAATTGAGGTGAATTTGAAAAAATTGACTTTGTAGAAGTTAATCTCATTTGTAATTGTCCCAATTTTTGATGGTGAAAATTACTCTCATGAATTTGGTAATTTGGGGGTGTGATGAGAATGAATTTAAACACTACAACAAATGCAACTGTAGCGGTTAGTGCTTGTAGATTCGAGATCAATCATGCAAGTCGGCCTAAGCAAGAAATGGCCATTCAGGACTTGTTTGATCGCGAAAGTGAAGGAGATGGGGTTGATCTTAGGAGGAGGCGAAGAAGGTGTTGAGATTGTGAAGGGTGTTGGCTTGCTTATGACTTGTAGAAAATGGTTAGATGTGGTATCAACACTTGGTTTCTGTCTTGTCTCGACATGTTTCCTTGTTGTTTGGAAAATAGAGGCGGAGAACTGTTTATACAAGTCATTAGCCTCATTCCACGTTTAGAGTAGGAAGTGGAGGTAGTGGAATGATGGAGTAGTGGGTTGTGTGTCGGTAACACTTTCGGCAGTCTTGCCCACTTTTTCTGTTCATCTCACAACCCGTCCATGACTTCCACGACGTTCTTGTGATAGCGCGTTTCTTGCTGGCCATTGCACCTTTGTGGCCATGGAGACGATACCCAGTATATATCCCCCAGATTTGTGACATGATTGATATGGAATGTGGATCGTGGATCACGAGGATAACATGTAATCTTGAATTGAATAAGCTGCGTTATTGGTATGCCTATTTTATTCACAAGTCGATACTTGTGAAGTAAGTATGTAATGTATTTTTATGCGGTCTTTGCATTACGGTGTGGTAAAGTGATGTGTAATGGCGCTCACTAACCAAATAACTCGACCAGGGGTTGTATGTAAATTGGTGGGGTCGGATCGGATGAGATGATGTTTGAGACACTCATGCATGACCGTTGATGAGTAGGGTTTTTAAAGAGGGTGCAAGCATCACTCCTTGACTTAGTGAAACCAAGCATGGGAAGGACCCCAGAGGGCGGAGCCATACATGCGTGTTGGCATGATGAGTATGGCGCTGTATTCCGTTCCCTCATGAAAGCGCGTCTGGGCCCTCAATTTGGCCATTAAGAGGTGAGCCGAGATCGGTTTGCGGCGAAAATCCACCTACCATAAAGGGTTAGAAGCTCGGCGTGATATCCCTAGTTTGGGCCCACGCGTTTGGCGACCAACATTGGTGGTCTTGGTGATCATACTACCGTGTAGGTGGTAGGTTGGTATTCACACCTATACGATTATCCCATGGCGTTATTGAAGCTTGCTCAAATCATCCCAGGTGAAGTTGAGCGGTCGAGATCGGTTTAGGATTTGGGAGATATGGCAGCGGAGTTCGGCGGGCGTTTTGGATTGGCGGGCGTGATATGCCTTGGCGACCGCAGAGGTAGATGGGCCACGGTGGTCATGCTGGTATAACCGAGACTGTTTAATCTAATCTGCGAAGGTGACCCTCCGTTACCGTGCGGAGAAGATGGGCCGTGGCGTGATGGCAGAACCCTAATTTTGGCTTTCAAAGCCGCGCGACCATGCTCTTTTGGGCGGACCCGGTTTTATTGTAACCAACTCCACAGTTGGTTTGACCGGTGGTCAAGCGTGTGGCGGTCACATGGTGATTGTGTCGACATGCTCGGGCCATGAGTGACGTCTACACCACAAAGTATGCACTGCCGAGATGGACGGTTGAGGCCGTTTTGCGACACATGTAATATACGCAAACCCTAATTTAGGGTTTTCCGTCCATAATGCTTGGTATGGGCGGTTTTCTTAGCAGCGAAGGCCAATGGTCGACCATGCGGGAATTGGCCCAATATTCCATACACGGCAGGGTGATGGAATTGATGCGTAGTCATCAATCGTGCTTGTGGAGTTGGATGGCTGCGATCTATATCATATCACGGCAAGCCCAAGACCGTGTGATATTCCATACCATACTTAGGGGTGATGGAATTGATGCGTAGTCATCGATCATGCTTGTGGAGTTGGATAGCTGCGATCGAATCATATCCGGCCCCGTGTCACGGTCAGTCGGATGCTGTCCGAACTCAGTATAACTTGTGAGGAGGGCTGATCGGGCTAGTATAACACACCGAGAGGGCTCGGGCTAGTATAACACAGGAATCGGCTGTCATGCAGGTATTTGTGCATGGATTCATTATAGTGCTTGGAGGTTCGTGTTACTCTGCCAAGTAATACACGATCGTCATGCAGCGCGATAATGGAATACGAAATCTGGTGATATGGGGTTCCATGAGGGAAGGGATTGTTCCTTCTCCACGACTGGAGAATTTCATGTATTCACGAATGGGATTATTCTACATGCTCCATTCTTGGTAGAATTAAGTGAGGAGTATAAATAAGCACCGTGGCTTTATCTTTCTGAATCTTCGTGATTTACCTACAGTTACTTAGTTCCTAAACCAGTCTAGAGAATATATTATTCTCATGAAGACAAGATAAATCTAACAAGAAACTAAATATTCTAATTTATTAAAGTACTAAAATTAAGAGATATCCAAGTTTTAGTCAAATATTGGAAATATACTAGACTTGCCAAAATACGTCCGTATCATAAACCTTGTGTCTAATCTCCAAAAACTCATATTAGGCGCATTACTATTTCCATGACCAAGGACGTAAGTACATGTGTTGGTTTCTAAAACCAGTCTTTAGCCGGGAAATTACACTAACCTCGCATCTCCTCTCGCTTATCAAGTTCTTGAGTAGTATTTCTTCTTCTTCAACGAGATGGTAAGTAGTATTTCTTCTTCTCCTCTAATCTTTTTCCCATAGTTTTCCTTTATTTGATTAATCATTTTTGCGACATTTACGGTCTTCCGATGAAGCCACATTTATTCGCACCTTTCCCACTCTATGGATGATGATACCCTTCTCGAACGCCTTAATACTTTAAACAAGTTATACCAATGATAAAAAAATCTCTTCCTTAAATGAACTCAGATCTAAATTCCATCTCTTAGAAATTGACCATAGAAACAGCTTTGAAAATAGCTCACTATTTAAAACGCCGCCACCTTGACTCCAAAGATGAGATTAACAAGTTAAGAGTTAAGATCGGTGATATTATAGATGATAAAGATCGCATCACTAGTCAAGGTGCTAAAGCTTTAGAAAATTTCACGAAACCCTTCTCAAATCCAACTTGAACGAGATGAAGTTAAACTGTGAAGAATGCCATTTTTGTCGAAAGAGAAAATCAAATTCGTTTCGTCTTCTTATAACTAATGATGATGAGTTCGCTTGGGTCATAAAATCTTAGATGACGCTTGAGAAATAATTTAGGTGTAAATGTTAGTCTCCAAGCCGATCAATCATCCTTGATCAAAGATATGATCTCTAACAAAGAATGTTGATAACTTTACTTTCTTACTGGTTATTGTTTTTCATAAACTTTGCTTGAGTTATTTATATGTTATTGTATATTCGCAGAGGCTAAGAAGGATTTTTTGCAAAAGAATTGAAGAATTGGAGACTCAGACTAAATCTTGAAGGTAAAAGGTGGAACTCGCATAAGATTTATCTATTCGCAATGATAAATGCCATCGCTCAAGAATCATTGAAGCTCACTGCTAACTTCCCGAGAATGACACTTTCATTTTCGCAATCGACATTTCATGAAGGTGCTGCTGATGATAACCGCATTTACCACTCTATGTATCTCCCTCTTAGATGAAATTCCTCCGAATGTATCATTTCCAGACATTTTCAGATAGTGACGATAGTGGGAAGAAGAAGAAATTGAAGAAGACATTGATGAGGAAGAAGAAGAGTCGAACAAGAAATAATTGTCCTTTTCTTCATTAAGTTTTCGTCTTTTGTGACACATGTACATTTTTTATTCTTTTGATCTTTATGTAAATCTGTCACTGCGATCTCCTTCAATTTCAAAATCTCTCAATATAAGTTCTATTCTCTTTGTTTTACTGCATATATTAGAAAAGCAACCTTGTTCGCAACAAAAATCAAAAGATTAGTAATCAATATATAATCAACATATATGCGTTAATCTATCGGTGGAAGCAAATAACATTTGCCTCGTTAAGCATTCCAATACTTGCCTCGTTATTTGTTTTCAAATGAGAGATTAATCATGCCACAATGTTATGCACGGGATTGTGTACGTCATTTTCGCAATCTTATTTGTACTTTTCTGCTAAATCTCGCATGATGAATTGTCATCATATGTATCTTGGAATTTTCCAAAATTCCATTCGGTATTATTCTCTTGTGTGGTCTTAATTTTCCTTCCTAAGTAAAGGTCTTATTTTGCCACTTTTTGTATTTGCGATAAAATCGCGGGACGTCTTTACATTTTCATGTATTGACCCATTGATCTTGCCTTATCATTTTCTTGTATTTGCCTCGGCGGGATATTTTTAATGCGACAATATGACAGGCCTAAATGTTCTTAAATAATAAAGCCCCATGATATTGTCGTCTTGCGACAAAATCACAGTGACGTCTTTACACTTTCGCTCACCCACCCATTGATCTCGCCTTATCTTTCTTTAGTATTATTACCTCTCCGTGATCGTTGCACAAATATGACAAGCCTTAATACTCCCGTGAGTAAAAAGCCTCATGACATTTGCGTCTTTGACACTTATCACCTCCCTAATGGGGGTGCCGCGCTTATCATCCCCCTAGTTGCTCCCTACAAGGAGGCGTACCTCTAACATGCAAGGTTGGCTCCTCCCATCCTGGTCTTAACAACAACTAAGAGCCATGCGCCTTTATCCCTTCGCCGATATGGCTCATGGTTACAAGACCGCACCTAAGTGGGGTTTTCTTCGGGCCGAGTACATCATATCCAAGACTTGCTAAGAATGGCCAGGTACGCTTCAAACGCCTGAGGCACTCTTGGCTCAATCAGTGGTACCTCGGCGCCTTGATCGAGTTCTCGCACTTAGAGAGACCTTCTTACCTTAGTCGCCCAACCTAAGTCATAAGCTTAGGCCGAGAATCCAAGGCACCTTTCCCGGATGGGTTTAATAACCCTAAGTCTCCATGACCCAGTTCCGGGGCGGTGTAACCTTCCCCGAGCCATGTAATATGTCTCCCTTCAATGACGCATTTTTAGGTCTTACATTTGCCTTGAAATTTTATTCACGAACTAGGTGTACGCCAAAGTTGGGTGCCTCATTTTTTTGTTTATTCTTGTATAACTCTTGCAAAATTATCACATTTTTCATTCTATGAATATAATTTCATAAATTAACGCATGTCTTCATTCTCATCACGTAATTTCTTATTTTTATTTTCTTTAATCAAGAAAAGATATTTTTTGAATACATCTTTTGCGTTTAACTTTGTTTCTTTCTTTGCTCAACTTATCAATTTCATTCTCACTTCACATTTTAAGTTTCTTACCTTGTGTTTGTGCTTCCTTGAGTTTTCGCATACTATTGATGATCTTGTTTCGGTAAAATACTCTTTTCTTGCCGGGTCGTCACCTCTCTTATACCATACTTCTGCAGGATATTTTTCGTTATACACCGTGCAGTTTTCACTCCTTCTAGTTCATACTTTTCCTTCTTTGAGCACCTTTGTTACTGTGTAAGGACCTTCCCATCTGTTCGCACGTCATCTCCATCATCCTTCCTAAAAATGAAATTTGTAAAAAAGTTATACCAACTCTCCTTTGCGAAATATTCGTCGATTCTCACTTTCAACAACCATTGCTTTTGGCAGAATCCTTCTCTTCCATGTTCCACTGCGTCTACCATCAATCGTTAGCCTCTTTTCTTTTCTACGACATTGTGCTTCCAAAGGATCTTTTTAGTTACTCTCTCTTCCACATTTCTCTACGTCGATTGCATGACATTTTCTCCCTTCAACCCAATCTGCTCTTATAATTCCAACACCACTAGGATGAGGAAACTTAATGCATTGATGGAAGGTTGAGGCTACCCCGGTAATCCCATGCAGCCGGGTCGACCAATAAGCGCGTTGTATGGTGACTCTACATCAACAACATAGAATCGAATTTCTAAGATATCCCTTCAAAGGAATTCCTGGTAATCTCTCCCTTGGGTTTGTTCAGCGATTACCATTAAAGCCATAAATCTTGTAAGTTGAAGGTATCAAATCCTCATCCTTTCCCCCGTAGTTTTGTAAGTATGGTAAAATAGAATATCTCTGAGCTTTAAAGTATCAATCAATATTCTATTGATTGCCCATGAATCCTCATCTTCATCATCTTCATCTTCCCTTGGTTTCGGTTTGATATCTAACTTTACCACTAAAGGATTATCATGCATTTCTCCACCTTCAGAATTTATTCTAATTGTAAATGAAATAGATGTTTCTTCCATTCTTTTAGTGGCGAGACTTTCGCAATATTCATAATTTCTCTACCATCAACATCTCTTGCGAACACTGCCTCGAACTTTATCATGAAAATCCTCTATTATTTTGTATGAGTATACAATAGAATTGCGAGAATAGGTTTTTTTCCTTTCGATCCGACTTCAATTAAAAATGTATCTTCTCTTTGTCGCATTTGCTCTGCGATCTTCTAGTGGTGGTGGTAATGGTAAAGGTTGCGGTTATCTTATCGAAAGTGGTTCAACTTGCCTTGGTCTATCATTTTAAGAATAATTTTCTTTATATTTCGGCAATCATTTGTGGAATGTCCATGAAAGTGATAGTATGAGCAGAATTCACAGAGTTATGTATTTCGGTGGTGGCTCCTTCCCCATGTTCCAAGGTTATGGGATATTTTCCATCAAAAATTATGGCTTCCCATATTTTTTCCCACTAGCATTTAAAGGAAGCATTATTATTTCTTCCCATACTACCTCAATTAGATCTTGTCCCCTTTGATATTTAGTCTTTCATCCTCCATAAGTTTCCTCTTCTTCTCGCCTTCCTCTGCGATCTTCTCTTTCACCCTTTCGTGTATTCGCACGTGATTGTATCTTTCATCTTCTTCTCTCGCATCCCGGTTCATTCTCGCTACTTCCCTTTTTCGCCTTTCAATCCTTCCTAGTGTTCTATCTACTTCTTCATTAATATTATCGTTGTTGCGGTTCCGTTCGCGTATTCTTTCCCGGTTATCATGATTGTTCCTGGCGTATAGCCTCCTGAAACTCTTGTTCTTCAATTTCTTCCTTCTTCTTTCTCTTTCGCAAGCTATACGTGTTTGTTCGCATTTGGCCTCTCAATTTCATCCTCCACTATTTTTCGATTCCTTTGTGCTTCTCTCCCTTATAATATCCTTCTTCCTTCCTCCCGGTTTTCTTCACCATCTTGATTATTTCGTTCATGATGTTGCTCATCCCTCTCGATCTCTTTATCATTTTGTTCAATATGATAGTTTTCTCCACGTTGGATATAACGATCCTCGGTTATTTCTCTCTCTTCATGGTGTCCACCACCAAGATTCTCGCATATCTTCTTGAATGCCCTCAACAACACCTACTTCAAGCTTAATCTCGTCTTGCTTCTCTTCTAATTGATCTTGAATTTGATCTTGTAGTACTTTTTTCACCTTATGACCTTATATTTTCCATTCTCAACTCATGATTTTGTCGTGTTAAATTTGCACGTTCTTCTCGCTTCTAATCTCCTTTCTTCCAATATCCTTTGTCTTAATATCTCTAGTTTTTCATTCCTCCTCTCCATGAATGATTCCTCCTTCTACTACGCCCAATTCTTTGTGTTTCCTCAACTTTCTCTCGTTGAATCTGTCCCTCCGTGTGTGTACACCGACCTCTTATCATATTCACTTTGTTTCCACCTTGTATCGGGTGTATCTTGAATCGGGGAGTTGTTTGTTCTTCTCCATCATTTCTTGTTCCCATCCTAGAAGATTCTCCATTTCCTTTCTCCTTCTTCCCGGCAATTCCTGTGCTTCTCCTTACCATCCTTTCAATTTTAAGAATCTCTTTCAAATTTCACAAATTCTTCACCAATTCTTCCAAACCTTCTTCAAACCTTTTTAGATCAACACCCTCCACTGTTCTAGGGCCAATATGTGGTTGCAGGATTTCTTACAACCACACCCTCCATGATTATACAATGCTCTAATCAAATTCCATGATCAATTAACAAAGTTTTATTTATTTTTCTCTAAGAATCTTACAAGAGTAATAAGAATACAAGGAAATCAAAATAACTCTAGACTTTCTCTCTCCTATTTGTTCTCATCTATCTCTCCAAAAGATCTCCCCATCTCGACGCTTGCTTGGTCCTTTATATAGGATATTACATAGTGGATGACACCTAAGCCCATTTATTTCGGATACGATCTGCGTCATTTCTCGCAAGCTTACAAGGGTTTTCTTCGCAAGTTATTCTCGATCTTCGCAGTAATCTTCACACTTTCCTCATGATTGCCGACGTCATTCGCTACATCACTTCTCTAACACTCTGCGATGGTCTTCGCAACCATCTTTTAGTTAAAACTTCGCTGAGACATAATGTTCAGATTTCTTCTCCTACAAGGTCAGACAAGGAAATGGATGAAATTTTACAAGTATGGTGACAGGTTTAGTCGAAACCGTCATTTCATGATGGTTGCATTTGACTCGAGAACCTTCTCAAGCTCAAACGGATTAGTGAAGCAATGCAGAAACGAAGGAGGAGCTTTTTCGTATGAGATAAACTGGGATGTTTGTGAAAAAGGTGAGCAAAAACTTAACCTGGTTATGCCTGCCTGGTGAATTTGTTGTTTGAGTCCTTCACTTACTACTAGTTATTGATTTTGGTGACAGCATTGGTTGCAGAAGAGGATGAGGGAAGGGATATGGGTAGAGACTTTGGATCTCCTTCGTCAGAAGCAAGGAGCTGGGCTGGTTGATCAAATCATGTGGAGCATCTTTGATTATCATGTTTCAGCATCTCGGAAGGAGTTTGATGCACAGATAGAAGCTATTTTGGTGTTAGAAGAAATCATGTCTCGTCTGGACAAAGAGCATGCTTGCCCATATAAAATGATGCAGTTTCTTGAACCTATATTTGGCAGCAGTGGATCTGAAAAGCTAGTGGTGAAGATGTGGTATTCTCTCATTTGTGGCATCAAGTTTGTGGAAGCGCGAGTTGAAAAGAAGTTGAAACAGGGATGGGGGAGCGTAGTGTTACTACCTGACAAGACGGTGAAGACCAATCCCTTAGATGGATATCCTGTGATGTTTTAAGTGTTTTGTTTCACCTATTACACTCTTACTGGAATAGTATGAGGTCCTGTTCAGTTGTCATCCATAACTCTTTATTCTGGTTTTAAGTTTAAATTGACATTGTCTGTAGTGAACGAATCTTTTGAGTTGGCTGGTTTCTCTTTAAGTAGGATATATACTATGGTGATTAATTAATTCAAGTTTCATGATCCCTTCGGTTGGTCTTAGCCGCTCAACTTGGGTGGGTATATTCAGTATACCTTCTTTTCATTTATGTCATTTCCTAGATATCGACAGCAATGGAATCAAATGGGTTATAGACTTATATAGTTCATTGCTTGTTAAATCAAACAAATTCCATCTCAAAACAAACAAAAAAATCCCGGGCCCGAAAGCTGTATTCTGACACTATATTTTCATCATTGCTACAAGAGTTTACTAATTTGGTTGGGGATTTATCAACCCGTGATGATTAATAAGGTTATCACGATGGAGTTACTAACCAAACTCAAAAATTGTGCAACTGTTGTGGATGTCAGAGGCTTAGGCATAAGTATTTTTTTTGGGTTTTAGCATGTACAACGCTGAAAGAAACTTTTGAAAACTTTTATAAATTGCCAAGATATATGAAGATCATACTGTAAAATTGTCAACGCGAAAATGGTACTGTAAAAATGCATTTAGCTTACCATTTGGAGTTTTTATTGTTCACAGATTTGTGATTCCTCTGAATAGTTGATGACTGAGATAAATTCAGCATGCACCCGTTGGGGTCTAGTCTCATATGAACGGACTTTTTCTTCCCTGATTATTTGCATTTCAGTGAAGTTGAAAGAAAAGCAAAGAACAAATGATAACAATGCCAATCAATGGTATGCGATTTACTCCGTGAGGGTATTCCCCTTTGCTTTCCAGGTATACTGCATGTTTGTTGCGTTCAGCAGTTGTAGAAATTGTGTCTAAACAAAGTGTGGGAGTTAGTTTTTCGAGCGTAGTAATAGGTTTTGCCCTATGAAGAGTATTCCCAAACTTTGGGAAGCATTTGCCAAGAAGATTGATCATGTGAACTGTCCTCTATTCTATACAATGGTAATTAAGTTCATTCAGTTTATTCATTAGAATTACTTGCTTCATTTCTACAAACTATAATTCTTGAGCTTCCCGCAAGAGCTCAATTGCGGAGATATTGACCGGTCACTGCACGATATTTGACCAGCTAACTATATTCGGCGGAAGACTTATATTGCCGAATTTTCAAATAAAAATGGTACAGCTCGCCAAGTATAGTTTAAAATATGGGGCATATCTCCGATCTTCCTTTTTCAAGATCATATGATTTAGAAATAACATACGTATTATTTCGAATCTTAATAAGAGTTTTTCTTTATCAACTTGTTTGCGATTTGCTATTCTTTTGATCAATAGGCTTTTTCTTTATCGATAAAAAAAAATCAAAAAAACATTTGAAGTCTTGAAAAATGAATGATAGTCAGGATGAGTCTAACACGATTTCCAGATGTTGGAGTAGTTTTTGCAAGTTGTTATTGCGTCATAATATTTTAAAGTATCTCTCCAACGCTAGCATGCATCAAATAATTTTAACACAGAAGTATGTCATAACACTCGTAGAAAATAAAAACTATTTAAAATAAAAATTCTAACCTGATCGAGAAATCGAGAAAAGCGTGAAAAAACTTCTTTTGACTCCTACTGAATCTACATAAGTTAAGATTTCTTATCAGCTTCCTCATGCTTTTCACCTTAAGCACGTCTTAATGTTGATTATATCGGTTCTCCGATCTCTTTCAACGAAACAAGACTGTTCATGTGAGAATTGCTTGAACGTCCAAGCTGCATTCATCTCCATCCGAATACTTTTGCAAAGTCAGACGTCTTAGGTTCATAACAAAAAAGGTTACTCGTTCCATTTTGCAACAATAAAACTGTATTCCGCTTTGTAATGACAAAAGGTGTGTACAAATCTTTGCCGCCTTCCCATCCTATACTGTACTCTAAACTCCAACTCCATGTGGTCGTAGTAGTACTTTCGTTTTCTTTCGTTTCACCATTATTAGTCTTCTTAAACGCCCATATATCTAGGCGTTTATTCATATATTGATGCTTATTATCAGAAAAATCATAAAATCATTGTCCGTAGGGATACGTTTTTTAAAAAGTTCATGGTTCCATTCATAATTCATATGAACAACACACAAATTACCTCCCAATAAGATGAGTTTTGAATTGCGACAGTCTTCATTATTACGAACACAAGGAAGGGCTGGAATGGGTGAGAATTCTTCATCGGCTGTCTAACGCTAACATCATGGGATTCGGATTATACTGATGCCATCTCACGTTGATCCAATGAAGTGCTCCATTAGCAAAGACACCTGACTCGTCAAATCCGAGGAAGCGATCATCGAAGGGAATAATTCCTTTGTCTCTCCATCCAAGTTGACTCCCAAGGGTATACACTCTACATATGCGCTGTCGCAGATTCGAATAACCTTATACTCATTGGTCAAGCCAACATAGCCGAATCCACCTACTGGACGTTTCATACTGTGATGCTTCTTCAATCCAGGAATAAAACTAGCTTCTCCAGTTATGGGATTACTACATATAAAGGCAAGATCATCTTTACTACATATTGGATCTACAGCTTTATAGCAAACCAAACCATTGCATGATCCAACCATGCCATTGGATTCCACTACGGGGGCTAATGGTGTAAGCGTATTCTCAGAATAATATTTCTGGATCTTAGTTTCGTGTCGGGATCTCCATAGTAGAGTTGTATTACATGATGCTTGTTAGTAGTCGGTGTTTTTTTTTTAACCCTGAAAAGGAGACCTACATTACTGTCACCGATGATCGTTCTCCATGTTCTGCATACTCGTCTGCATTGCAAGGTGGATTCGATGGATAAGCGAGAAAATATTTTTTCTATGATGATATCTTCAGGAAGAGTCTCCATGATTACAGTTTTGCATATAAGAGGGGCGATATCAATAACCTAGTATATACACAGCAAGATCTATTTGGATGGAAAATTGGACGGTAACATTTTTTTCATGGGGTAGTTTCCCAACGGGGAATCGTCATATGGGGAATTTTCCCTAAAGAAAGGTAATTTTTCTTACTAACTAACCTTCTCAGAACTTCAGCTCTCCCTTTTCTCTGTGACTGTCCTCTTATCTAATGCTATTGGAAGTCATTGTTTTGGTTCTTATTGTAATTTAAGTCCTTTATTTTGTGTATGAGAACTGCATGCCACTTTCATGTCTGGTTTTCTAAGATGATTAACCAGCCTTGGATTGGAAAGATAGTTTCAAAATTGTTGGGTTGAGTGATGTGCCACTGTCCTTTGGCATCCTCGGAAGGCTAGGTGCTGAAAAACCAAAAAAGTTATGCACAAGGAATCTTCCAGGGATAATAAATTCCTTGCAGTCCAAAGTCCAGATAAAAACTACTCTTTATCATGTCAGGGTGAGAGCTTAGGTGCTCTGTTTTCTCAAATCCCAAAGCAACCATCTTAAAATGAACGTTTCGACCAACCTGTTCCAATAATGCGAAATTTTCACCCATTCTCAGGCTGACCTCTTTCTGTCAATAGCTGGAAAGGGATCAAGTCCAAGTAAATACATGGATATACAGAATATTACATTAATTGTTTCAAAAAGATAGGCTTGTTTCATGTACAAATTACGCAGCCTATTTATTTAAACGGAGGGAGTAGAAACTATACTTCAAAATGGCAAGCTGGATACGGATACAGCAGGACATAAATGAACCTCCTACAAGTAAACCCTTATGTCTTACATTCTAAAACAACAATTAGTTGGAAGAAAAGACATATTGCAGACATAAAACATACAAGCCATTCTCAAGTAAGGTAAAACCCGTCGTCCCTGCTAACTGGTTTCCAAAGACAACTTACATCCACAAGTTTGAGCACATATATTGTGGATCTCCAGTCCAAAGTACGCTTCACCATCTCCAAAATAACTTTTGCATTAGCATGGTTTTTGATTTTCGACACAATAGAGTCAAACAAACTCAATAATCTCACGAAAAATCCACGTTCTCAATCTGTTATGCAAATCTTCCTGCAGCGAAGTCCAGAAGCCAGCAATGTTAAAATGCCATCAAATACTTAATTTCAAGTATTACATATACTAGAAAACAAAATGAAATGGAAAAATTTGCTCTAAAGAACAGGTACGAGTAAAGAAAAGAAAAAAAATCAAAGTGCTACTCAAGTTTCATTACAGCTCATATAAAATTAACCGGAGAAAGTGCATGCAGCAAAGGAACACCATCTGAGAAATAGTCTCACCATGGAAGACACAGCCCAGTTAACCTCATAAGAGATAACTTTTCTATATTCCTCGGAATTGCATTCCCTAACCGGTTTGCTTCATGAAGCGTCTCAAAGTCGAGCATTTTTATCCGGCGCCAAAATGATGGATAATTGTAGCACCGATTCCTTTTAATCACACCTTAAACACGATCGCTACTCACCTCACTATTCCCTGTTCCAGTTCAGACAGCTGTTCCCTAGAAGCAACACTGGGGACACGTTTCACACAGGGCCGGTCCCATAGGGGAATCAGGGAAAGGCCCACTTTGGGGCATCAAGGCCTAGGGGCATCAAAAGCCTAGTTTCACATGGGGGTTAATCTTAAATATAAAGTACTCATAGGGACTTTTTGGAAAAACTACATAAACATTTGGGGCAGAATTTAATATTTTGGGATTTAATGATTTTTATTTTTTTGAAGCATGAATTTAATGATGAATATTGTTTAAACTCGTTAATTTTTTTGAGTTTCTAACCAACAAACCATTTTTTTCCTTCAAAAATTTTGAATCTCAAATATCAATATAACAAAAATAGTTATCTTTATTATTAGAGTTGTGTAAGGAAAAAAAATGGGGGCATAAAAATTTTATTTAGTTCAGGGCAAAAAAATTTCAGGAACGGCCCTGGTTTCACACCTGCAGCTATTCAAAATCAAAGAACAAGAGTATTAACGGTTAGGGCTGGAGACAAGTGATCGTCCATCTTTCCATGATACAGGTTTGAAGGAGATGAAGACGAAATTGACTACAAACCAAAATGTAGGAATATAAAAGAATGGCATTAGATGAAGAGAAAAAATGATTGAAAAGGTTCATTTATGAGCGGGTATTGGCTCCAAGGATGTACCTTCGAGCTTCTGTGATAAAACATCTATAAAAAATAATAGGTTTGGGACCACCCAAATCCTATTATTTTAAAGAGATATTACTTAATTGATAAAATATTAGAAACAATGTTATGTCCCTCCTCATCCGCACGGCTTTGGTGAATGGATCGACAAGGTAAACTGTGAATATTTAATAAAGGTGATGGAGAGAATGGGTTTTGGGTTTTCATGGAGAATTGGATTTTATCTTGCATTTCCATGCTCACATCTCGATCTTGTGAATGGATCGACGGGTACAAAATTTAGAAGCTCTAAGGGTCTCGGACATAGGAGACCCCTTATCTCCTTTCCTCTTTACTATAGTTATGGAAGGCTTTTTGTAAGGACCCTCAAGCACGTCAATGCTATTAGACCGGTCAAGAGACGATTTAGTCGCTAATAACTAAATTAATTAAATATGAACAAAAATTGATAGAAAATAATGTAAAATTATTTTGGCCATGAAACTAGTATCACTAAATAGATCTGGAAAAGTTATGCGAAATGGGTTACTCGAACGCATCATTGGGTTATCGGACGAAGGAGATATCGCATCAGGAAGATGAAGTACAAATTAGTCGAATTGTCATTGATCTGTTGTCGTTGATCGATGAACCTTAACCGTTTGGCCGTTGACTGGTGAACCTTAACCGTTTGACCGCTGACAGTCTTTGACTGTTGACTTAGCTTGACCGTAGTCTCTAGATAAGCTTATCTTAAGTTAAGTTAATAGAGTATTAGATTAATTAATTAGTATTAGCTTTATTAATTGTGTATTAGGAAATAGATATTTCTGTTCCAAACTGTTGGAAATAATGCATTTTCTAGAATTATCTAGACTCTAAAACAGTAAAAGAGCTTTGTAGTGTAAACTGGAAAGTGGACATTCTAGAGTTGTCTTAAAGAGTCTTGTAATATGAACAAATGTGAACAAGTTTAGATAAACTAGTATTCCAGTCAAAGAAATATCTAAAGAAAGTAATCTCTAGAAGTTGTGTAGTCATTCAAAATTCAAGTAAAGTAACATCCAGTGAGTCTGTAGAAAGTCCTAGAGAAAGTTGAAGTCTATAAATAATCACTTGTGTCAGTTTCTAATGTAAGAGAAAACATATGAATGAATGAAAATGGAAAAAGAAAAGAAGTTACAGAGAAGTGAGTGAATAAGCAACAAAGAATAACAAGAAAAGAAAATCAATTAGTGAGTTTTGTGAGTTCTCTAAAAACTAATTAAACTTCTCGTACAACAACAACATAACATCTCCTTCAAATACCAACACAAACTTATCCCCTAAATAAACTAAGGAGGTGGTGTTTTGAGAAGCAAAAACAGAGATGCTTGAGTTAGAGGAGAAAATATATAGTTAAGGGAGTAAAGGTTGGAAACAAAAGGAATAGATAGAGATGGAATGTAGAGAAGAGTAAATAGAGTAGTAGAAAATAGTAAAGATGGTTATGATTGAAGGAGTGGAATATTATCATGATTATCATGGATTGAATAAGGAAGAATTTATGGTGAACAATTCATAGAGAATTGAGTGAGAAAAGTAATAGTTCTTATAGGAATCAGAAAAGTTAGTAGGAAGAATAGTTTGGAAAACTATGGTGAAGATTCTTGTGGTGTTCTTGATGAGAATAATTATTGATGGGAATGATGATGGTTATGGATATTATAAAGGTATGATGTTAGAACATCACCAAACAATCAAGGTAACCTTTATAATTATTCCTAGAATGTTTATAGTAATTGGGTAGTCCATATATATTGATTATAATTTGTAAATCAACCAATCAATGAACTTGAGAACCATGATTTTATATGGGATTATGTTTACTGCTATATATGATGGATTTAATTAGGTACCGTAGAGACATAGTTAGACTCGGCTCTATAATATGAAATTGTAGTTCATCGGATTAGTTTACAGATATAAAGTTTGTTCCGTTTGGTTGAGTAACAAGTGAGATATTCATGCTAGAAAATTAGTCGTCGAAGCAAATACCATGTGTTAGCAGTCTCGAGTAAGCATAAGTTTGAGTTGTTCTTGATAGGTTCTAGTTATAATTGGAAAATATTCATGGAGGATAAAGTTGTAGAGGATGATCCCCGATTCTAATGAGATGTAGTTTGTTTAGTTTGGATCTATAGAATATAATCTAGAGATCTTTGGACTTGACAAGTAAGGTGTTTTTTGAATAAAAGAGTTGGAATAATTTCGAGATTTTGGTGAAGAAGATGAAGTGAGTCCGATAGTTCAGTCGGTTGACCATCCGACTTTCGGTGTGACTCGGACTAAACAGTCATGGACCGGTAAAGGGTCGGGCCGGGTTGACCTGATGGGTCAATAAGTGGGTAGCGTCTTTGGTTTAGTGGGCCCACGGTTAGGCCCAATGGACTTGGGTTTAGGGACAGATATCTTATTTTGTGTTTTTGGACCACTTATGGTCCGAACTAGATTTCTGATTCCTTCCGAAGTTGTAACATTTTTCGAGGGATTTCGATGATACCCAATTTGACCCCATTTGGATAAGTAGATATTGTTTTATGCCAAGAACACATAATACTAGGTTATGGAACCATTAATAAAACTAGAACCATTACTTATTTGACTTAGCCTTTAACTAGAGACTTGTATGATATCATGTTATGATCATTGTGTGAGCCTATTGGCTAAATTATTTGAGTGCTTGTGTGATTAACGGTTATTCCAAGGATGAACTGGATTGAGGATTTCAAGGTAAAGCGGTGGCTTGTCGTCAAATCGGGTGGGAACTCTGTAACCTTCTTGTAATCATTGAGCATTCTTTCTATATGCGAGCATGATGAGTCTTTGTTACTTTTGGCATATTGTTTGTGTGTTTTACTATCTCATTTAAATGTATGCATGTGTCTTGATGTGCGTGTAATATGTGTTGTATGTTTTCCCGCAAGGAGTGTTTGTGATTCCCACACGGCTCCTTGCTAAGCTAAGTATGGCGCTTCTTCCCGTTTTTAATATTACTTAGTAGGGCGGCTTCTTCCATGTTTCGATAGTATATAACTAATTAAATAATAGCGGATTCTTCCCGTTTTAATATTACGTAGTAGGGCGGCTTCTTCCCCGTTTCGATAGTATATATGCTTAAGAATAGTATGGCGGCTTCTTCCCCGTTTTAATATTACCTAGTAGGCGCTTCTTCCCCCGTTTCGTTATTATATATACTATTTTATTTTGGGGAAATCACTGTGCATATTATTATTGATTAGGGTTGCTCTCGGCTCGTCTTCTCCAATGAGTTTGGCGAGGTTAGAGTGACACTTGCTTCGTGATGCATAAATTGATGTATGAATAGTTTCTTCTTGCTTTCTTTCAATTGATATTCTTTAGAACTGAAGCATCTTAGTGATTACTTAAAAGTTATATGTTTACATTGGGCACCCCTTTGGGATGATGTGCTTACTCGTTCTCATTTCGATTCAAGTATTCAGAAGATATGTGGTGCGCGTGAAGATATTTGTTATCGTAGCTTAAAGCTTTTTGCGATGTTAGAGATGTTATGAATCTTTATATATCTTAACTCTTTATTTATTATGTAAAACAACACATTTATATATGCATAACACAAGAGAGTTCTTCATTTATACAATACCAGAGTGTTTGGGTTTGTTTTTGGAATTAGCTTATGTAACTGAGTTTTTTAAGATCGGTAATATAGGTTTGATGCTTCAATTAGGCGATAATCCTATTAGCTAAGCAGGTTATTAGGTTGGGGCGTCACACTTTTGCAGATTGATCTCCAAGGCGGAGGAAAATGCGCTTATAAATAGGTTCATAGTGTGCTCAAACGGTTCAGTTGTCTCTCACTTACTCTTCCCATACGACACTCTAATTTTCACTGTTGACAATGCTCAAAACATTTATGTTATTCGTGCCAATCCTTACTTGTTTAGAGCTTATCTCGGGCTTATGGATTAATCTTATACCAAAAGCAATGCTATTGGCATCGGGTCGACTACCCAAAATGATCTTATAGAGGACACCCTTGGTTGTTGTATTGAGAAGCTCCCTTTCAAGTACCTTGGAATGCGAGCCGAGCTCAAGATAGATGTAAGATAATCGACTCATTCGGAGAACGTGGAGAAAAGATTAGAAGGACGGAGCGGAGATACCTTTCATATGGAGGAAGACTTGTACTCATCAAAAGTGTTTTATACTCTTTAGCAATTTATCTAATGTCCGATTTTGCAATTCTTCCTAGGTAGCAAAGAGATTACAAAGGGCCATGAGAACATTCTTATGGGGTGTAAACGATGGGCAAAATAGAATTGATCTAGTAGCATGGAGAAAAAATCTGCTTAAGTAAACAAGAAGGCGGGTTGGGTATTAAAGACTTATCTGTCATAAATGATGCACTCCTTTGTAAATGTCTTTGGCGCTTCTCAAGCAAAAACAGGCTTTTTGGCGGAAAGTAATTTTTGATAAATACTGCCGCGACAAGAATGGGTGGGATGCCAAACAAATAAGGATTCCACTACACCAAATTCGGGATTAGCAACGCAGTTAGCAATTGACTTTTCAAATTTGCATGAATTTTCTGTTGCTAATTTTAGTTGCAAAAAATTCGCAACAGTTTACAAATGTAGCGATTCGAAACTAAACTCACTTGTACGCGTGCGAAAAACTAGTGTGGCTACCTACACTTTAAAACTGACTCACTACTCAACTCATTCAGATACTCAAGATTCTGACTCGGTTCTCTTAGTTATCTCTATTATTATCGATCTTTCATTCGTTATCTACCTCATTCTCCTTTTTTTGGTTCCCCTTGTCAAAACCTATTGAAACCTTAACATTGAAGTTCATACTTCCCCTTTCTGATATCACCACCATCATAAACCCCCAAATCCATTTCCCTCTTTTATTTCGAAGTCTTAGAAACCTCTTTTTGTTCGCAGATTCCCCAAACCCAAAACCTAATGGCCTTCGTTGGCTAGATTGGGTTCAATTCAAGTTTGAAATCGGCAGCAAGGTGGATGAATCAGATGGGATTTTGGATAGAAATTGAAAGTCAAGAACTAGGGTTCTGTTCTGGTTCGATTTTGAAGAAGAAAGAAATGATAAGGAGATGTTGTGATGGAATCGTAGATGGGTTTGTTGTGATGCCAAGAAATCCAGATGAGAAGATGACATCGGTGATGGAGGATAAGAAATTGAAGATATGGTTCGATTTAAATCAACAAGTAATTGAGGAATTGTGTTGATGATTATGAATTTGGTAGCAAGATAATGGTACGAGTTATGTGGAAAAATTCTGATGCAAACATAGAAGAATACAACCTTGCTAGTGTTGAATATGTAAAGCACTGAAGGTGATTGAAGCATGAATGGTAGTTCTAACGGGTTTAGGAGTTTTGGTTATACCCAATTTTGAGTTCACAGTTAGGGTTATAGGGATGTGAAGATGATGGAGTTGATCTGAAGTTATATGAGCAGGAATCGGTGGTATCTGATGATGATGGTGATATATGAAGCTGTTTATAGTGTTGCTTGATGCTGATGGAAGGAAATGGGGTTGATGTTGTTGGTTTTGGTGGTGCAGGTTTAACAACAATATGAAATGGGTAGTTGTTGGTATGATGACTGAGAAGATGCAAGTTAAGGAATGAATTGGTTTTGTTGGTAAGCTAGTGAGTGAGAACAAGAAGCTAATGTTAGAGATTCTTGGTGGTGGCTTGAGAAAGGACAGGATGGTTTAATAGAATGTTTGAATGTCAAGTGCAGAATAGAGTGATATTCGATTATGGTTACCTTTTTACTCAACTATGGGTTTTTTATTTCGTGTATGTAAGGTTTTAAATTGGCATTAACAATTGTAAAATTTGATTTGTCAAGCGGGACCTGAGGCTTTCTTAATTAATATTGAAACTCCGAACAAAAACCAAAAGGTTGGTATGAGCCTCCTTTTTTTATGGATGCGACAAAGACATAATACTTATGTACCGATAAAAATATCTCCTGAATATACATCTTCATAGCTTTTCTGTCTTGGAGCATGTTTATAACGTTCTCCAATTTACATATATATAGGCACACGCTGACCCAAATGCCGTGACATGTGGAAATACACCTCTGGTAGCCTGCAACAAGGGATGGACGCGCATATGTTGTTACGCGCTTACTTAAAGGTGGTGCAAATCCAAATTATAGGATAAATGTGTGGATGTATTAACTTAGCTTCTTGCTCCATTTTGTCCATATCATGTGAGAGTATGTTATCTCGCACACATAGATCATTATGCGGGTCCGATAAACATAAAGTATGTATCTCCCCCTTTATTTTCTTACTCTCTCAGTAAACATATCCATTTTCAACTTTTTGTTGAATTTATTGTCACAAGAGGTTCCATGAAGCAGCAGATGTCTTTAACAATGGTTTGAAGCTCGATCCAGAAACAAAGAGCTTAAAGATGCATACATGTAATTTCATACTTTTACTTTCAACATTGAGAACCCTGATACGGTATTTTTCAGCTTTATGGATCTAGAACTTTAATGGAATAAGCCATCTTATATTGAAGGAGTCTGAGGACGTCAAAGATCTTAAGCCATTGAGCGATCGTGTGTTAATTAAGGTTTGTTCCAACTTTACTTGTTTGATTTTTCATAAATCTATATATTTTAAGGTGTTGATAGGAATAAAAAAGTGGCTTAGGAGAATAGTAAATTGCGTTGAGAACTGTATGGCCATTTTACAAGGATCGGTCGGTCCTTTTACTACGAGACACATTGGTAGTATGCATCTCATTTGAGTACTTATTTTGTACGTATTCGATTTCATGTGAAGTTTGTTTCTTTTTGAGAAGGTGCAATCTTTTAGAGTGTAAAGTTATTTCCTTGACTTGTTCGGCATTAATTAGTAATTCCTTATTAAAATTGGATTTAACATACGCTTGTGATTCCAGGTTGAGGATGCCGAGAAGGGACTGCTGGTGGATTACTTAACAGATGCAAGCAAGGAGAAGCCCTTCACAGTGAGAACGTACTTGAAACATGCTGCTTTGGGAGAGGTACGGATGAGGGTGTGGATGACTAATAAGGGTTGTATCACATAGAGGTTTATGTTGTGATCTATAGATGTGATGTTATTGTACGCTTGCCAATACTATTTGTATGGGTGTTTATAGATTTTCTAATATGAACTGAGAATTGTGATGTAGTTATAAGACATTCATGAAACTAGAGATGGATCATTGGATTTTCTAATATGAACAGAACCTTAGATTTTCTAAAGATGAATCATTGGATACATGGCACTAGATATATGATATTAGATAGTTTAGTGAATGGTTTTAATTTTTAGGTTGGCATATATCCAGGTTTTCTATCTTGTTACCTTTAACAAATAGTTGGCTCAGCCATAAATTTTGTAGGATTCAAATATCGCACAACATATTTTCTTAGCGTGCGAGATTCAATTATTTTCTTAACTCGCGAGAGTGTCTCGAGAGAAGGTAGCAAGACTCGAGAGAGTGTCTCGAGAGAAGGTAGCAAGACTCGCGAGAGTGTCTCGAGAGAAGGTAGCAAGACTCGAGAGAGTGTCTCGAGAGAAGGTAGCAAGAGCCTGCGAAATTATCAAAGAGCTCGCGAGAATATGAGTTTGTATGTGAGTTGTCATCCACTATGTAAACACCTATATAAAGAGGAGACAGGAGAGAGAGAAAGGAGGAATAATTTTGGGAGGACACTTTTAGGAGGAGAGAGATATTTTTAGAGAGATTTATTTTCTTTATCATCTTCTTCCCCAAATAATTAGATCTAGAGCTCTAGAAAATATCCATTAATGGAGATTCTCAATGTAATTCAAATGTAACCTCAACAATCATAGTGAAGAATCGTGGATGTAGATCACATTGATCGAACCACGTAAAAAATCTTATGTGTCTATTTAAATTTCTAGCACTTATATTTAAAATTTAGGTGATTAATATGATTTAGATCTACAAAATATAGTGAGGGGTGTAGTGTGGGATTTCACTGTAACTACATATGCGCTAGAAACAGGGACCTAATCTTGTTGGTTCAAGAAAGTTTAGAAAAAACTGACTCTTCGTTGGTGGTGAATTCAATTGGATCTATAAACTTTAAGAGAAATTTCCATGAAAAGTAATTATTTTGTTCATACTTTTTATTTAGATCTATAAAATTTAGGTTCAAAATGGAAGTTTTATGGAAGAAATCACACTTTCGGGAGTAAACATCATCGGTAATTTAAAGACATGAAAAGAAGAAGAGAAAAAATTAGTTGCCGTGGTGAAATTCAAGGAAGAAAATTAAAGTTTGAATGAAAGAATTTCATGTTGGGAGAAAAATCAAAAGGAAAATTGTTGAAGGAAATAAAGGAAGAACGAAGAAAAGGATAAGAACAAAATCTTTGTGAATCTTATCACAAAAAAAGCTCATACGAGATGGTTTGAGTTGGAGCGAAGAGGCTTGATGTCGCAAGATCAAATCTCGCCACAGTCATATTTTTTCAAATATTTTTGAACTTTCAAGAGGGGAAAAATGGAATAAAGTTATAGTATTGTGTGTTTCTTTCACAAACAAAGCAGACTAGCACAATTGGTCACCAAGGAAGAGTATAAACATAAGGTCGCGAGTTCGAGTCTTACCCTTCGCAAAGAATTTTTATCATCTTTTTCCTTGAGTATCAAAGGGTGAATATAAGTCATGTATTAGCATTCTGCGATCCTTTCGCAAACAAGAGGCAGCACAGTTGGTCACCTGCGAAATTAATGAGTTCATGGTCGCGAGTTCAAGTCCCATTGAACGTCCATTTTTTGTATGAATTTTTCGCAACAATATCTCGCAAGAAGAAAGTAGGTGATTATCTCGCAGAAACACTTCGCAGAGGCATGGCTAGCACAGTTGGTCAGGAGGCATGAATGTGAGCGAAAGGTCGCAGGATCAATTTTTGCTCTCGCACACTTATTTTGTTATGCGAAATTTCGCACAGACTTTGCTTATCTCGCAAGAAGAAAGTAGGTGATTATTTCGCGAAACACTTGCAGAGGCATGCCTAGCACGATTGGTTAGGAGGCATGAATGCAAAGTAGGGTCATGGATCAATTCTTGCTCTCGCACACTTATTTTTGTTATGCGAAATTTCGCACAGACTTTGCCTATTTCGCAAAGAAAAAAGTTGATGATAATCTCGCAAGTTAATTTCGCAAAAGAGGATTAGCACAGTTGGTATACTGCGAGAATATGCAAGAGGCAGGTCAAGGGTTCAAGTCTCACTTCTCACATTTCTTTTTCTTTGCGCGAGATTGACAACAACAAACCACAAAAGCTAAGTACCACTTTCCTTAAACATTTTACTTACAAAAAATAAAAGATTTTTGATTTGATTTACAAAAGGCGAGATAATCATAATTGCGTAAATTTGAACTACAAAGATTTCACGATTACAATAATTCGAGAACAATATCTCGCAAAGATCAATTTATATATTTCCTTAAATACTTGCTTTGTTTCAAATGAGAATGATATCCAACATGGAGAGTAGTAGCGGGCAAACCTTTATGGCGTACACTAGTTCGCGAATTTACCCTATGATTTCGCAAGAGGCAATGTACCTAAAGTGCGTCATATAAGGGGGTACCTATTAGGATCATTTCCATGAAGGATGTTTTATCGGATGAAATGAAATGAGTTATACAAAGGAAATCAAAACAAAGAAAAATGATTTGAACTTGCAATTAAATGAATATTTTTGATAAAAGAAATGTTGAATACTAATCTAAATTTTTATTTTCATTTCAGCATAGCATGAGGCAAAGAACATGGAGCGAGAGTTTCGCATGATGGATTCGCAATACTTCTTATATTTAGAGGATTAAGTACTTCTTTTACTTCTCAAAGGATACTTCATACTTCTTATATATTTCGAGGATTAAGTACTTCTTATACTTCTCAAAGGATACTTCATACTTCTTATATATTTCGAGGATTAAGTACTTCATATACTTCTTCAAGGATACTTCATACTTCACATAATTCAAGAAACGATACTTCATATATACTTCTTAAAGCTTCGGAACTTCGCAAAAGAATAGAGGCAAGTACGTACTTTTCAAGTCCAATTATTCTTCCGCCGTTCCTTCATCAACAAAGACCAAAGATTACTACAATAAAGATTTTTCCTTAAAGATCGCTCTTCAAGCAATATTCAAGGAAAAAGAGGCAAGATGTAGGATTCAAATATCGCACAACATATTTTCTTAGCGTGCGCAGATTCAATTATTTTCTTAACTCGCGAGAGTGTCTCGAGAGAAGGTAGCAAGACTCGAGAGAGTGTCTCGAGAGAAGGTAGCAAGACTCGCGAGAGTGTCTCGAGAGAAGGTAGCAAGACTCGAGAGAGTGTCTCGAGAGAAGGTAGCAAGAGCCTGCGAAATTATCAAAGAGCTCGCGAGAATATGAAACAGTATGTGAGTTGTCATCCACTATGTAAACACCTATATAAAGAGGAGAGCAGAGAGAGAAAGGAGGAATAATTTTTGGGAGGACACTTTTAGGAGAGAGAGATATTTTTAGAGAGAGATTTATTTTCTTTATCATCTTCTTCCCCAAATAATTAGATCTAGAGCTCTAGAAAATATCCATTAATGGAGATTCTCAATGTAATTCAAATGTAACCTCAACAATCATAGTGAAGAATCGTGGATGTAGATCACATTGATCGAACCACGTAAAAAAATCTTATGTGTCTATTTAAATTTCTAGCACTTATATTTAAAATTTAGGTGATTAATATGATTTAGATCTACAAAATATAGTGAGGGTGTAGGGATTTCCGCAACTACATATGCGCTAGAAAGGGGACCTAATCTTGTTGGTTCAAGAAAGTTTAGAAAAAACTGCTCTCTTGTTGGTGGTGAATTCAATTGGATCTATAAACTTTAAGAGAAATTTCCATGAAAAGTAATTACCGTTCATACTTTTTATTTAGATCTATAAAATTTAGGTTCAAAATGGAAGTTTTATGGAAGAAATCACACACGAGGAGTAAACATCATCGTAATTTAAAGACATGAAAAGAAGAAGAGAAAAAATTAGTTGCCGTGGTGAAATTCAAGGAAGAAAATTAAAGTTTGAATGAAAGAATTTCATGTTCGGGAGAAAAATCAAAAGGAAAATTGTTGAAGGAAATAAAGGAAGAACGAAGAAAAGGATAAGAACAAAATGTCGTGAATTTTATCACAAAAAGAAGCTCGCATGATGGTTTGAGTTGGAGCGAAGAGGCTTGATGTCGCAAGATCAAATCTCGCCACAGTCATATTTTTTCAAATATTTTTGAACTTTCAAGAGGGGAAAAATGGAATAAAGTTATAGTATTGTGTGTTTCTTTCACAAACAGCAGCTAGCACAATTGGTCACTTGCGAAGAGTATAAACATAAGGTCGCGAGTTCGAGTCTTACCCTTCGCAAAGAATTTTTATCATCTTTTTCCTTGAGTATCAAAGGGTGAATATAAGTCATGTATTAGCATTCTGCGATCCTTTCGCAAACAAGAAGCAAAAGCACAGCTTGGTCACCTCGCGAAATTAATGAGTTCATGGTCGCGAGTTCAAGTCCCATTGAACGTCCATTTTTTGTATGAATTTTCGCAACAATATCTCGCAAGAAGAAAGTAGGTGATTATCTCGCAGAAAACACTTCGCAGAGGCATGGCTACTATTTGGTTGGTCGAGAGGCATGAATGTGAGGAAAGGTCGCAGGATCAATTTTGCTCTCGCACACTTATTTTTGTTATGCGAAATTTCGCACAGACTTTGCTTATCTCGCAAGAAGAAAGTAGGTGATTATTTCGCAGAAACACTTCGCAGAGGCATGCCTAGCACAGTTGGTTAGGAGGCATGAATGCAAGCAGAAGGTCGCGGGATCAATTCTTGCTCTCGCACACTTATTTTTGTTATGCGAAATTTCGCACAGACTTTGCCTATTTCGCAAAGAAAAAAGTTGATGATAATCTCGCAAGTTAATTTCGCAAAAGAGGATTAGCACAGTTGGTATACCTTGAGAATATGCAAGAGGCAGGTCAAGGGTTCAAGTCTCACTTTCACATTTCTTTTTTGCCTTGAGATTGACAACAACAAACCACAAAAGCTAAGTACCACTTTCCTTAAACATTTTACTTACAAAAAAAAAAAGATTTTTGATTTGATTTACAAAAGGCGAGATAATCGCAGAATTCTGTAAATTTCGTAACTACAAAGATTTCACGATTACAATAATTCGAGAACAATATCTCGCAAAGATCAATTTATATATTTCCCTTAAATACTTGCTTTGTTTCAAATGAGAATGATATCCAACATGGAGAGTAGTAGCGGGCAAACCTTTATGGCGTACACCCTAGTTCGCGAATTTACCCTATGATTTCGCAAGAGGCAATGTACCTAAAGTGCGTCATATAAGGGGGTACCTATTAGGATCATTTCCATGAAGGATGTTTTATCGGATGAAATGAAATGAGTTATACAAAGGAAATCAAAACAAAGAAAAATGATTTGAACTTGCAATTAAATGAATATTTTTGATAAAAGAAATGTTGAATACTAATCTAAATTTTCATTTTCATTTCAGCATAGCATGAGGCAAAGAACATGGAGCGAGAGTTTCGCATGATGGATTCGCAATACTTCTTATATTTAGAGGATTAAGTACTTCTTATACTTCTCAAAGGATACTTCATACTTCTTATATATTTCGAGGATTAAGTACTTCTTATACTTCTCAAAGGATACTTCATACTTCTTATATATTTCGAGGATTAAGTACTTCATATACTTCTTCAAGGATACTTCATACTTCACATAATTCAAGAAACGATACTTCATATATACTTCTTAAAGCTTGGAACTTCGCAAAGAATAGAGGCAAGTACGTACTTTTCAAGTCAGATATTCTTCCGCTCGTTTCCTTCATCAACAAAGACCAAAGATTACTACAACTGATTTTTCCTTAAAGATCGCTCTTCAAGCAATATTCAAGGAAAAAGAGGCAAGATGTAGGATTCAAATATCGCACAACATATTTTCTTAGCGTGCGAGATTCAATTATTTTCTTAACTCGAGAGTGTCTCGAGAGAAGGTAGCAAGACTCGAGAGAGTGTCTCGAGAGAAGGTAGCAAGACTCGCGAGAGTGTCTCGAGAGAAGGTAGCAAGACTCGAGAGAGTGTCTCGAGAGAAGGTAGCAAGAGCTCTTGAAATTATCAAAGAGCTCGCGAGAAATTTGTATGTGAGTTGTCATCCACTATGTAAACACCCGTATAAAGAGGAGAGCAGAGAGAGAAAGGGAGGAATAATTTTGGGAGGACACTTTTGTGAGGAGAGAGATATTTTTAGAGAGATTTATTTTCTTTATCATCTTCTTCCCCAAATAATTAGATCACAGAGCTCAGAAAATATCCATTAATGGAGATTCTCAATGTAATTCAAATGTAACCTCAACAATCATAGTGAAGAATCGTGGATGTAGATCACATTGATCGAACCACGTAAAAATCTTATGTGTCTATTTAAATTTCTAGCACTTATATTTAAAATTTAGGTGATTAATATGATTTAGATCTACAAAATATAGTGAGGGGTGTAGTGTAGGATTTCCGCAACTACAAATTTCATTCGTGTATCTTGTGAGATCACCAACCTGGCTTAAATGGATGATGGTCATGTAATTATCTTAAGACTTCGTAGTTTAGATGCTTAAAAGCTTGTGAAAGCTATAAGAATGCTACTAGTCCTATGGAATTACAACATCTTTATCCCCCTTTTTCTGTTTCAGGAGCCAAGTAGTGTAGAAAAAAATTATAGAAATCGATGAGCATATAGGTTGTCAGGCAATGAGTAGACTAATTTTAGTGTGTTTAACTGATACGACTCTTTCTATTGCTTGTGGTTTAGCCGATAAAGCAAATAAGGACTCCATTATGGACAAATTTGAAGGAGATGTTGATAATCGGTCCAAGACTCCTTTACATTGAAGAATTCCAACCAAAAAAGGTCGTATTGTAGTTAAAGGACTGGAGTCCTCTTTCACTTCATATATATGTAGTATCTATTTCATATTAACAAAATTCCTTAGTGAAGTCAAGTTGAACCAAGTGAAGTTTAAGTTGTTTCACTAATATAAAGTTTGTTGATATAATCTAGATAGCGCTTGTGCGAGATGATTCATGGTTGTCTTTTCTTTTTTTGTCTATAACCTATAATCAAAACATTTTTTCTTTCTATGTAGGTTGAAGGTCTTGTCATTAATGGCACCAACACCGCCATGCCAAGGTAACATTCTATTTCTTATCTTCAATTTATTACTATTAATTATGTTGTTTGTATGCAATTTACGAACCCGAAAAACATACGTTTTGATCGGTGAAACTCTTAGGTTGAAACATTGTATTTTACTAACCTCTTTGTCTTGTTGTGCTTGTGTATGCTAGGTAGTGTGAGCGGTTGTTAGCATATATCAAGCGCTAGTGGTGCATGTGTTACCGCAATGGAAGAGCCAATTCGTTATCGATCTTATTATTAATCGTACATTGTTCAACTTTTCTTGGAGTGACCACTGCCTCTTGGTTTGTTTTACATGCCCCGGATATGTGGGGTTGCTTTATAGTTGATAATTTATCATTCTTTCTCATTCCTTAAAAACGGAAGAGTAAATCCATGTTTGCTCTCATCCAAAACCGAACTCGTATCTTTCTTGAAGAACTTGATGTCTTTCTGTTTGATGTTAAAACAGTGACCAAGATCCAAGACTGAACAAGGAAGTAACTCAATGTTCATGGTGTATGTCTTCTAACTTTTTTTTTTTGTTGTTACTTGTCATTCTTTTTCAGAGGTATACATAATAACTCTTTAGTGTAAAATTTCATAAATTTCCTAAGTTTCTACGATAGTTTTTAGAATTTAATGTATGAAATGATCATGTATTGCCAAGTTCTTCTCTGTTTCTTTTGATTCAAAGATTTCTTTATTCAATACACATTAATGTCTTTTAGAATCTTATGGTTATATGTTTTGATTATTTTGATAAGAAGAACTGAGAATTTCGATGAATTTCGATTTGAATTTCTTGTTGCAGGGGGAACTCTTGCCTGGTCAAAACCTTACGTTGACCTAAGTTTGACGAGGTCCAAACTTGATTTTGACTTGATTTCCTGGTTTTGACCAATTTTTTTTGTTGTTGCAAAAATATTTGCAACTGCAGTTAACAGTTGCAACCATCTAATTTCGCAATTGTTTGAAACTGTTGCGACCTTTTAATGTTGCAACAGTTTGAAACTGTTGCGACCGAAAATTCGCAACGGTAATGTAGTCGTTGCGAAATATTGCAACATCGACTTTCGTAACAGAGCAGATCCGTTGCGACCCCGCTTTGTAACTGCCAGTTACTGTTGTTAATCACTAAATTTGGTGTAGTGTTCCCTATTGCATGAGCTTGTGGAGAGGGATATGTAACAGATTGGATAAATTTAAACTGGGGATCATTAACAAAGTTGGGGATGGAAATAAGACGAGTTTCAGTCTGATAGATGGGTGGGAGAAGAGGTTCTAAAGGACAAATTCCTAGACTCTGATTTATCTAAGAAGCAAGGGGATGGGTCGTAGATTTCTTTCTCTAATGAAGGAACAGAGTGTGTGGGACTTGCACCTTAGAAGAAGAAGGTTGAGATGAAGAAACAATTTGAATTAGCCTTTCTTCTTGCAAACGGATGCATCTTACGCAAAAAAAGATGCTGAAACCATCAACCATCTATTTATGCATTGTCCAACGATCCATGATGTACTTTATGAACGAATTTAGAAGGGATTGGGTATTAAGCTTCAACACCACTGATCTCTTCATAGGCTTTGGACACGGGGGGCTTTTCCGAGAATGTCTTATTCTGTGGGAACTATTGCCTTTTTCTTTTGTTTGGGGAGTTTGGAAACATAAGAATTCCTGCACTTTTGAAGGTCTAGACTACTCACAAGACTGTCTCATCAGGAAGATCAAATCACTATTGTTTTATTGGAACTCTACAAATGTATCGTTTAGAGGGATTAGGTACCAGAACTTGTATTACAACTGGGATCTAATAGTGAACCGGCAGCAGTAAGCTCTTGGTTTTGGGTTTTTTGTTTCTTTCTTTAGTTACAGTGCTTTGGGTGGTTGGTATTGATACGGAGTCATCATCCGTGATGTGGGTGCTGTCTTTCCTGCTTAGGTGTTGCATCTCAATGAGATCCACCTGATCTCTATGTACCTTTTCTCTATTTATAAATTTTTTTGTTGTATTGATAAAAAAAAATATATTAAATATCCTTCAAGCTTATACTAGATGACCATTTTGCCACGGTGGAAAGTGACCGAAAAAAATCAAAAAAACGTGACTCAAAACTCGACAACTAACGCCCGCTTCAACTCTCTTAGCTCCAAATCTTAACTAAAAATGATTAAAACAAACAAGAATATAAGAAATAATAATGTAAGTTGATTTTAACTTTAAGCCCGTGTACTGCAATATTATCTCTTTAAAAGTGTCAAAATCTGGCCAGCCTCAATATCTTTCTTTGGTCTCTAAATATGATCACAGAATGTGGAGCTATTGGTGTTCTTTAAGCTTGAGACAAATCCTACTTTCCACTGAACCATCTTTTTGTGCAGGTTAAAATTAACTACTATTGGTTTCATGACACTTGCCTCGAGCAATAATGTCAACAATATGAAACTTTTCCTGCACGAAATTAACTTCCGCTTCACCAGGACAGTAGGAGCATAGATCTAAAAATAAATAAATAAGCCTAGTACAACTGATTCACTGTAAGCCTGACTGCTAATGTATAATTTGATGACAAATATAAACTATAGCAAGTCATGTCCTGCACTTGCTGGAATTTTATACCAAGAATATGAACAAAAAATGAAAATAAAGCTCTCACTGTATGAGAACAAATAGTTAGGAAAAAGACAAATTGAAAAGTTTGGGCCTATTATTAAGTTTTGAATGGGGGAAAATTGTCCACATTCCTTTATCTAACTACCCCTGAAAATAAACCCTTTACAGTACAGAAATCTCTCATGTCTAGGCCAGAGAATTTGCTTAATAAAGTCTTGTTAACAGGTAATAGATGTGTTAATCAAATTTGGTAGTGGTGGCACCTAGGTTGTAATAGTAGTTCTATTAACCTGATGCTAACACCTATGTTGTGCTTTGTAATGGCATTGATTGAAATCATTACATGTACCCATATGAGAAGTGCCTGGGACCCTGTTATCTCTAAATTCTTTGTATTGGGATCAGTTTAACAAGAATCCACTTAAGCTAAATTAATGGGAGAATGTGTGTACTGGTGATACTTAGTGCGGAAGATCAGCTAAAGAGTTCATTTTTAATCAACCACGCAAGGTTCTTTGAATTGCAGAAACGTGTTAAAGGCAGAACATGAGATACCTATGGATCTGTCCACATAAATATTGGTGATGAAGGCAACAGAAAAGGCTTAGCTCACAGGTATACCTCTGTTTTTGCTACTTGTTGGTGGTATCACTAAAGACAACTTATGTCTAGGATCATGTTTTTCTAAAAATATCGAAATGATGTAACATATGAGCATGTTGTGCGAGAAAAGAAACACAACAGAGACATGTTTATTCAGAAACATGGATATTCACAAACACAACAGAGATAATATGATGCAAGATATAATTAACTATGTGTCATAATTCAGGAGAAACGTATTCAGAAACATGTCTCAGAATTAGTGTATCTCATCTCAAACCACCTAAGCAAGTACATCACATCATCAAAGAACCACAGAGTGCGTAACTGAGAACAATTTATATGGAAGAACTGACATGCATATGTTTATTGAAATCTGAAAAAGCAGTATAAACTAACAATTAACAGCACTATAGTAATTCAATAACCAGGTTATAATTCAATAACAAGGTTATCCTTAACATCATAAGAGCAACTCCGCTGCATTTGCAATGAGTTTAATAGTGCCACCCAACCCAAGACATTCAAACTACAACAGTTAAGTGGTTGAGTTTCCTTTTAGGTCACTAAGCCATGTGTCCAACTTTGTGCCAAATTGGGCCTTTGATTAAGCTATCCCAATGAATGTCTAAGTAGTAGAGTAAAATTCAAACAGAATGCAGAATGCAGTTCATCCTTGGAATGCCCAAGTGAGTAAAACTTGCTACTTTCAACCGAATTCAGTTCATCCTTGGTCACTAAGCCATGATTTTGATGCATTCTACCCCGAGCCAGTGCCAGGGTCCATCGGTAAATAGTTGACTATTGGTTAACTGTCAAGATGATGTACTGCCCTTTGGTTGGTCCCTTTCAAATTCGCATATGAAGATCAAACTTTAAGTTCGACTTCCAATTCTTATACTTAATAAACTGCCCAACCTAGGTTTGCTTAAAAATAAAGGCTGGATGCATGCACACTAATTTTAACTGTTATCGGATTTTCAAACATTGGTCTAACAAAATGTTCGTGAGACATAACAGCCCCACTGATATAGATTAAGACCAACCAACATGTAGCAATAATTTCATGTAAGACCAAAATAGGAGGCTGCCTAAACAAACAATAAAAGGATGAAAGCAATTTAAACCATTCCCAATTTAATCTTTGAAGTGGCTGTGGCTACTATGACATTCCCAATTTTTCTGTATATCTAACCATATATATTTCAAAATTGTAAACCACTGATGAAAAATTTATGTATCAATTAGTGTGATTATTGAACAGAAAACCATTGTAAACCACTGAGGAACATAAATTGAACAAAACCCTAAATTAATAGAATCCTAGAATTACAGACTACAGTAGAAACCGATTTAAGTTTTAAGAGATGTGCCTACCTGATTATAGAAGAGAGAAACAATCGACCGAGTTCTTCATCTCCGTCGTACTGAAATCCAACGTTTCTTCAGTAAAGATTAGCAGATAACGAAACCCTAAAATTTCCAAAAACTGATGATGATTATGAAAGACTTACATAGATCGAAACTTAAATCGAAACCCTAAACTCGATAAGTAGATGATTGAAGATCGATTATGACTAACAGTTGATTGAAGATGATATTCACTTCTGCGCTGTTAAGAAATGGTTATGTGAAGAAATGGTTGTTTCCGAGAGAAGAAGGAAAAAAGAATGAAAAAGAAAAAGAAATGTGGTTCACCGGGGTTTCGACCCTGGATCCTTTGATTGCTTATTTACAGATATAGCCTTGATAAATTAGGCTTGATACCTTCATATTGGAGGGATAGTTTGGATATTTGAGTGTAATGACACCAAATCCAATCTTTTTGTTAAATTGTAAAAAATGTCACGTTCACATCGACACAAAATCACCATATATGGAGCCCCGCTTCGCTTCTACGCCGGCCTAATTAAAACCGAATCACCTGGGATTCC
>JAJJWW010017137.1:0-20446 GCA_023531295.1 Papaver armeniacum
ATTCGATCCTACAACAAAGAAGATAAAAACTAGTCACAAACATCTTCGTCTCATCGTTTGTGATTCCATAATATATTGTTTCGCTACTGATGGTTAGGGAAACCTACAATAAATATATTGCAAGTGCACAGTGTCTAACTAGTAGAACATTGGCAAGTACAGGTCGTTCCCACGAGGAGTGTGAAATATTACTACTAACTAATATCAAAAGTAACTCGAAAAGATGATGTTTTAACGATTTTTCAGAAGTGTGAGACGAAATGAAATAATAAATAATAAAGACGCAACCAAAATAGGTAATGGGTTATTAGGATTTTCGATTTCCACCAATTCAATCATATAAATCTCTACTAATCTCTATTTATTACTCAAGACAAATTTCGAAATCAATCTCATGTCTCGGAAGATTGTATGTTAAATTTTAAAATATAGTTTCTCCGCTATAACTTCCTTCGCTTCTTACGTAGCGATTCTAAAGCATTACATATCAATCCTAAAGCATATCACGTCAAGGGATTTTAACCAAAGCACGAAATATCAATTGAAAAGCATACATAATCAATAAAATCACGTAATCAATTAAATACCAAGCTATGTGAAGAGAAGTTACTAGTCAATCAAATCGCTATTAGAAATATCATTGTAGAGAATTACACAATTTTATTGGCTTCCATCTAAACCCTAACATGGCTCTAGCTAGACATGGCTTTCTCAAAAGCCATAAACATATAAATAAATCAAACTCTAGCTAATGAAAAACGAAGAATCGAAAACAAAACTCAAAACCCTTCTTTGTAAACGGCTCTGTGGCCGCCAGCCTCCATTCCCTGAATGTCTCGACACCTTTTTATAGGTTGTAAGAAATCTTTCCTTTTTTATAATTCATATAAACCACATCACCTATCAATGGAATAGCGCCACCTGTTTAGGTCACCCAATAAGAGTATGCCTCATCATCTCTGCCCCGTTTGAAACGTTTTATTCCATCCAACGTTCTCACGGATTTTTGTTTCTTTATACCTTACATGCATCTTTATTCTCAATAAATCTTCCTTCTTATTTTGTACTGAAACTTCCATTCCGGTATGACAACTTCCTTAAGTGGGAATGTTGGAGAATGGCAATATATGGAGCACTGATATGATGTCGACATGAATAAATGTTTCCTTCCACGTGCATACCTCAACTAGTGATTGCCATTTTCATTTGTCTTTCCTTCGATACAAGATTCTCATCCTAAAAATACGAACTTCCCGATCTCCAAACTCCAAGCCAAGGTCAAGCACGACACACTTTCCATTCTCTAATCCTCTAGTTATGGATGGCATAGCTCATGACTAACATATAACCATTCTGTTCGGCTAGCCATCACCGAAGTCCATCTAGCCACCAACTCCGTTGCAGTGATCACCGTCTGTATTAACAACAAGACCACATCGAAACCCATTCGATACAGACCATAACACCCATTTCCATTCTGAACCTTCTCGACCGGCAGTAGCAACTCGTCCAAGCTTGTCGCAGTAATGAACTCCATCTTCTTTACTGATTTCGGCCTCAACGCCAGCTCCACCAAACACTCGGTCCACCAACTGAACTTCATCACCTTTGTACATCAGATCTCAACTGTTGCACTATGAATTCACCCCAGGTTCAGACAACACCACCATATCTTAATTTCCTTTGCCTGGTCAAACCTCTTTTCGAACCAAAAGCTTCACACAAAATTGATGCAACCATCTAGAACATTACTTCCTGTTCCTTCACTCCGCAGATACAACATCCTCTCGAACTTCCATTTCGATCAGCAGCGCCACTTTCTAAATCCAACTACCACCAATTTAAGTCCGTGTATTGCCCTTGATTCTCACTGCATCACGCATGCAGGCAAGGTCAACAACAGCAGGTACACCAGTAAGACCCCATCACCATTCACGTCCCCAGAACTTGAGTCCCGGCACAATTCAATCACCACCACTGCCACAATTCATCACCAGCAACACCTATTTGTTTTCCCAGCATATTCGATCCACCACCAATAAGATTCGAAGCTCGATTCCATCCCCATGCTCGAGTACGCCATTTGCTCAGCCAGTTACCCATAGAATAAACGAAAAAACCATTTTCTTTCATGCCTGCACGGCCGTAACAACCACCAATAACTCCAATGACTGCGATAACGCCACTGAGTTCACAGTCGCACAACAATGACGATAGCATTATTTCGTCTTCACTTGTAAATCTCATGGAGCTACACGAGATCAATTTCAGTAACATCAGTAAACCACACAGATTCTTTGTACCATCCCAGTCATGGCTGCACAAAGACTACTTCAAACCCCTTCAATTCCTTGTCCAAAACTGAGGCAGCACTGACGATCTCCATCTAATCAACTGATCCAACACAACCATTTGCAGCTGCTCTTCTTTCGGCATCTGTAGTTCGTATTCATTGCTCATTCCAGTCTCCATTCATATCTCATTATCTTCCCATTCTGCTTGTTCCTGACCAGCGAGAACTTCACCGGAAGTAACAACTCAATCCTCTGTCCACCGGCTAAGCACCACTTTACTTGAGCCATAGTAATTCTTCTTTCAGACAAAATTTCAAACACTTCCTGAGCAATTTTCTTCACCTGTAAACATGAGAATCATACACCACACATTCAACCAACACCATTGTTCGCCAATTCTCAATTGAATCCGATCCAGTCAACACACAAAACCCATCAGCTCAATAATTCAAATCGCCACCAAAACCCATTCTTCTTCCTTGAATTCTCTCGCTTGAACATAACAGCACCTTAAGTCCCAACACTGCTTTGAGAAGGAGAAATTGAACTCCATAGGCGGAGCGAACGGCATACAATGTAGAAGAGGGCAGCAACTGCTTGGATGATGACGAATGGTTCCTTTGAATATGATGCTCTCAAATCCTCTTTCTCTGTTATGAGACAACGAGTGGAGAAGAACATTTTTCTGTGATGAGACCCACTAAAGAAATGTGTGGAATAATAAAGTTGCCACGTCCCTATGCCCCCTTGTGCGGCTCACGTGTAGCTCAATTCCTTGTTTCGTTCTATGTCCGTGGAATGGCTTCATGCTGCTGATATATAGAAATACCAGGCCAGCCACATTTTGTCATTTTCATCGCAAACGGCAATTAGCTTCTGATTAAATTGTTTTTATGTCCATTGATCGGATTCGCTAGTACTTCTACAAAAGCACTAAAATTATTCATTAGCCAAAATCTCGAGTCCTAACTAATATAAGTATGGGTATAAAATGTAGCATTTACGTGCTTATCAACACCCCCACACTTATATTTTGCTAATCCTCGAGCAAAACAAAGAATTGACCCGCTCAACAGCTGATCATCATTTTGTTTTTAAGACCCGCTCCACAACTGGTCATAAGAACCCTACAATAGACCCGCTCAACAACTGGTCATAACAAAAATGTAAACCCTTTTTTTTAGACCCGCTCAACAGTTGGTCATATCATTCGATTTTTTTTTTTTTTTTTTTTTTTTTTTTTTAGTTTTAATCATAATTCCTAAGTGCCACTCCCCCACACTTAAATGTTACATTGTCCTCAATGTAATTGAGTCATCCAACGTAGAATTTAAGATGGGAAATTCTAAAAAGCGATATGCAAAAAGAAAACAAATAAAAATAAAAGATAGAGTAAAGGGCACAAATCTGATGGGTTGACTCCCGCGAAGCGAATGGTATTTGTTTCCCTACTTGTGCCAGCAAAGAATCTCAATCACGGTGCTGATACACCAAAGTAAACTTCCAAGCATATATATAAAGTCTGAAAAGTTGGGGATCAATCCAACAAGTCAGGTCAGCTGAAAATATGAACCTACAAACACTATAAACCTCCAAATGGATGCGTAAGTTAATTCCCAATAGAAAACTGTAAGTAATATTCAAGTCATGCATGGAAAGGATAAGTAAATCACTCCCATAAGAAATAAGTTCAGATTGTTTGACAGTTTCTATTCGCGGGGAACGCTCTAAGTCGGGTTCTAAATCAGCTGAAATAACTTCCACGGCTGAAATTTGATAGGTGTAGAATACACCGTATTTACTATATAGAGTTTATGCTTTCTTTGCTATTTTTTCTTGTAAATTATGTATTTTACGCTTGTTTTGAGTTTTGTAGCTACTTTGGAGTCGCACGGAGGAAAAGAAGAATAAATGATCCAAATTGAGCAAAAAGGGCAGAATTGTCATTTTAGGGGCGAACACTATTTGGAGCCCAGTCCGAGGTTAAGGGGTAACTCTTGGAGGAGTACTAAATACAGACCAGCCAAGGTTAAGGGCTGCCGGTGGGTATCCCTTATCAAGATGACTTGGGTGGTGAATATCCAACCTAATCTTCTTACACCCTAAATGTCGAGAAGAAATTATCTTCTCTTCTTTCTTTCCTTCCTGAAAACGAGCAGATCATGGTCTCTTTGTTGAGTCCGAGTGATTGAGGGAGAGATTAACAATGAAATCTCTGCTAATGTGAGAAATCGAGATTAGGGTTTGTTTCTGCAACTGATAAACAAGGTAATGATGATGTCGATCGAGAAATTGAGAGAAGATTGCTCACGGTCGGGGAGAATGGGTCTGTTATGGGTTCGATCTGAAGGAGATGTTGATGGCTGTTGATAGATGGGTTCTGTGAACCAGATCGAGAAGAGCTGGGGTGTTTAAGCTCGGATCTTCAGCTAAGAAACAAGAGATCGAACTGAGGTTAATCGAGATGGATGAAGTTTGTTGTTGTGATGGGTTTTGTTAGTTGATTGAAGAACAGCTGTTGCTATCGATGGATTCACGATGAAATGGATGAGTTACAGGGGTTGGTGACGAAACTGATAGATTGACCAATTTGCAAGGGTGGTGATGCTCAAAGGGATCTGAGATTAAAATTTAAATGGGATTTTTGAGAAGCTTAGATACAGACGGGTTTAGGTTGATGTCTCCGATCGATTAATGGAAATGGTGATTCAAAGCTGGGAAGGAGAGTATCAAGGGGTTAAATACGATTAAGTTTGGCAAATCGAGAAGAGTTCGTTCACTGAGTCCGTCGATTGATGAACAAACAAGGAACAATGGATCTGTGTGAGAAAAGATCGTGTAACAGATGCAATTGAGCTCGGATGGGGTCTGAAAGAGAGCAGTTGGATTTTAGATGGGGGTTATGAGAAGAAGGCAATTTTGGTGAGCTACAGTCGGAGATTGAATGAGCTCATGGAGCTGCAGTTTGGTTGTGCGCAGACGTGCAGTGCAGTGCACAAAGTATGGCATTGTGTAGAGAGTGTGTAGTTCAGCTCAGGTACAGGTGACAGAATGGTGTGTAACTTTGGTGGTCATATCACAAGAAATTGCAGATGGTTCTGAGGTTGAGTTCGGTCTGTCATGGTGTTGTTGGCTGTGTTTGAAATGCTGGCAATGGCAGTTTTGGTGTTTGAAGGTGGTGCGGTGAGTCAGTATTGCAGTTAAGAATGGTCTTTGTGAAGTTTTGGTCCAAAGAGTATGTTCAAGGGAATAGCGAGCTCTAGTGGTTTGAGGTGATGCTATTACTGCAATGGAGATGAACCGGGGTTTGTGTGAATTGTGCATTTGCGGAGTTATGGAGATGGTTGTTCAACGGGAAATGAAGAAGAAATTAGTGAAGAGTTGATGTTTGTCTTTGAATCGAAATGGGGCAATTCTTTGTATGAGATGCAGAGAAGATTGATTGTTTTTGTCAATTTGAGGTACAAAGCAGATTGGGAGCCGGTGAATTGGCGGGCGTGAGGTGCGCCATTATGGTCGGGATGAAATGATCGATGCACCATCTTGGTGCAACATAGATTTTGGCCCGTGCAATGGTGGCACGGCTAGGACGATCCGGTGAGTTAGCTAGCTGACTCGGTTCTGACTCAGTGATTCCCCTTGACCGCTGACTAACAGTTGACTGACGGTTGACCACTTTGACCGTTAGTCCTAACGGTAGACTGACGGAATATTCCGTCGCATATTCCCTCGACGGACAGAAATTTTCAGGTGGCCGGCGGCGACTTTTCCGGCCGGATTCCGGCCACAATCCCAGTTTTCCGGCGACCAAAATTCCAGAATTTTCTATGGACTTCTCTCATGGGTGTGAAGACTTGGACTAGGAATTGGATGGAGAATTGGACTCAAATTTGGAAAGAGAAGATGAAGAGTTGAGAAAGACTTGAATTTGGAAGTTGAATTGCTAAAGGAAAAGGATTCTAATCCTTGGAAGAGTTGGAGAATATTGAAGCCTATAAATAGAGAAGTTTTCTACATCTTTTACACACATCTCTACACACACAACACTTTTCTTTTCTTATTCTTTGTGTGAACTCTTTAACATGAGTAGCTAATTTTATTGATTGAGGATGAATTCCTAGTTCTTAACATATGATTTAAGTTTTTTTTTTCAATTTTATCTTGAAGTTTTTCACATAATTATCGTTTGTTTTTACTAATAGGAGTGATCTTAAAGACATTCATGATTGATTGATAGATTGTTTGGAGTGCACGCTAAATTGATTTGTTAATTTGATCTAAAGCTAGTGAAAGTTAGGAGATAAGTAATCGTTTCTTGACTCTTTACATAAGTAGCAAACACGAGACCTTGCGGAGGGATTCCGTGGAGCAATTGTGTGTAGAAACAACGTTAGCAAGTAGACCTTGATCTAAGAGTCTAACTACTAATATTAACCTAATAAGTTCATGAATCTTAATGCGTTTATTTAAATTACATCTAGAGTGAGCTACTACTAGGTGGTTTGGTAAATAGAATCCGGTAGTCGAGAACTTCCGTGTCCGGTGATACAAGGGATTTAGGGGTTTAGCACTGAGCTAGTCGCTTTACCTACGGTTGGTGATAATCTGTGACTAATAACAAGTAGAAAAGAACATAACTTTAATCATTGTTTTGCAACGAAGAAGGATTCCTTGATCTTGTCTCTCTTATTGCTTTCAACTTTATCTTTTAATTGCTTTGTTTATTTTCTTTTGCTTTTTACACCCCCCTTTCGTGACAAAGTTTACAACTAGAATCTCGTGCTCCTCGTGGGATCGACCTTGACTACCCTATATTACTTGTTAATTAGGTAGTAAAGTATTAATTAATTTTTGTGGTTACGACACGCATCAAATTTTGGCGCCGTTTCGGGGAGCAACGGGGCGATTTTAGTTGTTTTTAATTTTTCTTTTTGCTTTATTCTTGCTTTGTTAGATTCTTTACCGTATCTAACTTAGTTTGTGAGAATCTTGTTTCAGGTGTTATACCTTTGGTGAATGCTTAGAGAGGGTAGACCGAGTCCAATACGTCTTCGATCCGGCACTCAACTAAAGGATTTCATTCGTGCGATTAACACTCCACTTTCTCCTTCTTCATCAAGTGATTCGGACAAAGAGGAAGAAACAATGGCTGATCGTACACTAAAGGACCTAGCTTCTCACAAGCTTGATACACAACAATGGTGTATCCAAACTAACTCAACCTTCGAGATCAAGACGGGGTTGATTAGAGAGTTACCAAAGTTCCATGGCATGGTGAATGAGGACCCAAACAAACATCTTATGGACTTCTACACCATAGTTATGGCTATGCTTCCACCGGAGACTAATGCGGATGGAGCAATGTTGAAAGCTTTCCCGTTTTCTTTGGCGGGTAATGCTAAGGAATGGTTATATTATTTGCCTTCCGGTAGTATCACAACATGGAATGGGATGAAGAAACTTTTTCTCGAGAGATATTTTCCCGCATCCAAAGCTACTCAAATTCGCAAGGAGATTTGTGGATTGAAACAACAAGTGGGAGAATCATTGTATGAATGTTGGGAGCGATATAAAAGGTTGGTGGCAAGCTGTCCACACCATCAATTTAGCGATGTTATGATACTCCAATACTTCTATGAAGCTCTCCACCCAAGTGATAGGTCTCTTCTTGATGCCGCGGGTGGTGGTGCACTAATGAACAAGACGGTGGCCCAAGCTACCGAGTTGATTGAAAGTATGGCGGCAAACTCGCAACAATTCTACACAAGGGATGAACCAATGGTTAGGCGAGTGCATGAAGTTAGTAATTCTTCATCACATCTTGATCAAAGGATGAGTAACATGGAGATAATGATTCAAAGGATGGCCGCGGTAATTATTCCGGATGGTGAGACCGAACAAGTGAATGCTTTATATCCAAATCAAAGGCCAAGGTACGATCCATACTCCAATACCTATAATCCCGGGTGGAAGGATCATCCTAACTTTAGCTATGCAAATAAGCAAGCAGCGGTTTCTAATCCATATGCGCAACAAGGTGATTTTCAACAATCACGCTTTCAACCTCAACAACAAGGTGGTTCTCAACAATTCCAACCACAACAAGTCAAGGAGCGTGATTCTTTGAATGATGACAAGCTCAATGCGTTAATGCAAGGTATGCAAGGTCTTACTTCTATGTTCCAACAAAGCCAACAACACCAACAAAAGACCGATTCGGCAATCAAGGAGTTACAAATTCAAGTGGGGCAATTAGCGACCGATGTGAACTTATTGAAAGCGCAAGCGTCCACAAAACTTCCTTCACAACCAATTGTTAATCCAAGAGAGAGCGTTAATGCGATTACCTTGAGGAGTGGGAAACAAGTGGAGCAACCAAATCAACAAGATAAGGTGTATGATGAGAAAGAGGAAATTGAAACCACACTAAAGGAGAAAACATCTCCTACCAACCAACCCGAGGAGACGGTTCCTACTTTCACAACTCCACCCCCGTTCCCTAGCCGATTTGCTAAATCAAAGAGAGACTTGGAATACATGGATATTTGGGAGATCTTTAAGAAAGTACAAGTCAATATTCCACTCATAGAAGCTATTCGTCAAATTCCTCGTTGTGCAAAGTTCTTAAAGGAGTTGTGCATGAAGAAGAAAAGGTTGAAAGGGAATGAAGTCATGAGTGTGGGGGAGAATGCTTCGGCGTTTATTCTCAAGAAACTCCCACCAAAATTAAAGGACCCCGGTAGTTTCAATATACCTTGCACAATTGGTAAAACAAGGTTTACTCGAGCTTTGCTAGATTTGGGAGCGTCGGTTAATGTTATGCCTTCCTCGATTTATGATTCTTTGAATCTCGGTCCTCTTAAAGAGACCGGGGTAGTTCTTGAACTTGCTAACCGATCTAATGTTTACCCGAAAGGGATTGTTGAGAATGTTTTGGTGCAGGTTAATAAGCTTGTATTTCCGGCCGATTTCTATGTCTTAGACATGAATGATGAGAATTCTTCCAAGTCTACACCTTTGCTTTTGGGTAGACCATTCTTAAGCACCGCCGGAACAAAGATTGATGTCCAAAATGGCACCTTGACCATGGAGTTTGATGGTACACTCATCCACTTCAATATCTTTGAGACAACGCGATACCCTAGTGATGTGAAATCATGTTTTCCCGTAAAAGAGATTGATCCGGGCTAATGAATCTTGCAAGAGCTAAGTCGGGCCGTCGACTTTAAAACAAGCGCTTAATGGGAGGCAACCCATAGGTTTTGTATTTCTTATCCTTTTGCTTTTTGTTATTTCTTTTTCTTGTTTCTTATCATGTTAAAATTTCCCACCTTGACTTTACTAGGAGGATTCAATTACATTGAGGACAATGTAAGGTTTAAGTGTGGGGGAGTGGTTAAGCATGTTTTTAAAACAAAAATTACAAAAAAATTAAAAAATTTAAAAAAAAAAAAAAAAAGTTTTACTTAAAAATTCCAACTTTTAAAGATTTTAGAGTCCCTAGCATATTTCTAGGTATGTTTACATAGAGATTTTGACCGACATAATTGAACTTGGAAATGTTAGAGAACTACATTCGGATTTCTTGTTTGTTTGAGTGTTAAATAATGGATTTAATCATGCCGGTGATGCGAATTTGGTGCAGGGAGAAATGCGTTATTAGAGTTGCTGATCAATCATTAGTGGAGACTACCCGTATTCATATCATGTGAGGCACCGACCAGAAATTTTCCATCTACTAAAGAGCTTTCTTTTGAGTGTGTGTCACCGTAAGTTAATTCCGGGTAGAATGGTGAGCTACCCAACCTCCCACCAATAGAAGCACTACTCTTTGATCTCTTGAGTGCTAATTTTGTCAATCATGAGGGTGACGTCTATAGATGAAAGCTTCCTTCTTGTAGTTCGATTTGCAGTTAGCACCATTCATTCTCTCTCGACAACAACGGATCCATAGAAACACTCTCATCATCAACAAGGAGCGACATCAAAATCTACAAGGAAAGTTGGAAAAGTTTAAGGTTTACAAGCAACGGAATGAGAAAAAGAGCAAATTTCAAATTCAAGTAAAGCAACATACAAAGTGCAGATTTTTACATATATGTTGAAGACTTACAATACAATGAGGTAATTTTATATCCAAGTATGAAGACTTATTCATGAAAGCGAAGAAAATCAAAAGGTGAGAATTTTTGAAGTTTATGATTTCAATACGATACAAGTTGTGAAGAATCAAGCGGTAAAATACTTCTTTCACGGCCATGGTTTATTTTGTATTTAATTTCTCTTGTGTTAAAAAAAAAAAAAAAAAAAAAAAAAAATTGAAAAAAAAAAGAAAAAGAAAAAAATTGAAAAAAAAAAGAAAAAGAAAAAAAAAGAGAAAAAACACAAGAGAAATATTTGTTCTTATTTTTATTGAATGAGCCGTGGGGAAGGAAAATATATAAGGAAGTTTCAAGCGACAAGGATTTTTAAGGTAAAAGAGTTATAAATTGTTAAGGATTTATGAAATTCGAGGGTTTATCATCAATAGTTGAAACCGAAGACCAAGAAGTTAAAGACGAGGAGCGGAAGACGTTTCTATTGGATGCCGTGAGAGTGGTGTTATCATAATTGGCGATCGGATGTGAAGGTGAGTAAGTAATCTCATCCTCGATAATAGTGGTTGATTTCCTTTCTTAGAGATCGTCAGAAAAATGGTTTTTCAAAATATTAAAAGATGTGGGTTTTTAAAAATATTTGGAAGTTGTCCTTCCCACCATTCAACGTGTTGCGGGAATTCTCTTTTCATTCCTACCGCACACATGTGAGAACCATAAAAAAGCCGTCTTTTTGAGTGCAATTATCATAAAATCTTATTTGGTGAGGCGAAGTCGAGGCGAAATGCTTATTGATCGTTTCTCAAACACGCGTTCTCTCATTATGGTGTGGTTATTTCTCACTCAACATTTAAGAACGAGAATATGTTCTTTAGTATTTCTAACTTCTTATTACTAGCATGCAGAAACTCTATGTCCTCATAACTTTTTGGATGCTTGTGACGCTTGAACGTTTTGAAGTTGTGAGTTTTTAGTTTGATTTGCTCGAGGACTAGCAAAGTCTAAGTGTGGGGGAATTTGATAGGTGTAGAATACACCGTATTTACTATATAGAGTTTATGCTTTCTTTGCTATTTTTTTCTTGTAAATTATGTATTTTACGCTTGTTTTGAGTTTTGTAGCTACTTTGGAGTCGCACGGAGGAAAAGAAGAATAAATGATCCAAATTGAGCAAAAAGGGCAGAATTGTCATTTTAGGGGCGAACACTATTTGGAGCCCAGTCCAGGTTAAGGGGTAACTCTTGGAGGAGTACTAAATACAGACCAGCCAAGGTTAAGGGGCTGCCAGCTGGGTATCCCTTATCAAGATGACTGGGTGGTGAATATCCAACCTAATCTTCTTACACCCTAAATGTCGAGAAGAAATTATCTTCTCTTCTTTCTTTCCTTCCACCTGAAACGAGCAGTCATGGCTGCTGTTGAGTCCGAGTGATTGAGGGAGAGATTAACAATGAAATCTCTGCTAATGTGAGAAATCGAGATTAGGGTTTGTTTCTGCAACTGATAAACAAGGTAATGATGATGTCGATCGAGAAATTGAGAGAAGATTGCTCACGGTCGGGGAGAATGGGTCTGTTATGGGTTCGATATGAAGGAGATGTTGATGGTTGTTGATAGATGGGTTCTGTGAACCAGATCGAGAAGAGCTGGGGTGTTTAAGCTCGGATCTTCAGCTAAGAAACAAGAGATCGGGCGAGGTTAATCGAGATGGATGAAGTTTGTTGTTGTGATGGGTTTTGTTAGTTGATTGAAGAACAGCTGTTGCTATCGATGGATTCACGATGAAATGGATGAGTTACAGGGGTTGGTGACGAAACTGATAGATTGACCAATTTGCAAGGGTGGTGATGCTCAAAGGGATCTGAGATTAAAATTTAAATGGGATTTTTGAGAAGCTTAGATACAGACGGGTTTAGGTTGATGTCTCCGATCGATTAATGGAAATGGTGATTCAAAGCTGGGAAGGAGAGTATCAAGGGGTTCTCATCTCGATTAAGTTTGGCAAATCGAGAAGAGTTCGTTCATTTGAGTCTGTCGATTGATGAACAAACAAGGAACAATGGATACGTGTGAGAAAAGATCGTGTAAAGATGCAATTGAGCTCGGATGGGGTCTGAGAGAGAGCGGTTGGATTTTAGATGGGGGTTATGAGAAGAAGGCAATTTTGGTGAGCTACAGTCGGAGATTGAATGAGCTCATGGAGCTGCAGTTTGGTTGTGCGCAGACGTGCAGTGCAGTGCACAAAGTATGGCATTGTGTAGAGAGTGTGTAGTTCAGCTCAGGTACAGGTGACAGAATGGTGTGTAACTTTGGTGGTCATATCACAAGAAATTGCAGATGGTTCTGAGGTTGAGTTCGGTCTGTCATGGTGTTGTTGGCTTGTGTTTGAAATGCGGCAATGGCAGTTTTGGTGTTTGAAGGTGGTGCGGTGGTCTCAGATTGCGGTTAAGAATGGCTCTTTGTGAAGTTTTGGTCCAAAGAGTATGTTCAAGGGAATAGACGGCTCTAGTGGTTTGAGGTGATGCTATTGCCTGCAATGGAGATGAACCAGGGTTTGTGTGAATTGTGCATTTGCAGGTTATGGAGATGGTTGTTCAACAGGGAAATGAAGAAGAAATTAGTGAAGAGTTGATGTTTGTCTTTGAATCGAAATGGGGCAATTCTTTGTATGAGATGCAGAGAAGATTGATTGTTCTTTCTTTGTCAATTTGAGGTACAAGAAACTGCAGATTGGGAGCTGGTGAATTGGCGGGCGTGAGTTGGCCATTATGGTCGGGATGAAATGGTGATGCACCATCTTGGTGCAACATAGATTTTGGCTTTGTGCACGGTGGCACAGCTAGGACCGATCGGTGAGTTAGCTAGGCTGACTCGGTTCGACTCGATGATTCCCCTTGACCGCCGACTAATGATTGGTGACGGTTGACCACTTTGACCGTTAGTCCTAACGGTAGATCGACGGAATATTCCGTCGCATATTCCCTCGACGGGACGAAATTTTGGTGGCGGCGACTTTTCCTAACGGATTAAGCCACAATCCCGATTTTCCGGCGACCAAAATTCCAGAATTTTCTATGGACTTCTCTCATGGGTGTGAAGACTTGGACTAGGAATTGGATGGAGAATTGGACTCAAATTTGGAAAGAGAAGATGAAGAGTTGAGAAAGACTTGAATTTGGAAGTTGAATTGCTAAAGGAAAAGGATTCTAATCCTTGGAAGAGTTGGAGAATATTGAAGCCTATAAATAGAGAAGTTTTCTACATCTTTTACACACATCTCTACACACACAACACTTTTCTTTTCTTATTCTTTGTGTGAACTCTTTAACATGAGTAGCTAATTTTATTGATTGAGGATGAATTCCTAGTTCTTAACATATGATTTAAGTTTTTGTTTTCAATTCTATCTTGAAGTTTTTCACATAATTATCGTTTGTTTTTACTAATAGGAGTGATCTTAAAGACATTCATGATTGATTGATAGATTGTTTGGAGTGCACGCTAAATTGATTTGTTAATTTGATCTAAAGCTAGTGAAAGTTAGGAGATAAGTAATCGTTTCTTGACTCTTTACATAAGTAGCAAACACGAGACCTTGCGGAGGGATTCCGTGGAGCAATTGTGTGTAGAAACAACGTTAGCAAGTAGACCTTGATCTAAGAGTCTAACTACTAATATTAACCTAATAAGTTCATGAATCTTAATGCGTTTATTTAAATTACATCTAGAGTGAGCTACTACTAGGTGGTTTGGTAAATAGAATCCGGTAGTCGAGAACTTCCGTGTCCGGTGATACAAGGGATTTAGGGGTTTAGCACTGAGCTAGCTGCTTTACCTACGGTTGGTGATAATCTGTGACTAATAACAAGTAGAAAAGAACATAACTTTAATCATTGTTTTGCAACGAAGAAGGATTCCTTGATCTTGTCTCTCTTATTGCTTTCAACTTTATCTTTTAATTGCTTTGTTTATTTTCTTTTGCTTTTTACACCCCCCTTTCGTGACAAAGTTTACAACTAGAATCTCGTGCTCCTCGTGGGATCGACCTTGACTACCCTATATTACTTGTTAATTAGGTAGTAAAGTATTAATTAATTTGTTGTGGTTACGACACGCATCAAAATTTCAGTCGCGGAACAAGGGCTCAATGGAGCAATAATATCACGACTCATAGACCCACTATCATCTACAACGGTTTCATTATTAATATCATCAAGATGAGAAAAATCATAACTTGATAGGTCAGACAATGGCTTAAGGGTCAAGGTCGGAGCTTTCTCAACTGATGAAACTAGTCGAGACTCTAGAGGTTCTAGTTTGGGATTCCATTTATTAGTGTCTAGCAGTGGCGTGGAGTCTAATAATGCATTGACTTCACAAATAACACTATCATCATCAAAATCATACCCAAAATGAGATAAGCAAACCTCTAATGGATCTTCCAAATGGCTCTTGCAAAAGCCTTGCGAATGCATACTTTCTTTTCGCCCGCTACTGCTTTCAATCGTCGCACTTCAGACTAAGGTACCTAAGAAAATCAAACAAACTGCGTAAAAAGAAACAAAAGAAATCTAAAAGAAAAACGAAATAAAATTATATAGAAAAAGATATCAATCAGAGAGTATTTTGCAACCACTCCCCGGCAGCGGCGCCAAAAACTTGATCGAATTTTAATAGTGGTAAGTAAGGTTGTCGTTCACTCGGACTTGATGCGATTGATTTCAGGTTTAATAAATGAAAATAAATAAAAATAAGAAAATATATACACAAAATAGTAGCAGGATGGATAGACACTGGGACTCGGGATTTCACTGCCTTTCATATACATGGGTTTTAGAAATTAATCCTTGACATTTATAGCTCCAAACACAAGAAATATTAAATATATTCTTTGCCAAAGTAGATTTCATAAAACATTAGTTGTAAGTTGTGAGCATGACGCATCAAAAGTAATTAAAACTAAGCATGCGACATCAAACAAAATAACAAATAATTAATAGAAATCATAATTCGTTAAAAATCGGTGCAAATAGTAATTAAGGAATTAATTAAATTTACCACATGATGAAATTAAGCTTCGTCCGTCGTCTCAGAGATGGGTTCTAGCTCCACATCGTAAAAACACACTCAAAAAGATAACTCATAGCTCAAATGGTGTTTTTATTGAAGAAATAAAATAAAACAGAGATTCGCAACGCTATAAAGACGTTACTGAGAATGCCTTCGTTACAATATATGTTGCAAGCTGAAGCTACGTGTCTCGGAGGATCATTACAGAGATTTGAAAAATTAAGACGCTAGAAACGACTGTTTCTGCAGTAGTTGTTCTTCGTATCTTCTTCTTCATGCAGCAGCAGAGAAAACTCTGCAGCTTCCTATTCTATGCTCAATCTCTGTCCCCTTCTTAAACTCCCCAACTGCACTTATATACACCACATGGCTAAGAATCTCTCATCCTTTTATCCCATAATCTCTAGCAACCAATCAAATATATACGATTTTATTTCCATGCAGATACGGGAAATATCTTTCCCTTTTTCTCTTATTCACGCGCCTGTTGCTGTCAACTGGTGTTTACTCCCTCCAAACACGTTGCCAACACAACAAAGATTGAGTCAAATCCCTTCCAATCATCACGGGATATCCCGTGTCCTTCTCCAACTCACTGTTCCACGTATCTTCCTATATTTTCGTATCCACAGCCCTTATCCGTCCTGTTTTGTCCTAACAGGCTATTCCTAATCTATTTCGAAGAAGAAATCACCGGAAATATGGACCATATCCTCTCCAGCAAATCTCGCAGGTGGAACTTCATTGTCCCCTGTTTTGTTGAAGTTCGTGATGTATCCCTTGTTTTGCGAATCTGGGCCACATACAATCCATGTTTGACCAAAACAGGGTAATCCCAGTCCAACTCGAGCAGCAAATCCAATTAAAACTCTGACAATTATCGCCTGTAATTCACGCTGCAGCTGAATTTCAAATTCAGTCTTTCCCGCCAAAATTCTGGAGAAGAGAAAGGGTCGCCCCCTATCCAGAGTAGGGGTGCGAATAACAGCTATCTTAGGGTGCCCTGGAGGTGCCCGTTATCCAAAAGTGAGAGTCCGAATTACACGTGTCCTCCGGGTGCTTTAGACAACTTTTCGAGCCAATTTTTCCAAAAATATTTATTCCCCAAAAATACCTGCACACACATAAAACACCATAATAAGTACAAAAATGAGCATTAACAATACAAAAAATTGAGGACAACTTAGACACAAAAATGTGTCTATCAACTACCATACGATTAAGATTATTGTGAGGTGATTGATATTTCTAGGTTGTTCTTCGGGAATATAAGTCCGGTATATCAGTTAGTTTCTGTTCACCCTGATTTATCAAAAGACGGAACAAAACTCATAGGTATATCTGTGGGAGACACATTTATCTATCTGTTTTGGGGTAAAAACTGATTCTGCTGTTTTTGGTAAATTTGGGTGTGTTGATGAGAAACAAATTCAAACCCTAAACAAATGTACTGCACAAGAGTACTTTTAGATTTGAGAGATCAATCTGTAAGACTCTGCCTAAACCAAGAAATGGCAGTTCCATATTCAATTTGGTCACAAAGTAAAGGAGAAGGGTTGATCTTAGGGAGGGAATCGAAGAAGGTGTTTGAGATCAGAATGTTGAATTATGAAGGTGTGTTATTTTATGACTTGTATCAGAATATGGTTTCTGGCTACTTGTGTTGATAACACTTGTCCCTTACGAAATAGGTCGAAAACCTATTTATACAAGTCATGTTCGAGCACCCCTTGATCTCGTAGGAAGTGGAGGAGATTAAGCAGTGGAGAAGTAGGGTTGTGCGAAAGGTGGTGATCATCATGTTTCCATTATGAGGGAAGACTGGTCACCATTTCACCCACTACTCTCTCTGTTAACTGTCCGTCCTTTCCTAACACTTTCTCGTAATGGGCGCGTTGCACGCCGCACGCCGTAAACCACCGGACCAATACCCCAAGGAAAATCCCCCAGTTTGTGACACGTTTGATGTCTCGAGTATTTATAGGAATGTATCAGCAGATTGCTGAGTGGGTCTTGTGTGCAAGACCTAGTTATTCTGACAAATCGTGCGCAAACTAGGCGGCAATTAATCATGTGTGGCGAGCTAAGTCATGAGACTTGCCGCAAGAAATAGTGTGTGACGCTATTAAGTTAGTCTTGGTTGGTCGCCTAAGATTTAATCTAAGCCGGTCAATTCGGCTGACGAAGTTGGACGGCCGGGATTGTAATTTATGGAAGAGGGTGGCCGTTGATTATGGCCACATCTCGTTAGCGCCTGCCAGTGGCATAGTGGCGTAATGGCGCGACCACTATATCTTGGCATGTTGATGTTAAATCAAAATATGACCCAACAATATTGGCTATAGTTGCCATATCAAACTTAATGCCTTAGGTGGCATTATTTTGCATGGGACGGCATAGCGGTCTTAACCAAATTAGGGTTTGGCATGTCAAAGCCCTAATTAGTGTATGCGGCTATGTGGCCGCGATATTGTGGCATTTGGGCAAATACTGCCGTGGCCACGTTGAATAAAGAAATTATGGCAAGGCCATAATATGGGAGCGGCTATGAACGCGACGACCACTAGGTATTGGCGCGGTTTGGCTTTATTTAATGCGCGCGACGGGTCTAGAGCGACCTGATTAGTCGATCGAAAGGCGGGACGACAAGCATCATAGGGCCGGCCTCATTCTAAATGCGTGTGGCGCATTTGACCTGATTGATTGATGAAAAGGGGGCCGGCAAGAAGTATGGGGACGACCTCATTCTAAATTCGTGTGGCGCATTTAGAGCGACCTGGTTGGTCGATGGAAATGGGGCCGGCAAGCAACACGGGGCCGACCTCATTATAAATGCGTGTGGCGCATTTAGAGCGACCTGATTAGTCGATGGAAAGGGGGCCGACAAGCAACATGGGGACGACCTCATTCTAAATATGTGTGGCGCATTTAGAGCGACCTGATTGGTCGATGGAAAGGGGGACGACAAGCAACAGGGGGCCGGTCTCATTCTAAATGCGTGTGGCGCATTTAGAGTGACCTGATTAGTCGATGGAAAGGGGGGCCGATGATAAGCACGTAAATGCTACATTTGATACCCATATTTATATTAGTTAGGACTCGAGATTTTGGCTAATGATATAATTTTAGTGCTTTTGTAGAAAGTACTAGCGAATCCGATCAATGAACATAAAAACAATTTAATCGGAAGCTAATTGCCGTTTGCGATGAAAATGACAAAATGTAGCTGGCCTGGTATTTCTATATATCAGCAACATGAAGCCATTCCACGGCCATAGAACGAAACAAGGAATTGAGCTACACGTGAGCCGCACAAGGGGGCATAGGGACGTGGCAACTTTATTATTCCATACATTTCTTTAGTGGGTCTCATCAGAGAAAATGTTCTTCTCCACTCGTCTTCTCATAACAGAGAAAGAGGATTTGAAAGCATCATCTTCAAAGGAACCATTCCTCATCATCCAAGCAGCTGCTGCCCTCTTCTACATTGTATGCCGTTCGCTCTGCCTATGGAGTTCAGTTTCTCCTTCTCAAAGCAGTGTTGGGACTTAAGGTGTTGTTATATTCAAGCGAGAGAATTCAAGGAAGAAGAATGGGTTCTGGTGGTGATTTGAATTATTGAGCTGATGGGTTTTGTGTGTTGACGGGATTAGATTCAATTGAGAATCGGCAGCGAACAATGGTGTTGGTTGAATGTGTGGTGTATGATTCTCATGTTTACAGGTGAAGAAAATTGCTCAGGAAGTGTTTGAAATTTTGTCTGAAAGAAGAATTACTATGGCTCAAGTAAAGCAGTGCTTAGCCGGTGGACAGAGGATTGAGTTGTTACTTCCGGTGAAGTTCTCGCTGGTCAGGAACAGGCAGAATGGGAAGCTAATGAGATATGAATGGAGACTGGAATGAGCAATGAAGACCAACTACAGATGCCGAAATAAGAGCAGCTGCAAATGGTTGTGTTGGCTCAGTTGATTAGATGGAGATCGTCAGTGCTGCCTCAGTTTTGGACAAGGAATTGAAGGGGTTTGAAGTAGTCTTTGTGCAGCCATGACTGGGATGGGTACAAAGAATCTGTGTGGTTTACTGATGTTACTGAAATTGATCTCGTGTAGCTCCATGAGATTTACAAGTGAAGACGAAATAATGCTATCGTCATTGTTGTGCGACTGTGAACTCAGTGGCCTTATCGCAATCATTGGAGTTATTGGTGGTTGTTACGGCCGTGTAGGCATGAAAGAAAAATGGTTTTGTCGTTTATTCTACGGGTAACTGGCTGAGCTAATGGTGTACTCGAGTATGGGTATGGAATCGAGCTTCGAATCTTATTAGTGGTGGATCGAATATACTGGGAAAATAAATAGGTGTTGCTGGTGATGAATTGTGGCAATGGTGGTGATTGAATTGTGCTGGGACTCAAGTTCTAGGGACGTGAATGGTGATGGAGTCTTACTGGTGTACCTGCTGTTGTTGACCTTGCCTGCATGCGTGATGCAGTGAGAATCGAGGGCAATACACTGACTGAAATTGGTGGTAGTTGGATTTAGAAAGTGGCGCTGCTGATCGAAATGGAAGTTCGAGAGGATGCTGTATCTGCGGAGTGAAGGAACAGGAAGTAATGTTCTATCTGGTTGCATCAGTTTTGTGTGAAGCTTTTGGTTCGAAAAGAGGTTTGACCAGGCAAAGGAAATTAGGAGATGGTGGTGTTGTCTGAACCTGGGGTTAATTCATAATGCAGCAGTTGAGATCTGGTATACAAAGGTGATTGTAGATGGGGCAAAACGATTTGCTGATTTTTACGGAATTTAGGATACGACCGTACGGAGGAGACTCCTTGAACCGAGCGAAATTTTCAACCTCACACAGATGCACTGCAAGAAGGGAGTGCTTTGAATTCGAGAGATCAATCTGTAGTACTCTGGCCTAAACCAAGACAATGGCTGTTCCAGAGTAAATTCGGTCACAAGAGAGGATGGGTCGATCCGTAGGAGG
>JAJJWW010017138.1:0-34624 GCA_023531295.1 Papaver armeniacum
AAAGGCTACTCGGAGGAATAAATAAATTTTACTTGCATTCCTCTATGAAGTGTAAAGTTTTGTTGATTCTATGTCCCTTAAAAAATCGAAATAATTCATCTAGGCGAGAACAAGTTTGTATAAAACACATAAATTAGTACATCTTAGAGCAAGCTGCGGTTGGCGACCAAGACCAAAAATTTGGGAAGAGATAGAGACGTAGTGGGACGGACTAAAGATCAAATACCCAGACTATACCAAATTTCAGACTAAATTTGGTGGCGACCAAAGACCAAACCCAAATTTTAGTCGAGCGTTGATATAGTGTTCGCCCACACCAAAGGCGTTGATATAGTATTCGCTCTACACCAAAGCGGATTTAAAGTCCACGCCGACGGGCGTGGTTTATACCAGCCCCATATTTTTTTTAATTTATTGTGGGGCGTGGTTTATACCACCGCCCCACGAAACTTTTTAAAACAATTTGAATGGGCGAGGTTTATACCTCCGCCCCATTGTCTTTTTTTTCTTCGAAATCTCACCCGCTCCAGGCGAACGTATAATCCACGCCCCACCACTGTGCGAACGTATACTTCACGCCCCACACCAGCGAACGTATAATCCACGCTCCACCAAATTTAGTCTTCCACCCGTAGCGTCACACACCAGAATAAACCCAAATTTTGGTCTTTTTTTCCCTCTTTGGTCTTTGGTTATACTCGCACCACTGCAGTTGCTGTTAGTGACCAAATTACCAGGTAACAATTTTACATGAGGTTGTTGTCCTTGTGCGGGAGTGTTTCGAAACGTCAAACCCTTTTTTTTTTAATGGTGAATGTGCGTCGAAAGTGGTCAATCAGCTCTCTATACACAAATGGGCCTCCGTGAAACTTGCTCGGTCCGGAAAGTGTTAAACGGAAAAACCCTTATAAAGTCATCGCCCCTGTTGCCCTAAATTTTCACTCCATCTCTTTCCTCGGTTCTTAATTACCAGAAATTTTTCCATTTTTCTCAGATCAGATGAAAGAAAGCCGGGGAGAAAGTCGTTGTTGATGAGATGAGAAAGGAAGGGTCTGCAACTCTACAGGATAATAAGCTTTCAGATGAAAGACTGCAGGATAATGAGAAGAAGATGACGGAAAAATTGAAGTCTCAGGCTCAAAGTTTCGTAGTAAGTGTTGTTAATGATCCACTGGTAATGGATCCAATTAGGCAAAACGGGAGGACTATGGTTCAAGAAATGGTGAACGATGACAAAATTATGGGTCCAATTACTAACAAGATAATTGCCCCAATTGCTGTCCCTCTCTTTGCCATGGCTGCCATTCTTCTTGGATACCAATCCCTAACAGGTAATCTATTCTATATAGATTTTAATTACACATCAAGCTAATTGAAGTCATGATTCGATTTCCAGTTTGCAGAAACCAAAGCAACACTTAGATTAAACTTTGCCCTTTCTCTTACTGTTGAATTTTGAAACAAATTATGATCACACCCAAACCCTAGAGTTTTGGAATCCATTCAAATTTTGATTTAATTGTGATTGAATTTTACTTCAATGTGGTGAGATATGTAGGAAGGGTTCAGTGTTTGTTTATTTGAGGCAATGATGGAAATTCACAAATCATCATGCTGGTATGTGGGTATGTGGTTGTGAAGTTAAGAGTGCATGAAATAAAACCCTAAATAAACATGCTGCATTTGGTTCAAATGCTTACAACATGTTTATTTTTTCGATCAACTTTGATAGTGGTCACTTGAACGTTACCTGCTACTGCTTCTTTCAACGTGCCTCAACATATTGCATCTTAAAAGGCACCTCTTGAAATGGCGTAAGTTTTCTAGCTTCAATTGGTTCTATGATTCTATTGAAAATGTGATTTATTTTGTATGTTTCCCACTTTACCCTATTAAAATGGCGTTTGTTGATCTAGCTTCAAGAGGTTCTATGATGATTTATTTGTATGCTTCCCACTTTATTTTGTATGGTTCTATGATTCTATTAAAAGGCACCTCTTGTATGTTTCCCACTTTACTCATAAAAGATAATCCACCACAACTCCTTCCATATCCCCTGATCATTCTCAATGAAGTTATAATTGCAGCCTCCTAGTCCCTCCTAACATCTTCGTTTGATATCAAGAACTATTTGTTAACCTCAAAACTAATAATTTGTTAAATGATTATCTTTTATAGCAAAATTATTTCTAATTTCATAATTGTAAGATCTTATCCGCAACTTTACCATTATTAAAGCACAAATGGCATGATATTTGCTGCTCTCTTTTGTATCTTTATATGTAAAAAGAGAATATATGTCTAGGATTGAGATAATAATCAAGTAATATTGATAGTCATCAATGTTAGCAGCGAGGGTGATTTTTAACTCCATCGGTAGTAATTTTTAAATTAGTGGGTCAACGGTAACTTTAACTTGGACTTTTCACGTAATTGATAGCGATAGGGAGAACAATAGCGCACCAGGCTGGTGCTATTTCATTTCGTTCGTACAGATAGATATTAGCCTTCATCTTAGTAATGTTCATGGAACAAACAAACACCATAAAAGTGGGATCCATGTTTTTCTACCAGATAGAAAAAAACAAACATGATGTTATTGTTATGTATTGATAATACTCTTTCAGTTTAAGAAAGGAATGGTCTGCAACTCTGTAGGATAAGCTTTCAGATACATTGAAGAAACAAAGTCTTATGAATGTGGCGGTGAAGAAGGAGATGAAAGACTGCAGGATGATGAGAAGAAGATGATGGAAAAATTGAAGTCTCAGGCTCATAGTTTCGGTGTAGGGGTTGTTAATGATCCATTGGTAATGGACCCAATTAGGCAAAACGGGAGGGACTATGGTTCAAGAAATGGTGAACGAGGACAAAATTATGGATCTTTGGCAGATCCATTTGACTAAACTCTCCACAAGTTTGTTGCTAAACCGGCACTGCGACATGTTCATCAACCAATGGTTTCTCAACTAAGTTTTGGTACAACTTAGTTGAGAAACCATTGGTTGATGAACATGTGGAAAGTGCTGGTTTAGCAATCAAACTTGTGGAGAGTTTAGTCAAATGGGCCTGCCATTATCCGTGAAAGATAATTGCCCCAATTGCTGTCCCTCTCTTTGCCATGGCTGCCATTCTTGGCTACCTAGCCCTAAGAGGTAATCTTTTCTGTATATATTTTAATTACACATCAAGCTAATTGAAGACATGATTTTCCAGTTTGCAGAAACCAAACCAACTCCTAGATTAAACTTTACCCTTTCTCTTACGGTTGAATTTTGAAACAAATTCTGATCAGAACCAAAGCCTAGAATTTGGGAATTCATTCGATTTTTGTTTTATTTTGTTTTAATTGTTAATATTACTTCAATGTGGTAAGACATGTAGGAAGGGTTCTGTGTTAGGTTATTTGAGGTAATGATGGAAATTCACAGATCATTTCCCCAACCCCAAACCTAGTTTTCATTTTTCTTATTTGAGGCGGGTATGTGGTAGTGAAGTTAAGAGTGCATGAAATAAAACCCTAGCTAAACATGCTGCATTTGGTTCAAATGCTTACCTCATGTTTATTTTTTTAATCTACTTTGATATTGGTCACTTGAACGTCGTCTGCAACTGCTTCTTTGAAAGTGCCACAACATATTGCATCTTAAAAGGCCCCTCTTGAAATGGCATTAGTTTTTCTAGCTTCAAGTGGTTCTATGAATCTATTGAAAATGTGATTTATTTTGTATGTTATCCACTTTACCCTATTAAATTCAAAAAAGATAATCCACCACAACTCGTTCCATATCCGCTGATCACTCTCAGCGATGTTATAATTGCAACCTCCCTCCTAACATCTTCGTTTGATATCAAGAACTATTGTTAACCTCTGAACTAATAAATTTGTGATTTCCTCCAACTCCGTCAGAACAAATGATTCATTTTTATAGCATGATTATTTCTAATTTCATGATTGTATGATCTTATTAACAACTTTACCATTATTAAAGCACAAATAACATGATTTGTTGCTCTCTTTTGTATCTTCATATGGGTAGGTCAAAGCTCAAGGGTAACTTTAACTTGGTGACATTTCACGTAATAGATAGTGATAGGGGAGAAATATAGCTGGGATCCATGTTTTTCCACTAGATAGAGAAAAAAAAAACATGATGTTATTGTTATGTACTGATAATACTATTTCAGTTTATTTCTGTTACATATCAAGGTCATCTTCAATTATGAAAAGTTGAGGTAAATTAAAATTGAGGTCATTGTTTGTTGGTGTAATTAGAATCGAATATGGAATTTTCAATGAATTTTGTTTTTCCTGTTTTTCTGCAATTTTGTTTTGTGCAACATGCTGATATATTCTGATAAAAAAAAAATGCTGATATATTTTTTGCTTGTTAAAAATGCAGGTAAATATAGTTTACAGATGAGTTTTTTTCTAGGGAAGAGGATGGTGGCTTCTTCCCCTTTTGTGTGCACGGATATAGGACTAACAATTTCATCATAGATGCTCTTTTGGTTTCCCACTAGAACTAAAAAACTGTGCACTTATATACTTACTAACATGGGTGCTCAGCAAACATTATTTGGCCACCTTGTGTTTATCACTGATTAATACACAGATCCATTTTCCCCGACAGGCTTAGTTTTTCTCAGTTTGACAAATTTTTTGTTGTGATATCTGATTTCAGCTAAGAAGCTTTATCATTTGTCTTACTGCAATTAGGATTGATATAGTCAATTTTGGTTCTAATTTGTCTCAATTTGCTCCAGTCAATCCCTTTTTCTTCTCATGGTATATCCTTGCTGGCTGTGGTGTATCATTAAGCTAGCTAAAGTCGTCCAGATTAGAAGTATGGTGAACAAAATTATAATCTACTCAGTGCTAGGTATTCTCATGCAACAAATCGCGGACAAGTGAGAATGGATTCCTCCAAGAAACTTGTCAAAGTGTGAAGGGTTTCGGAATATGCATTCGCCTCTAGGCAATGCGTACAGTATTATGGTTTAATGTTAGCTCAAGCCTATATTCTCTTCTTCAAAATTGAGAAATGGCTGCAAAGTGACTTCCCTTGGACACTCGGACTGCAAGATCTTGGGTATTCAACCAGTACCACAATTTAGCCGAAACTACCACCTCGACAACAACTCGCTCAATTTCAATGTGTGTGTGCCAGTTGTGACATACAAAGTACAAACTTTACCATGTGGCACCACCAAATTCGTATCGATCTCAAATATCTGACATTGTAATCATTTCATATAAAGATGAAGGTATTCACCAAGGTAACTGATTGATTTCATATAAAATATCAAAAGATGCACCGCCATGGAAAAATCTGGGGGCATCATCTTCTCTTCACTTGCTCTGAATCAAGCCATCCAACTAGCCTCAGTTGAACGGTGATTAACTAAGAAGTCAAACATTAACTAAGGGTGCGTTTGGCACGGAGGTAGTTGAGGGTAGAGTTCAGTCAACAGGAGGAGTCAAGGGTGGAGTTGAATTCCAAGGGTGTTTGGCATAGGTGGAATTGGAACTCCAGGGAGTTGAAACTCCATCCTTCAATGGAAAATCAAATGACACCTCCCCCATGGAATTTGAAACTCCATCCTTTCAACTCCACTGGTTGACCATGTTGACATTTTAAATTTATTTTCTTTATTTTCTTATTTAAACAATATATGAGTTTTTATAATTATAATTAATATATAATTTTATATTGATACCTGATGATACTGCTACCCCCTGTGTTGATTCTGGGAACAGAACTGGTATGTTTCAATGCCCCTTTAAGGGTTTGGATGGGTGCAAAAATGGTGTGGGGGAAAGGATTACGGAAGGTGTCCCATTCGGTCATCGAAGAATCTTCATTACAGCAGAAGAAGGGGAATTGATAGATGCCGTGAGAGAGTACGTGAATCGCTGCGATGTTTACCAAGCCACGGGAGTCCACACTTGTCCAGGGAGCTGGCTTTGCACCCACTGCATGCACATTTATGCATCAGGTAAGAAATGCACTCATCTGGATTCACATGAACTTGCTCCTCCTCCCGCTTCAGTTTATGGCATTGCTGCTCCTGTCAGCTCTGTCGTTCCGCCTGTTGCTGTTGATGAGGTTTCTACACCAACTCTGGGTATTGAGTTATTGAACACATGTGTTTCTAGCTCAAATACCCACCACCTCAGTATTCCGTTAAGTGTAGACCGCACTTTGCGCGGGTTTTTTAAAACTTTTGCGTGAGAGTAGTTGCCATGCCTCGGTGAAATGGCATCATGGATCCAATTGCTACTTTTTCTGTTTGTACCCTTCACGTTCTTGATTCTTGTCGGGAGGATAAAATTAGCACCCGAAAGAAGCTTCAAATGAAATACGTTAACCGTGCTTTGCGTCTTTGGGCCGAGCCCAATGGATGTCTTTATTTTGGTTCGGGAGGTTCTTAAAAGGAATGACGAGAGGAAGAAGGCACTTGAAGAGTTGAGGAAGAAGGCTAAAAAGGAAACCAGGGATGCCACCAACCTGCGTACGTGAGATAAACTTAGAAATGGGTTATATGCAGCCGCAATCCGCACCCTTACCTCTAGTGGAGTCGCTCCAAATAATGATGCCACCTTAGCTGAACTTCGATGCAAGCATCCCCTTGCTGGTTTGCCGGTGATCCCATCCACTCCACCTTCCCAAAATGCCATGGTAGCTTCGACGGAGTTGGTGCTTGGCAGATTGAAGAGTTTCCCCCAAAGGGACCTCATGCGGAAGAGACGGATTTCGTGCGCAACACCTCCTCGATGCTCTTAGTGGAGCTCGCTGCTGTCTTATCGGATGAACTAATCGCATCTATTACGGATGTGGTTAACTTGTGGTTGGCAGGCTCTTGTCCATCGGTTTTGGGGGCTTTTGTGGCCAGTGCTCCTCTCACCCCACTTACCAAACCTGGTGGTGGTTTGCGTCCGATTGCAGTGGGCACTATTTGGAGAAGGCTTGTTTCAAGTGCGTTGCTTCCTTCGTTGGCCAAGAGATGAGCTCTTACACAGGTGATTTCCGGTTCTGGAGTTGGTGCTAAATGTGGTGGAGAAGCAATCTTACATGCGGTAAATCGTGTGTTGGAAGCTAAGGGGGATCGGGATAACCTTTCCATCTTGTTGGTGGACTTTTCTAATGCATTCAATCTCATCGATAGAACTACAATGATTGCCGAGGTACGTAATTTGTGTCCCTCTATATCCCGTTGGGTTGAATTTTGCTATGCTTCACAACACGCCTATATTACATGGATAATGTTCTCTCTCCGCTCAAGGAGTACAACAAGGTGATCCGGCGGGTCCGCTTTTATTTGCTCTCGCACTCCACCCTTTAATCTTGAGTATTGCCAAACGATGCGAGCTAGAATCGCAAGCCTGGTATCTTGATGACGGTACGGTGATTGGAGATACTTTGATGGTTGCCAAAGCTCTCAGGATCATACGGGATGAAGGTGCTGCTAGGGGCTTTTTTTGAACATCGAAAAAATCAGAATTGTTTTGGCCTTCTATTGATCACAGAGCATCCACATGAGGTGTTTTCCGCCCGACATTAGTAGGCGAGAGAAAGGGGTTAAGCCGCTTGGAGCTCCTGTCGATCTTGATGCCCAATTTATTGCGGATATGGTTGTGAAAAGAGTGCATAAAACCATGTGGAACTTATTGACGCAGTGGAGAAACTTGAAGATCCACAAAGTGTGAACTTCTTTTATTCAGAATTGTCTTTGGTGTTTCACGCCTATACTTTGCTCTTCGAACCACCGTGTCGGACTACATGTTTGAGGCTCAAGATTTGTTTGACTCCCCGACCGTACAAGTTTGCGGCATGTGATCACAAAGATGGGCCAGTTTTGGGCCCACGCAACAGAGGTTTTCCACTTTGCCACTTAGTCCGGGGTCTAGGGGTTTATTCAATGCAAGACACCGTGCATTATTGCTATTTGGCGTCTTGTTTACACACACGGAGTTGAACTCCGGTCTGTTATTTTGAGACACACTGGTATCAGTGGTTTCAAAGACTAACCTCGTCGGCTGCGGCTTCCTTCAACTCTGTGTGTAGTCCTGTTTCTCCTATATGTATCGATAGCACGCCACCCATTCAATGAAAACCACGGCGGTTGTTTGATGCAAGAAAGAAGGACTTGACTACCAATTTTAAGTTGTCTCGGGCGGGATTCAATGCTTTGGCGGAGTAATCAAATGAAGCACGCTTTGGATTTTTACTAGCCATCCCTATTGGTGGTTTAAATCAGCAAATTGGCGCAAGGCGTTCGGTGCGGTGTTATGTTATAGACTTGGGATTCCCTCTTTGAGTTGGACAGGCGTGTGCCTTTTGCAAGAGAGAAATGGACGTCTTTGGTGATCACGCCGTGCATTGTGCAAATGAGGTAGGTCTAAAAATTTAGACATGATCTAGTGCGTGATACAATTGCGGACATATGCTATCGTCTTCGGAGTTCCGGCACGCAAGGAGGTGGACTTGGGGCTCCTTGCTAATAATGGCACTTCTTTGAGACAGAGACATTCCGGGTTCACAATTGGGATAATGGCCGTGATGTTTGTTTGGATGTGACGATTGTCTCGCCATTTACAGGAGGCCGTACTTCTGAGTCGGGCAAGCCCTCAAGGATGTTGTCATTCGTAAGAACTCCAAGTATTTGGAGAAATGCAATTCACAAGGCTATGGGTTTGAGACTTTGGCTTTTACTACTCTCGGTGAGCTTGGGTGTGAAACGATTAATTTCATTAAACGTCTTCGCAACTATATGGCCGATTATGATGCTAATGTGCGTATTGGGGATTTTCTTTCCATAGGCTAAGTGTGGTAGTACAAAAAGGGGTTGGAGCCCAGCTTGTTGCTAGGCTCCCGACGAGTTTTTTGTCAGATGAGTTTTCTTTTGATCAATAAAAGATATAATTAGTTCAAAAAAAAAAAAAAAAAAATTAAATTAATAATATTATTTTAAATATTTTTAGTAGAAATTTTTCATACTGTATTATAAATCTACTTTAAAAATACATATATATATATATTTAATTATTTTTTAATTCGAAATATATCAAAATAAATTATACTTAGATAAAAATATTAATTATTAATATTATATTTATTAGTTTTTAGTATTATATTTATATATGTGTATAAATGTTTTAAAATTAATTTAATAATATTATTTAAATGTTTTTAGTAGTAATTTTTCATACGGTATTATATATCTATTTTTAAAATATGCATATATGTATATATATATATATATAATTATGTTTTAATTCTATTGTGGGAATTATATAAATGCCCTCCTTTTTCACGGGCTTCAAAACTACCCTTATGAAGCAATAAAAATACCCCTCCCTATCTAAAGCCCGTCAGGGGCCCATTTAAAATTCGGTGAGATTACTTAATTGCCCTTGTATATAATTAATGATCATAAACTAAGAGAGCTGTTTTCCTTCACTTCTCAACTGAAAAAACGAGAGAAAAAGAGAGCTGTTTCAAGTCCGAGAGAAAATTCAAAAAAATTTCAAAAAATCTAGGTTTCAGTGATTCATCATCTTCATAATGATTTCCTTCAGCTCATTCATCATCTTCTTATTCTTCTAAATCTATATTTCATTGATTTAATCGTTCGATTCGTTTAATTTGAGATCTCGAATTGAGTTTCTTCATCAACAACCGATTCAACCGAAAATTTTCGATCTGCAACAATATGTAATCTTTGATTAGTTATTGAAGATGAGTAGAAAATTATATGATATTTGCATTTTCAATTTGTAGTTTATAAATCTTCAATTTCTAAATTCTGTTTTTTTTTTTGTTTTTTTTTATGTTGCAGATAACGAGTTTCGGGAAGCTTTATTCTGTGTTATTTGATTTTACTTGGTTGATTTTTTCATTTATTTGAATTCGAAATCGTTATTCATCTCTCAAACAGGTATTATTCAATCTTCAATCTCCGGTTTTTGATTTTTTGAATTTCTGTTGTTTTACTTTGCATAGTATGGATGAATTATTAGTAATATATTCAAGTAACATATTATGATTTTTTGTAGTCATTCTTCTTGTTGTTGACATAGATTTTTCATAGTTGACACCGAATTTTTGTACAATTTCCAGTTATTCGTATCAACATTGGTTGTTGATGCAGTTTCTTTCTTCAACTTTCATTTGTTGATGCAGATTACTGGATAATTTTCTGATTATGTTTTGTTGATTGGTTTTTTATTGTGTCAACATTGGTTGTTGATGAGTTAGTAGGAGAATTATTTGGATAATACTCATTGTTTGAAGCTTAAACTCATTGTTTATATTCTCAGTTTACATATCTAACGTTCGACATTGAATATATCTTTCACGAGGCGCGGCCAGGAGTGATGTGCGACGTAATCTGAATTTGTATCTTAGGTTTGGTTTAAGCTTTTTCTTATGAGTTTCTGTGAATTTTTTATCAAGGAGCATGTATGTTAATGTAGTTTTTTATGTTGTTGGTTCACATTTGCACCGCGGATACTGATGCGACGCGTAGTAACATATATGATGATGTTTTATGTTGTTTTTTGTATTACAGTCCTTTTTTGCTGACATAAAATTTTCATTGTTGGTACTAAAAATTTGTACCATATTCAGATTATTTGTATCAACATTGGTTGTTTATACAGGTTTGTTGTATCAACTTTCATTGTTGATGCAAAAAACCTGCATAAATTTGTGATTATGGTTGTTATGTTTGTTTTTGTTGTATCAACATTGGTTGTTGATTCAGGTTTTGTTGGATCAACTTTCGTTATTGATGCAATAACTTGGACAAGTTCTTCGATTATCTGTGTTGATATTTGTTGTTTTATTGTATCAACATTGGTTTTGTTGACAGATTAGGGTGTCAACATTGTTTTTATTAGATTTTTTGATCCATTTTGATTATTTGTATTGTTGCAGGTCAAAGATGGCTGTTGCAGAGTTCACTTTATCCAATTTGACCTTATCGCATGCTGTATCGGAGTTAACTACTGTCAGCGAGTTGATTAGTGTGGTCAAAAAATTCTGGCCTTATATCCCTGAAGACCTCGTACTCTTTGGTTACACCGTTGATGGAATTTCACATGTGATTAATCACGATCTTGAGTTGAGGTTTTTCATTCACTATTGTATCTCCAAAGGTGATGCGGTGAAGTTTAACATCCCTGTTTAATATTGTTGTTGATGATGTTCCTAGTTCTTGTTCTGTTGGTCCTTCTTCATCATCATCAAGTTGTGTTTCAAATAATGATCTTGCTATTGTAGAAGATTTGACTGATGATTCAGCTATGGTCATAAGGGTCCCCAAGAAGTCAGATGCTTGGGCAAACATCTTAACTGGAGTAGGGCAGGTTTTTGATAATAAAATCCATTGTCGTGATAGTGTTAAGAAGTATGAATATCATAGTGGTTACAAACTTGACGTACGTAAGAGTGACAAGACACGTTACACTGTCCGATGTGTTAACCATGAAACTCAATCTTGTAATTGGAGGTTTCATGCGTCTCTCGTTGCCAATTCTAATGGTGTGTTTCAGTGCAAGACGTTTAACAGGGAGCATGCATGTGATTTATCTTCTTCTGATCCAGCAAAGGTCAGGATGACAAAGTCTTTTCTAAAGGATATCTTAATTGATGAATTTCGAGCATCAAAGAAGAAAAAGACTGCAAATGATGTTAAAGATTTGCTCCATCGGGAGTATGGTATTGATCTCTCGTATAGTCGGGCATACCATGGGTTACGAGTTCACTAAAGAGTCTCTTTGGGGTGATGATATCAAGTCATATTCAGACTTTGTTTGGTATAAAGACTCCATTGAACATTATAATCCTCGAAGCGTCGTAAAGTTTGATTATGATGGTGATACTGAAGGTTCAGAGGTTTTTGTTGCTTTTGAAGCTTCAATTCTGGATTCAATAAGTACCGTCGTCCGATGTTATTTATTGATTGCACTTTCCTCCTTTGGGAAGTTTAAGGGAGGTCTTATGGTTGCTTGCGGGAAAACTGGTAACCAAGGTATGTTTTTTAATCTTTTTTCTCTTCTTTTAAGTATTAAGTGTTTCAATTTTAGTTTCTGAATCACATGATATCCCTGGATTTCAATTCTATGAATCACATAACTTTGGTCATCCCATAATCATTTGTTGTTTGATCACATAATAATATTTGTTGATGCATTATATCCCTGGATTTCAAATGTTGTTTTGTTTATCCCATTATTGCAGTTGTTGACCCCTTTTTTCTGTATCAACTCTTGTTGTTGTTCCATAATTTGCATAATTTGATGACAGAATTCCATAATTCCCACTAAATGCAGTTTTGTTGATACCATAATTGTTTGTTGTTGATCCCATAATTTCAGTTGTTGACCTCTTTTTGTAGTTGTTGATACCATATTTGCAGTTGTTGATTCCATAATTTCTGTTATGAATCCCATATTTTGCAGTTGTTGATACCGTAATTTGCAGTTGTTGACCTCTTTTGTAGTTGTTGATACCATAATCTCAGTTGTTGATACCATAATAGTAGTTGTTGATCACATAACTGCTGTTGTTGATCCCATAATTTTTGTTGTTGACCCATTAACTACTATTCCATAATCCCATATTTTGCAGTTGTTGACCCATATTTTGCAGTTGTTGATACCATAATAGTAGTTGTTGATCACATAACTGCTGTTGTTGATCCCATAATTTTTGTTGTTGACCCATCAACTACTATTCCATAATCCCATATTTTGCAGTTGTTGATACCGTAATTTGCAGTTGTTGACCTCTTTTGTAGTTGTTGATACCATAATCGCAGTTGTTGATACCATAATAGTAGTTGTTGATCACATAACTGCTGTTGTTGATCCCATAATTTTTGTTGTTGACCCATTAACTTGTTCATGGATATCAGTTTTTGTGTGTTACTCTTTGAATCTTTTTTTTTTTTTTTTTGTATTTTCTAGAGATCTTTCCAGTTGCTTTTGGTATTGTACCTTGCGAAAATTGTGACAGTTGGGAATGGTTCCTAACCAACCTGAAGGGTATTATTAGTGAAGACCGTCCACTGACCATCATATCAGACCGTGGAGCTGGCCTTTTGAAGCATGTCCCTCTAGTCTTTCCAAAAGCTTTCCATTCTTTTTGTTTGTACCACATGAAAGGTAATGTTCCTGTTCCAAAGGGTAAGAGCAGTAAACTGCTGTGAAGTTGTTTGAAGAGTGCTACACTTCCTTAACAAAGGAGAAATTTTTGCCGCCGCCAAGAGTTTGAGCAATCTCAAGCTTGATTCAGTGATTGATTGGATGGTGAAGATTCCATTTGAGAACTGGGCAGCTCATGCTTTTCAAGGAGAAAGGTGGGGTGAGAACACCTCGAATATTGCGGAGAGTTTTAATAGTGTTATCAAGCATGAGAAGCGGCTCCCAGCACTAGAGCTTGTGGATTGTATTCGTGCTTATGTAATGGAGAAGAACTACGAAAGGTTGGTGTTGTCTAGTAAGTGGAATTCCAGACTTACACCACGGATGCAAGCTAGACTCAACAAGAGGATTACCGACTGTCGTTTCTACAAGTTTAGAAGAGCAAGTGATAAAGTATTTGAAATAATTTCTCCCACCGGTAAGCATATGGTGGATTTGGATGCTAGGACATGTACCTGCAATTGGTGGCAGAAGCATAGTTTCCCTTGCACCCATTCCATGAAAGCTATGTTGCAGATTGGGGAAGATGAACCTTACAAGCACATCAGTCCGTATTATACCACCGAGTACTACAAAGGTTTGTATGGTCGTCCTATCTATCCTATTCCCGACCATGAGAGGCCACCTAAAATTAATGAAGAAGGTTATGTCTTACCTCCAAATGGTGGTCGAGCGTCAGCTGGAAGGCCAACTGCTTCAAGGTACATGGGTTCTCGAGAGAAAGTTCGCAAGAAGAGGAAGTGTGGTCGGTGTGGAAGACTTGCCTTCCACAACCGTCGAGATGTCGCAGACCCCCTTTGGCTCTCTCCCGCACCAAGGTGTTTCGCAGGGAGTCTAACTCCAGAATGATCAACTTCTTGAGGAGAATGTTGTTCTGAAGTTTTACTGGATGATTTAATATCTCTCTGAACTCTCTTTTTTTACCTTTTTTATGCTAGTTTGTTGAATGATCAACATGGATGTTAGTTATCTTTATGCTTTTCTCTTTTTTTGGTTTTTAGATTTCTTGTGTTTTTAATGACATACATTCTCTATTATTTTGTTTAGCAATGTCATTCTTGTCAGTTTATGTCAGTTTGCAGGTTTAGCGTGTTTACTGTGTTTTTTTACAGGAAAAAAATACTATATAAACTGTATCAACATATCAATGTTGATGCAAGTCAGGGTATCAACTTTCAATGTTGATACCTCTTAGTGCATCAACTTCCATTGTTGATGCCTACTTGGTTTTATCTGTATATATTCAAGTTGATACCATGAGCTGAGCATACCTGTAATTCTTACTACCAAGACCCATTCACTTTACTTTATGTGAAACCAATCAGTTTTTCATCAATTAATTTTTGGACCCATTGTTTTTTGGTATCAACTTCCATTGTTGATACCAAAAATGTATCAACTTCCATTGTTGATGCTCAATAAATAAAAAAAAATTCATGGTTTTATCTGTATTTACAAGTTAACTCCATTAGTCGATCATACTCGCACCTGTACAAGCAACATTCATTTACTTTCATAACCAAACCATTCATTCACTTGATAATCACTTTAGTAACTAATAGTAATATTAATTGATAATAAACTAGTACTAAACACATCCTCCAAATAAAAGATGTTTTTTCAAACTAACAGTTTAAATAAATTAGCAGACCTACACAGAGCAACTAAATTAGTTGCCAGTAAATGTTAAACTACACCTAAGTGTGTTTGCTCTAATCTAATGGTTCAACTGAATCTTGTAGGTTGATAACCTCTTCGACCGAGTCTGTAATTTCTTGTACTTGCTTACCATCTAATTCTTCAACAGAATCTTGAATGTTGACTACCTCTTCAACTGAGTCTTTAAGTTGCAATGTTGGTTGCCATGCATTCAATTCAGATAATATTCTGGCAGTAATCTTTGCTCTCTTCCGGTTTATGTTCTCATGGTATTGGACCTTCTTACCATCTAAATCCCAGCAATCTCCACGCTTCACCAAGCACTTCATGAATAAGCAGACGTGCATTGCGCAGTCCAAACCCTGTTTCTTATTTGGTACCGGGTAATGGTCTAACTTTGTAATTACCTGTTCACCTGTCTCAACATCTTTTATACCCATTTCGTTCAGGACTGGAGTCAGAGTTTGTACCATGACATTGTACTGCTCGTTGTATCGTTTGTAGTGATGAATGGTGTTGAAGATCAACCATCTTCCACGTATCAACGCAAGAAGTACCCAGTGAAAGGGTTTCCCAGTCCTATCTTGTAGACAAATCGGTATCATCAGTATTGCTTCACTGTCATCCACTGGGTATCTTTCCCTCAAGTTTGCTGGAATGTTAGTTGATTCCACTTTCTGTATATTCCCGCTAGCTACTGCAGCCCTCATTATTTGCTGCATCATTTTCTTGGCAGTTAGTTTGTTTTTTACTGATAACAACAATAATTCATTCATTTGTTCATCATAATTTTATGTAACTAGTTATTCAAAAGACAGATTAAGAGTTGTTACTTACATAAGCATTTGAATTCAGAATTAAGTGCTTCTTCCCATAGTATGCGGGCTTAGATGGATTTTCCATCTTGGAATTCAGCATTGTGCTGTAGTAATCAACTATCTCACTGTTAATGTTGATGTTGTTCATTAGAAATTGGAGATGCCTTCCAGTGACCCACTCTTCTTGTTCATTGTCGAAATAAAAGGTAAACGCTTTGGTACTGCATTTTTCAAAGTTTTATGTTAGCTCCCTGACATTACATAACATATTAATGTTGAAGTATTATTATCTTGACATTACATATCAGTCAAATTCTAAATGCAACTTGGTTATTATTTTGGCATCAACTTTCATTGTTTATGTCTATGAATAAATAGGGAATTTGTTTCAGAGTTACATACCATTCTGTTGCTTGCTCAAAGAATGGACCAATGATCCTTTTTTCGTCCTCGGTGCAGGATTCCCATAGTTTGAGGTTCTCTGGCTTATTCAGTGGTACTGGCTCAGGTGGCGTCTCGTCAACGTAATCATCAAGGAGGTGAATAACTGCATCCTCTTTTTCTTCAACTCCTCCCCCTTTCTTCTTTCCTTTGGTTCCTGCTCTGGTCCTCTTCTTCACATTAACTGGAGGTGTGTATTTATCCGGCGCATTCCTTGATGACCTTGTGTTATACCTCCTTCCTCTTCCAACAGCTTCATACTGATTCCTTTGTCTCTGCGTCGCTTCAGAATCATCCTCTTGGGTGGTGTCTTCGTCTTCAGTTGGGCCATCAATTTCATCCAATTCGAATAGAACTTTAAGGCCTTCCAAGACATTATCGTCACCTGTTTTCGGTGTAGGAGTATATTCTGTTTGTTGTGATGCATCAGGCATGGTATAAATTTCAGCAGTGATCGCATCGAAGCTTGGAGCACCGAAGTTTGGGGTAGTACCTGCAAGGAAATAATCCAATTTAGATTAACATGTAATAGTCCTATTTAAACAATATCAACATATCAGTTGTTGACTCATTTTTTTTTTTGGAATCAACAATTGTTGTTGATTCTTCTATTGTTATTAACAAGGAATCAACAATTGTTGTTGATGCTATCTCATGGCATCAACTCCTGTTGTTGATGCTATCTCATGGCATCAACTCCTGTTGTTGATCTATATAACATTGCGACATTAGCATTATAACCAAAAATAAAACTAGCATTTTATGTCTAGCACAACAGAATTTTATATGTTCATTTTGTCATAATGAAAGAACCCAAACTGAAACTTGTGTAATCAAAATTATCAACATACTTTTTCATAATCACGATTTGCATACATTTTCAAATTGTATAATCACAGGTTGTAGGGATATTACCTGATTTCTCTGGAAGTATGGCCTTAATTGGAGGAGTTGAATAAACAAGTACATCTCCCACCATCTCCACTTCTTCCATGTTTGTTCTCTTTTCTTCATTATCATCTTCTGTTAGTTGAGCTGTTTTACAAATATCTGCAATCACATTAGCAATCTGTAGATTCACTTCCTCATTTGAGTCTGCAACCACATTAGCAATCTCGGATTAGGTTTCATCATCTGAGTTGCCAGTATCTGGAACCACATTAGCAATCTGAAGAGTTGCTTCCTCTTGTGTTCTTTTTTCTTCTTTTCCTAAAGCACATCCCATCCTCCAGCTTGCCAATAAATTTGGGTCTATTTGTACATTGACATTCAATCCACTCTGATAACCCTTTATAAAGCTTTTCTGCAAATCAGTTTCACCTCCATCTGAAAGTGACAGTGCCATTTGACTTGATTCTTCTTCTTCTTCTTTATTCATTTCATCTTCATCCTGCTTTTCAGAATGTTTCAACTCGGTTTCCATCTCAGCCTCAGTCTGATTTGCAGATGGTTCTTCATTTAAAGCAGTCTCAATCATAGCATTGATTTCCTGTTGAGTACTCTCTGACATTTCTCTTGCTTTTTTGAGATTTTTCTCCTTTTCTTCCCATTTCATCACTTCTATAGCAATTTCATCAAGTCTCGCTTTATCCTCAGGATTTAAATGCATCATGTCCTTGTTGTTGTCAATAAGTTTCTTCATGAATATTATGTTGCTCATTGATTTAGTCGCTTGCCCCCTCCTTTCATATTTTATCTCCAGGTTGTCAAGTAGAAGATTAATGTTTTCCCTCATCGATCCTCATTCCTATGCCTCTCTACTTCCAATCTGGCGTCTTGGTGCTAACATGTCTATCAAATACATCTCTTCTTCTTTACACGGATCAACAACATCTTCATGAACCTGCAAATCAACATAAAAATACAGTTAGCATAATATTTTTTTCCAACTTTATAACCATAATATATCTTTCACGAGGGGGCGTAGCCCCCGAGTGATTTGCGACACTAAGACTGAACTACATGTTAGATATGATGTCAACTACCATTGTTGACACAAAATAGAATGTGGAAGATTTAAATTTCTGTGTAAACATTTGTTGTTGAGTCCAAGAAATTGTATCAACTTCTATTGTTGATACACAAAATATATATTTTTGTTTACATTCATTTTTGGGTCAACTTCTATTGTTGACATAGATTCAATAAATGTGCAAGTATAATCTGTATACATACAAATGCTCCCTAAACTGGTATCAACTTCCATTGTTGACACAAGTATAATTGTTATAATCAGTACACATTTGTGTATCAACTTCATTTTGTTGATACACTAACTTTGTTTGTTGACTCCCTAAACTGGTATCAACTTCCTTTTGTTGACATGTATCAACTCCTTAAAAGTGAAATCTATTTGAAATATAAATTGAGTAAACAAATATGTTACCTTACGAGTGAACCAAGTCATGTCTATGGTATCTCCACATTTCCCTTGAAATTGTTTTACCAATTCTTTGCAGATTGCGTGTTGGCTCCATCTCATGAATCTTGGTGTTGCGGTTTCAAAATTTGTCCTCTTTGCGACGAAGTTTTCTGTATGTTCACAGAACCAATACTGCATACAGAGAATCAATGAGGTTAGTTTGACGTACAGTATGCATTTCACTATTTTCAAAATTAAACATTATATTAAATGAACTTTTTCTTTTTTTTACCGGCAGTAGAATTGTGCAGCCAGGAACACTTCCATTCTTTCCTTTCTGCTTTCCAATGTATTTAAGCAGATAGGTTACTATGTGATCTGGCCATGACACTTTCTCCATGTTCAAAATATAAGGAAGCCAATTCTTTGCAAGTCTGTTGCACGATCTGGGAAGAAGACAACTGCGCACAGCCACATAGCAAATAGTCTCACAAAATGCTGTGGGTCAGACTGATCCTCAGCGGCAGCTTTTAGTTTGCGCTCAATTTCAGACTTCTTTATTTTATCACTCTTATGTTCTCCTTCCCCTGCTCTGAACTTGTTCTCAAACCATGTAGTGACTACAACATCATTTTTTTTCTTCAACAACTTCTTCAACTCCTCACTCTCGATGACCCTTTTTATCTTGAAGATTAATGAAAAGTCTGTTGGCTCTATTTTGCACTGATAAGAAGTTTTCTTTTTCCAAACTCCGAATATGTTCTTTTCTTTATCGAATGCTCCAATAAGTAGTGTTTGTATTGCGGGACGATTTTGACTAACCACTTATCATTTGTTGCATCGATCTCTTGTCCAGTGTAGAATGGTCTTATAAATTCCCAGAACACACATTCCTTTAGTGCTTTTCCATTCTTGTTATCTCCTCCTACTTCAAACAGATTGTATAGAAAGTTGCACATTTCAATCAATGGTAATAGACTTGATTTGAACTTCGTTTCTCTCTTCCTACTTCGACCTGCATACACGCAACTAATTCATTTAATTTTATATTTAATATAGAAATGAACTTAATTATATTGCAGCATAGAACTCAAATAAAAAATAATGTATAAAGTTTTACCTGTTTGTTCTTCCTCTGTTTCACCTTCTGCGTCTACTTGTTCTTGTTCTGATTCTGAATATGATTCTTCATCCTCTGAATCATCTTCAACCTCCAGCTTTTTCTTTCCTTTACGTGCTTCTGCTTGTTGTTCATTGTTCTTCTTCTTTTTTCCAGTTGCTTCCTCCTCCTGGTCATTCTTCTTATTGGTCTCCCTCTTTCTTTTTGTTGCTTTAGCTCTTTGACTTTCTTGTTCCGATTCGTCTTCTTCCGAATCTACTTCTGGTTCTTCATTTCTGCTGCTCTTTCTTCTTTTAACAACATCTTGCTCTTTATCAACCAACAACTGCTTGTTCACTCTCTTCTTTTTTGTGGCTACATCTTTATTACTCATCATTTTGTGAATTATCTTCTTACGTACTCTGCGGATTTACCCTTGGTGATCTTCTCACTCCTTTCATCTATTTTTAAAACAAAGATTAATTTTGTCAAGATACCATCATTAGATAATCAAAGTATTTTTAAAACATCATTAATTTTGTCATTAAGATATGTTGTTGATACCATCAAGTGGTATCAACTCCTATTGTTGACAACAATCTACTTGTATAATTCCTGTTGTTGATACCATCAAATGGTATCAACTTCTGTTGTTGATACCAGCAACTGGTATCAACTCCTGTTGTTGACAACAATATACTTGTATAATTCCTGTTGTTACATGACATTATTTGGTAACTTATTAGTTTTATGTTCTGTCATTTATTTATAATCAATAACAATTACCATATAGTCTTAGACACTAGTATTATATCTCTAGCTTCATTCATTCAACAAGTAACAAGTTCATGGCTTATTCATTACTTATACCTCATAAGTAGGATAACAACTCCTATTATTTCAGCTCATTTGTTAGCATCAACAACTGAAACATCGACTCCTATGGTTATTCATTTTAATTTCACAGAACCCAACATCATACATACAACAAAGCATTTCAAGGCATTTTTAGGTATCAAACAAAGCTTTTAATGGTATCAACAAAGCATTTCAGTGTATCAACAAAGCATTTCAGTGTATCATCAAAGCATTTCAGGTCATCAACAAAGTATTTGACCTCATAACAAGCATTTCAGTGTATCATCAAACATTTCAGGTCATCAACAAAGCATTTGACCTCATAACAAGGTCATCAACAAAGCATTTCAGGTCATCAACAAAGCATTTTATCACCTCATCTAAAGCATCAACAACTGAAATTGGATATCAACATCTACTCCTATGCTTATTCATTTGAATTTCATATAACCAACATCAACTGAAACTGGAATTTAAGTTATCAACTCTAATTGTTGATATCATACATACAACAAAGCATTTTAGGGTAACATCAACAACAACTGAAAGTGTGATTAGTTGAAGAAATTGTTTCTTACCTCTTTCATTTGAAACTGCAACTTCTGAAAACTCAAACTCAAAATCGTAATCTGACAATAGATTTACCTAAAATCAAAATCAATGAATTAGATTCAAAACTAAGTTCATACCAAGTTAAATCAAACACATAAGAAGCAGGAATTGGTCATAAATCGTACATGCAACAACATTTTTTTCTCAGAAAAATAAATCTGATTTTCTAAAACCTAAGAAATCTACTTCAAAATACAAACGAATATTAGAAACCAAAATAACAACATACCAAATCAAATCATACATATTAGGAGCAGTAATTGTTGATAAATCATACATGCAACAAAAAAAAAAATCCAGAAAATTAAAACTGATTTGAAAACCGATATCTCAAAATCGTAAATCTGTAGCAAATCAAAATTAATAGCAAATTCATCACAGAATACAATAGATTTACCTGTTTAAGCTCTCTTTTGTTCTTCAAAATCAGTAAAACCTAATTTTCTATCATTTCTTCTTTGATTTCTGGATTATTCAAACTGAGAATGATGAAAACCAAATCGGTTACTGAGACTGAAACTGGATTATATATAAGTTTGACGGTTTCTTATTCGACGGTTTTGAATTTCAAAACTTCAGCAGTTTTCTGTAACTGCAAGATGGAGAAGAAGTGGCGAGAGGAGAGTCGTGAATTTGTTTTGAAAACGGCTACTGCACTAAATGAGTCTCCAACGTTAAAACCCTCAAATATATTGAGGGGCAAAATCGTAATCTGACAATCTGGATATTTTAGGGGAGGGTATATTTATTTTAGGGGAAGGGTATTTTTGTTGGGCCTCTATTATAGGGGTATTTAATTAATGTACCCAAATATATTAGTATTGTTGATAAAAGATTTATTTTTATTTTAAAATATTATTTTTTATGGATTTTAAAAAATTGATTTTAATTTAAATTTATTTATATAAAATAATAATTTATTTGTTTTTATTAAAATATTATTATTTATTTTTTTAATATTAATTATCTATTAAAATATTATATTTATTAATAATTTACTTGATTTTATTTTTTTAATAATATAAAATATTAATATTATTTATTTTTTTAGTGTTATATTTATATTATAATAGATATAATTTTTTTAATAATAACTTTTTCAATTTTTCAATTTTTTAATATTAAATATATAATATTTAAGTAATTTTTAAAACAACTGAATTTATTATTATTGAAGTAAATAAATGTTAAAATATTAAAATAATATATTTATCAATTTCTTTCATAACCATGCCAAACACATCAATTTGGAAGGATGTAGTTTGAATTCTAGGTAGTTGGAACTCCCTAGAATTCAAACTCCTTCCGTGCCAAACGCAGTCTAAGAAGTTAAAACTAAGGAAATGGTTGGCCCTATTTGTGACAGATGTCTCAAGATGAAATGAAGTGTACAATTACCCAAAAACATTGCTTTTGCACGAACTTACCCTATACTTAGTTGTAGTTGTATCGAGTCAACTCCCTAGCATGTAGACTAGCCTAATAGGGGGATATGCCTCTTTATACCTTGGTTTATAAGCTGCCTACTTTTTTTTTTTGTGTAATTCCCCTCACCTCTCTAGGCTTCCGTCGTACTCTTCAATATCTGTCTATCTGAAGTCTCTCCTCCCTCCCTAGTCTTCTGTGTAATAATGAATTTGATTTTTGTTTTTATTTTTATTATTAAGATTTAATGGGTTAGGCGGGTAGTATTAAAATTTTATAGAGGGTACGGTAGTTTCATTAAATTTAAACACCCCCTTTCATTTTCAATGGATGAAGAAATCCATAGTCCCCAAATAATGGTCTTAGGCAAAATATTTATTAATATCAATTTTCTTAAAAATAGGAAGACAACTCAATACATCTATTGTCGCAAAAATGCGTGTCTCATAAGCAAAAATCTGATTAATATTTTAAACTCATACAATGCCTTTTAACAATGTTGAACTTCCAAATTTTTAAAATATTTAAGTAAAAGTAGACTGAGAAGTTGGAGAAAACTGGGAAGGATTTTTGGGGTTTCTCTAGTCTCTAAATCAAAATAAAAGTTGTCAAATTAACTTAGAAATACTACAGTTTGTATCATGGGTGTGTCATTCATCGGCATACCAACATAAAAAGATAAATCGGAGATAGAAACTTGGACGTTGGCGGTTTGAATCAAATCAAAATTGCTCCAACATTTACCACTCAAAATATTATTTTTGGTCTAACAATGATTTTCCTCGGTAAGCATTTTTTCTTGTTTCTCAAACTTTTGCCTATTTGTTGTTGTTATTCTTGATATTCTCTTCTAATTCCTAATTAAACCCTTTTTTGTTCTCGTCGTTTATGTGGGCCAATATTTTCCCGGTAGGTTCTGAAGTCACAATTTATTTTTTGCTTATGTTCATCACCTTAGATATATACTAGAAACAAACTTTATGATATATTGTGCATAAGTAAAACAAAAGACAATTACTCTAATTTTCTAAAGAAGTTTACTTTCACTGTTGGTAAAAGCACGTAGCTTTCTTTGATCGGTTAAGCATGATTTTAGTAAAACAACCAGTTTAAATAAGCAAATACAACCTCAACAATCAAAACAAACAACTTGTACTACAAATGGAGTTATATATTACGTCCAATTTGAATTTTAATCTGAAACAAAAAATTGTTTTTAAGTTTAAACCTGATTGTTATCATAGAAAAGAATCAACTAGCGCAATTTATTTAAAATTGGCAGAAAAAAAAACTTAATTTATAAAAATGGAAGTGCCATGATTACTTCGTAAATGACTATCAGTGAGGTTGAAAACAATGTGTACCTCAAAAATTGGTTTCGACCGCTTGCATTGATATCTAATTTAAAGGATATTTTGAATTTTAATTACACTCTGTTTTTACATGAATTTTGTCTTAAGATAGATTGTTGTAATTATTTGTATTTTTTAATCTTTTCATTCAAGTGTTAATCTTTTGTATGTTAAAAAAAAAAACAGGGTTATTTCGAAGGTAACATTAAAAATTTAGGATTAGTTTGTGTTTTATGTTAATGATGTACTTAATAGCATATTGTGGTATTAACATTTGTGATTTTTTACCGAGAAAATCAATCGTTTATATTTTCTTAGCCTAATGATTTTTTTTCTCAAGACTCTTGGACCTATGGGTAGCATTGGAGGCGAACCAGTGAATCGTTAAATTTTATTTTCAGAGATCAGAGAAGCGTTTAAAATATGTTTATTTTGATTAATTAGTCTGTAGATGTTTGTGCCAAGAAAAAAGATTAGAGTAGCGTAGAACAAGCATAAAAGTAAGAATTTCGGCATCCATAAAGTTCTTAATACGGAGTATATGGAATGAATGGAATAAGATTGTTTTTATGGGAAAATTAAAATCTCAGGAAATTATTCAAATCATTAAGTCCTCCTTTAATATTGTGATATTTAAACTTCGATAATTTTGTGGATATCCCAACAGTTTCTGCTTTTTTGGAAGACTTGTGTTCTACATTCATTTTCTTGTCCTAAACAATATTCAGGTTTTCATTTAACATGATAACTTTTTTCCTTCTATTTTTTCTAATAACTCATATGTTTTCACATTAGGCTATCAAATATGGAGAATAACCATTTAAGAAATTTACCATCAACTTGTTTACTTCACTGGCATTCTCGAAGGTGCTACAAAAGCAAAGTTGATTCCACATGCATGAACTAATAAAAAAATGGAGCATATGTGCCACATTAATCTCTGATAAATTGACAGGTGGCAACATTATTCATGAAAAGCACACAAAAATAGAAACAACCTCAAAAATCAATAGGACACATGGTTCATTTCTTGTCAGTGTTGTCGCATAAAAGATTATTAAATTTAGAGCATTATTAACCCATAATGTTTCATCATAAATAAAACAACAACCAATGCTAGGTAGTCATACCAATTGCTTCACTCATTTTATAGTTTCTTCCGATATCTCATTGCTTATTTTCTTTCTTTTGTTGAATATAGCATAGAAAAACACACTCGTTCATATCTCAGGGTATGCATCTGCTTTAAAACAAAACTCATATACATAATACATGTACTATAGATGAACATTCATGACAATTACATGTCAAATCGGTTTACTAACCGGTCATGTACTCTTTTCAATGAATGAAAAACAATTTTCATCAAAGAATACATGGACCCAAGTCAAACCTGTATCGTGGATCAAATTGGTGAGACCTACATACACATTTTCAAGGAGAAGGTATACGCTTCTGATTCATGTCCAACAATAACTTGGTGTTGATTTTCAAAGAGGGCTTGCCAAAAATATTTATGCAAAATGACTTCATAAAGAATATGTCATCAATAAGAAATGGAAAATAAAAATCGTTTCCTAAAATCGATGCCACTCATGAATCAAAAGTGTCGTAAAAAGTACATTTCAAGTTAAGAGTACTAAGTTGACATTCATTTTTCTTTGGGATATTTAATATTTGGTACCCAGCAAATGTCCAACACATTAGTTTGATACCCAACATTTAGAATATTAAGGGTTGGTACCTGAGTCCGTTATTGACTGTCAAGTCAAGCCATTGACTAAAAGAAATTATTATTTCTGCTAAATAAAACGTGTTATTACCTTATTTTCCCTGACATTGGTAACAATGACCCGCAAAGTCCAAACGGGTGGTTAGTTTAAATTACACGTGTACCTACTTCCCATGTCGTCTTCATTGTTGGAAAACAGATTCATTTCACCTTCTTCTTATTTCTCTGCAACTCCAAGAACAGAGATAACAAAACGAGACTCCTCGTCAATTCGAGAACCAAATATGGTTGTGAATCCCCCCTTTCTATGATTCCTTCCAAGTTCTCACCTAGTCTAAGAATTCCTAATTCCATTCTTGTACTTAGATCTTTAATTTCATATTAGGAAAAAGAAGCAAACGAATGGAAAAAATCATCAGTTCAGGATTTATGTGGTAACAATTTTTTTTATTGATTTTTCTTAATATTTTATTTTTTGAATTTTATCAGAGTTTAATGGAGTAAAAAATTAGGTTTTGGGATTGTTGATTTGTGGAGTATGTTTGATTGAATCTGGTCGTTTTTGCTTGATTGTTTGAGTAGTGATGGGTTTTTGAATTAGGTATGATTATCTGAAATTGGGGATGATTTGTTGATCGTGATGGTGGTGGTAGTGGTGGGTTTTGCTGCTGGTGAAGAATTGAAGTTTTGTGCAAGATGGGACGGATCTTGCTGCCATCAATTTGTGTTGAATAGTTATGATTGTTGAGTATTTCAGAGTCCCGTATGATTATGAAAAATGGGTTCTTACCAGAACTCCATTTGCAGGTAGAAGAGATACAAAAGAAGTTAAAGGTACAAAAGCAAAATTGCATCTAGAAAGATGCACAGAAGGTGTTCGACGAAAGTGCTGAAAGGTCGAATAGTAGCCATTATATCAATGAAATCAATATATTTGTGGCCATAAGATCAAATTGATCTGATCATATTTTTTTCTCTGAAAACTCAAGCCATAACTGCGACTTAATGACGTTAAGTAAATAATATTTATTAATTATTTTAATTACTTAGGTAAGAGATGGTTTGGTCAACTGTTTTACTTGACAGTCGACTTTAATTCTAGGTACTATCCCTTAATATTTTAAATGTTGGGTACCAAAGCAATGTGTTGGACATTTACTGGGTACAAAACATTAAATAGCCCTTTTTCTTTTTATTTTGTTGACCGGATTAACAACTCGAATTTGTGTATGTTTGTCTAATGGAGTAGTAATGTTGTTAAGATGTTAATATGAGCCTCTACCTTTTCCTCCCTATAAGACTAGGGCATATCACAATTTCAATTTCTATCAACTGATAAAAGATAACTTATTAAATTTAGAGCATTATTAACCATAAAGAGCATGTTTCATTATAAAGAAAACAACAACCGATGCTAGTTAGTCATATCAATTGTTTCACTCATTTTCAAGTTTCTCCGATATCTCATTGCTTATTTTCTTTCCTTTCTTGAATATAGCATAGAGAACTCACTCGTTCATATCTCAAGGTATTTACGTTTTTAAAATAAACAAACTCATACACATATAAGTTCTCAATACATAATACATGTGTACTATAGATGAACATTCATGACAATTACATGTCAAATCGGTTTCCTAACCGGTCATGTACTCTTTTCAATGAATGAAAAACAATTTTCATCAAGAATACATGAACCCAAGTCAAAACTGTATCGTGGATCAAATTGGAATGAGACCTACATACACATTTTCAATGAGAAGGTATACGCTTGATTCATGTCCAACAATAACTTGGTGTTGATTTTCACATTAGGCTTGCCAAAAATATTTATGCAAAATGACTTCATAAAGAATATGTCATCAATAAGCAATGGAAAAATAAAAATCGTTGCCTAAAATCGATGCCACTCATGAATCAAAAGTGTCGTAAAAATATACATTTCAAGTGTACGAGTACTAAGTTGACATTCATTTTCTCTTTTATTTGGTTTATTGGGATTAACAACTCGAATTTGTGTATGTTTGTCTAATCGAGTAGTAATGTTGTTAAGATGTTAATATGAGCTACCTATGAGACTAGGGAATATCGCAATTTCTATCAACTGATAAAGGATAACATTTTTAACATGAAAAAGTAATGAATTTTTAATTAATTTTTATTCTGTTTACGTGATGTCGTGTAATCGCACTCTGATTCGCCATCTACCCATAAAGAAAGAAATACCCTATACATGAATCTGGCTACCCAATCTTGTATGCAGCTACCCAATCTTGTATGCACCTAGCTCATGCATGCGGCTAGAAAATTTACACACCAATAATTCATGTTTCCAAAAATCTCGGGGACATACGAGGAATGTGTGCATACAATGCCAAATTCAACTTATACAGGTCATACTGAACACAAAATTGGTTAAAAAGACCAAAATCAATAATTCACGGGTGAAAAAGACATTTAGATTTTGATCTTTTTTTAAATGGACAAAAATATAAAAATGTAACCGAGTTTTATCCTATCCATTTTCAAATATTTTTCTTATTTTTAATTTACATCACGATGCATCCAGTTTCATCATCGCTATTTTTTAAGTTTAAGCCAAGATAAATCCAGTTTCATCTTTGCTACTTTTTTTTGTTCCATTTCATCCATAATAATTTTTACTCCTCCATTTGAACCATGTTTTAAAATTTTTTGGACAAATGACCCATTTTCCGTTTGAAGCCGGGAGACGTCTAATGTGGTTGTTTGAGAAGTCACAGCGCATCTTGTGTCGTGGTTTAAAAATGCGAGATATAAAATGTAGTTGCTTCATCATTCATCTCAAGGGAAATCAGGACATGAGAGTCTTTGTTCATCTCCAAGAGGACATGGTTCCCTCAAATAGAAATCGGATATAACAAAATTCTTGTTTATTCTTGGTCATCCTACTGCTCAACATTTCGAAATAAAATTAACATTTTAGATTAGCTTTAAAGTTCGAGAGTCGAATTGTTATTTTAGCATTAAAACTAAAGAACAATACCCCAAAACAACAAAACATGGCATCTACTAATAGTATGGCCTTGCTAAATATTATTATCTACGACCTTTCCTGGAGAAGAAAGAGCATCACCACCTTGCTTAGGAGAATAATCTATGTAAAATATATATACCTCAAAAATAAAAAAAAAGTCCTCAAATTGTGGTGCTCAAGCTTGGATAATTTGAAAAATGTTCTAATTGTCTATGTTTTCTATAGTTGGAAGATTTTTGTTGGCATTAATTTTGCTTGTATAAACAATACTTAAGTTTTTATTTAATATATTTTTGTTAAGAAGAAAAGAAGGAAAAATAAAAGAAAAAACCTTAACAACATAGATTTTCTAACTTGAAAAATCTACCAAAGCTAATTTATAAATAACTTACACTACAATCGATTTGACTTAAGGTATTATTTTCGTTGTTGCCAACCCGATACCGTTGTATATTGTTGTTAGGTTTCATCTCTTATGAGTAATACTAATATTTGTCTCAAGCAGCTCAAATTGCTAGCTTTGCAATATGTATAGTGCAGTTTCCTCCAATATCTAAATGCCTTTTTCATTTGTTGAACATTAAAATCAGTTTTATCCTTCCGTAGCTCCATGAATCCGGTTGCTTAAATTAGTTCTCAATACATGTGTACTAGAAAAAGATTTGGCCTGATCTTATTTATGAGCATTCATAACAGTTACATGTCAAATCAGGTTTCCTAACTGGCATGGCCATATATTTACTCTTTTGGTGAATGAAAAACGATCCTTCCATACAAACCGATACTAAAATACCGATATTTGATCATTTCTAAAACACTAAAACCCATCAAAGAAAATATGAACCCAAATCTAACTGATTATCATGGATCAAATTGGACTGACACCCACAAAAACATTTTCGATGAGAAAGGGATGTGCTTGTTATTCATGAATTTGGTGTTGATTTTCACACTAGCTTGCCAAAAAATGCAAAATGATTGCATAAGCTATTTCCATAAATTTTTTGGGAATAATGCCATGGTGGTCCCACTACGAAATAAAGGTACCCAGTTCATCAATTGTGGTTGATGCAAACTTCAGTCTCGAGGCTCCCATCGTCAACATCCCTGAAAAGCTCATACTTTGTCCTATATTCAATCCGAAGCTGCTACCCATCTACCGCTTCTATACACCACCTTCTTACACCCCTATGTGTCATCTCCATTTACCATAGATTTTTTCCTCACCCTACCCCACTTGGGAAAAACAGGGGGTCCGCTTTAAAAGTGAGCCAATAAAATCTTGACACATAGGGGTGTAAAAACCCAGGGTAGAAATCGGGGATTTCTAGCATTTTCATATTCAACCTAAAATCTTGTTATGCCAGCCCGATACATATGATTTTACTTTGGACGGATGTGTTATCCTCGGAATTTGTATTAGGGGTGGCTTACCTAGGCTTAAGCCCACCACAAAATTCATAAAAAGTTGTTTAGTGAATGTAATTTTTAACATTTGTGGAACTTAGCCCAGGTACAAATTTCAGTTAGCCCACTAGGAAGATATAATTCTCCATGAAATCAATTCAATGAAATTGAAACACGGTCCAACTAGAAAGATATAACCTTTAATATTACATCTCAGTCGTTCAAAGACTAAAGTAGTTTTTTTTTCTTTTAAAAACATTTGAAAACTAAAGTAAAGAACACGTATTCATCTTTTGTTTTTTAAATTATTAAGCTAACCAACTAAACACGTATTTATGATGTTTGCTATGTGTCGGTTAAAATATGGGTCATTTTTTTTTTTTTATTACTCCTCATGTTTCACCATGCTACGAAAATTAAACGATAAAGGAGGTGTGAAGAATAACATAACTTCCTAGATGTATCATTCTTGTATCGGTTCATTTTTGCTATTCTTTCTCGGCAAATGTAAGTATATCGACAAATATTACATAGCGTAAGCGAAAGCAACATTCCGAGAAAGACAAAAGAGCGCAGGATAACAAAAACCGCAACCACTTCCGAGCATTTTGTTTTGGAAACAACTCTCGAACCGATACTCCGATATGTAGAAAAAAAAATAGCATGTCACACTGGGTATTATAAACTGCGACCATCAATATTGCAATCGAAAAAGTTAAATAGAGTATTGGCTAAAAAAAAATATTTTAGCCCACCCGGACATAAAATCCTGGATCCGTATTGGTTATCCTTCCTGCGATCCTAATCGATAACAAACTATCCAAGTATTTTAAATGTGTCCTTTTTATCTCTAGTTAATCGGTTTGAGTTGTCTATGGCGGTTTTTGATATTTGCGTTATTCTTATAAGCGATCATTAAATCAATCTTTTGATTCGAATATAATTGAAATTTGTTGATTGACCACAAAAAAATATACGAACAAAAATAGTTTCTGGAAAACAATTACTATCATTTTCCCAAAAACAAAAGGAATAAATTATTAAGTAATTCCATAATCTCAACCATGCTTTGTGCCTTTCCCGTATTGCTGATACATACGGATACATATACGTATCAATGACGGCGTGCCTACATCTGTGATGAAGCTTAATAAATTTAACAACTGAGAGTAAAGGTAATAACGTAACTCTCAAAATTTCATAAATTCGGCGCTTTTTTAAATTTTATTCGCACTTCATCGATTCACTCTAAAGGAAAATATCACTTTCACCTTTGAAACCAACAACATTGTTAGGGCTTTATTGTATCCACGAAAGCAATATTTCTCGATCGATTGTACTCGCCAATTATTTGGGAAGAATTCGAAATAATTGCTAAAAAGCAAGGCCTTGAAGTCAAGTGATACAATATTCTTTTTGTTCTATGAATTTCATTCTCTGAGTACCCATTCTCTAACAGTTTAGTGCAAAATAATTGATGGAAAAATCTCGGTATGAGGATAATAAATTCTTCCAAAATAAATTATGAAATGAGATATTTTGACGGACAAATCTAGATGGTTTTAAGACGTACATTTTACCAATTCGGTACAAATCTTGGACATTGTCTTACAGTTTTTTGGTTAAATAAGCCCCGAATTTTGAATTTCTGGTCTAAAAGACCAGCAAACTATGCCAACCTTTCAAATAGGCATATATTCAAATTTATGGTTCATATAGCCATCGTGGGCATGCTGCCCGAAATTAATAACTCTTTTTAAGTGTGTAAATTCTATTATGCCCCTAAAGAGGAATCGAAAAGAAAAAAAAACTTTGAAATCAGAGAAACAAGAATCAAAGCTTGTTTCACAGCTGAAGAACACGAGCTCCAAAGTTCGCCATGGAACCACCTTCAGATTTGAAATCAAAGTGAGTAATTCTGTTTGAATTGGGGATAACTATCAATCTCTTTGTTTCAAAACGGTATTTGAATTAGGTTTTCCCTTTCGATTTTGATTCAAAATCGAAATGTTATGTGAAATAGGTATGGTTTTGATTTAAACTTTAATTCAAATTTCTGACTTATTACCATATTGATGATGAAGATGATGAAGTACGTTTTTTTTTTTCTTTGGAAATTTGATTTGAAGTTGAAGAAATTTTTTGGGCGTTGAGTTTTGATTGATTGTGATTTGAGGTTGTGATAAGCTGATAAGGGTTCAATAAGAGAATATTTACTTTGAGAAATTCGATGATTAACGAGATTATACGAGTTTGAAACATGTTGTAGTTGATTTTGGCAAGTTGAGGAACGACGATTCTTTACCGAAAAACAACATTGACTACTAACTTTGTCGTTGATTTTGATATATGTATGTTGCATATAAAGGATTTTTTAGAATTTGAATATAATGATGGTGTATGGGTCGATTTGTGAAACACGAGATTGGGTGAAGAAAGATATCAAAAGGAGCTCAAAATTAGTTTGAACTCACTTACTCACGCACTTGAAACTATCGTCAACTGTTCTATAAAAGGCACGAAAGAAACGGTCTACAGTGTGCACCGGAGTACCATTTGTGTTCGTATTAGATCATTATAGGTTGCCATTAGCTAGCCTTTGTTGTGTTGTAATCAGTTGCAACTGTCAACATCATTCCTTCTTTCCTTCCCATTTTTAGATTATCCACCTTAAAACTAAGTCAGGGTTGAAATAGTGTAAATAGTTTTCATACTAGCTAGTACTTTGCATGATGTATATTTTTTTGATTCATCTGCAGAAGTAGACCAGCACCCGAGTGCATAACGTATAATTAACGACTTTAAAACGGGTTTTGGTTTAGTTGCATCCGAGTACATACACCATAACGTATATTTTTGTGATTTTTATAGGTAAAATATTTTGACTAGGTTGCACCCGAGTGCATAATGCATTTTTTTATAAGAAATAAATTTTGGTCAAAAGCACCCGGGTGCATAATGCATATTCTTATAGGAAATAAATTTTGGTCAAGTTGTACCAGGTGCATAATGCATATTTATATAGAAAATAAATTTTGGTCCACGTTACACTGGATGCATAATGCATATTTTTATAGGAAATAAATTTTATCTGTGTTGCACCGGGTGCATAATGTATCAAGGCGTGGTTTAAAATATTTATTTTTTTCGAATTTCATATCAACAATGGATCTTGTTTCGTAGAGAATTTGAGCCCTTTCCAAAAATATAAATTTCATTAAAATCCGATTTATATTTCGGAAGTTGTGACTTTCGCGATTAATTTTAAATTAGAGAGAGGAAATAAATAGAGAGAGAAATGATATGATAAAGAATAAAATTTAAAATAAGGGTATAGAAGACTAATTTTTTTGTCTTTTTCACCCAGGACACAAAGTTTAGCGATCCAATGCTACCAACCTTAGAGGCCTATGGTCATATGACCCATTTCCGCATTGTCTTATACCACTAATCATTCATCACATTTATATGTCAAACGAAGTTACTTGGCTCAAGGATATGCTATAACTACAAGGTTGTCAAAAAAAAAAAAAAAAATAATTTTGTTTAAATATTAGTATTTCCGTCCAGAAGGCTATTAATTTATCGAAGTTTTATTATTACAAGAACAAAGAAAATTTGCATGGCATAGGCATACAACGACCATGTAAGTAAGAATTTTAGTATCCAGAGAATTCTTAACATATGAAAGTAGTGTGATAAGATTGTATTTGTGGAAATCATTCAAGTCACTAAGTCGCCCTTAATGTTGTGGTATGATGATTTTGCAAATGTCCGAAACCCCATCTCTGTTGGGCATTGATTTTCTTGTTGTAAACTAAATAATCAAGTTTCCATTTAAAGTGTTAATGTTTTCATTTATTTTCACGTGTAAATAAGTTGTTCATTAAAAGCGTTGCCATCCACGAGTTAAAGAGTCGTAAAATACACAAATCAAATGTATCAATTCTACATTCATTCCTTCATTTTGTTTTTTTGTGGATTAACAACTTGAATTTTCATGTGCTTGTCTAATCGAGTAGTAGTAATGTTGTTAAGATATTCATATAAACTAACTCTGAGACCCATGCATATTACAATTTCTATCAACCGATAAAGGATAAACTACTGGAATTTTCTACATGAACAAGTAATACTTTTTTTGTCTAATTGTGTTTTTCTATTTCGATACGACATTTTGATTCGTCTTTACCCGTGAAGAAAAAATATATTGCACCTAAATCTTGTGCAAAAGCTATATAATTTGTCCATGCACCTCATGCATGCCCTAGGAAAATTTACAAGACAATGATTCATGTTTCAAGAAAATTCTAGGACATATAACGATTGTGCATGGATTACCGAATTCGACTTACATTGGTCCCAGTAAAATATTTTGGTGATCTTTCCTTCATGTTCAATATTAAATGGAGTTCAAATAACCTTCTTTTCAAAAGAAAAAACAAGCTGGAAATTCAACTTTTGTTGATGGAGATCCCATTTTCGTGCTCAATTCCGCGCTAAGGTGATAATCTTTGGTCATTTGGAACCCACGAGGCATCTAATGTGGTTGTTTTAGAAGTCACCTACGCATCTTATGCGGTGGTTCTAGAAACTACGAGAGATCGAATGTAGTTGATTTATCATTCAT
>JAJJWW010017139.1:0-68273 GCA_023531295.1 Papaver armeniacum
ATATTGAGAAATTGAGATATAACTCTTTGATATCTTTCTTGGTTGAGCTCGCTTTATAAGATGGTGCTGTCGGAATTATATTGGAGGTAGTCCATACAGATTGCCGAACGAATTATTGGGTGTGGTTGTTATACCTCTGCTTTTTCAGTGGATACTTCTTGATCCCACAGAAGTCTTTAAACTAGCGGACATAAGAGATTTCGCCTAGGTTTACTCTCCTCTATAATATAGTATTTGAAAAGACGAGGGTATCCAAATACACCACAATCTTTAAATTATCCACCTATAAGTTCTCTTACCGAAAGTTATTGTCAATGGACAAATTCGAGACAATACTACAAATCGGTATTCACACTTTGTATGATCGTCATGGATACGAGATCGAGACAATACAACAATCAAAGTGTGATTACTTGATAATATGTTTGGACATAACCAAACCCTATAGGATCACTATCAAATAATACGGAGTTAATGTTTTGTGTAATTTACTTTAAATTATAATAACAAAAATTATAATTGCAGAAAGGAAAAGTAAATGACACAACAAGAGTTTATTAAGGAGGAAACCGCAAATGCATAAAAAACCCGGGACCTAGTCCAGAATTGAATACTCTCAGAATTAAGCCGCTATACAAAATCTAAACCAAAACTTCGTATAGTTGAGACCAAGCAACTAAACTTAGTTCACTTAGTTTCTTCAGTATCCCTGCGCTTCCGACATTCAATAAGTACACGCACTGGAACAATTCCTTTGGATTGTATTCCAAACAGTAAAGGAACAACAAATCTGTTTGGTAACAACTCTCTTGATTCTTTCAGGTGAAGATATCTCAAGTCATATGCAAAGGCTCTTCCGTTTAAACTAATAAACTCCTTTGCCTTGTTAGATCAATCTATCCAACAACTACCGAAGGAGCAGAGTTTAGATTTGCAATCAATCAATACAGATTCCAACAAGAAACTATAAGGTGATGCCGATCTCACGCAACTAATCAATCGAATAAATCCGATTCTAGTTGGATCCCAGTCGATCAAGGTTTGTGCACACCCAAAGATATAGAAACCAAATAAGAAATCTTTTTTGTCTTCAAATCTTCTTTAGTCTTCAATAAACACCAGCACAACACCACTTGAATCTCCTGTAATCAATCACGCACCGAACGGAGTCTATTAACAATGGATTATCACAAGATATCTTTAGATCTACAAACAGTTCTAAAGATCCCGTCGACACTTTGATCTAATTTGAGTGAATCTTATATCAGAAGAGAAGATTCTCAAGAATAAACAAACTAGGTGCAATCAAAGTTCAACAACCGTTAGTCAATCAAATCAATCGAAAACTAAAATAAACTGCAATTATCTAGTTTCCCACCAACGGTACTCGTAGAGCTTCTTGATCCCACAGAAGTCTTTAAACGAGCGGTCGCAAGAGATTTCGCCTAATTAGGGTACTTTCCTCTCCGGATAGACGGCTCCACCAGAAACAACAAAAAGATGAAGTTTGCCTGACTCTTAGGATAGTTTGTTAGAGATGCAAACTTGGGTATTTATAGACCAAGGATGTTTGGACACCAAGGAATTTCCAAAACCGAATATTCTCAAGATATGCAATAAATGCCCAAATTGGTTTTCATAATTCCTGGAAATGCTTTGTCCAATATTTTCCGAAATCTCTCAATAGAAAATCTCTAATTAGTAAATGCACATTACTAATTTTTTTCTCTAGAGATATGCATTTAATTGCTGGTAATTAAATCATATAAAACTAACAACCTTAATTAAAAGATTCTTAATTTATTTCGGACCGGGATCTCCTTGAGTTATTAAGAAATATCTTTGAACAATAAAAGATAAGAGTTATTGTTCGTGTTCAAAGTATGTTGACATCTTTTCTTTGTAAATCCTCTTTCATATATACACCAAATTCCCGGATTAGTAACAGAAATCCGTAACGGCTTACTGGCCGCTACGAATTTTCCGTTACAAATGGCCGTTACGAAAACGTTGTAACAGGCCATAGCCGTTACGAAATTTTCAATAATTCGTAACAGAGGAAAGCCTTTACCAAATTTTTTATAAGCGTGCCAACCACACGCTTGGTCATTGGTCACACTTGGACGGCTACTTCCACCCAACCTCCCTAATACTAGATGATATTTCTATCCCTCAAATGAATTTCATTTCTTTTTCTTCCGTCAAAAACCAGAGAGAGGAAAAAGAGAAACCTCTTTCTCTTCTCAGTTTCTTCCGTCGATCTCTCGATCAAACCTGTTTCTCTTCTCTTCTATTTTATCTCTTCTATTTTATCTCTTCTTTTTCTTCTGATGATTTTTATTAATATCTGCTGGTCATGTACAAAAAGAGACAGAGAAAGTAGAAATTAGGGTTTGAATAGATTGATGGATTTCGGAGAAATTAGGGTTTCAGTAGATGGATGGATTTCAGAGAAATTAGGGTTTCAGTGGATGGATGGATTTCGTTGAAAAGGGTATTGGCTCCTCTTCACTTCAAGGTATTGATTTAAGTATTAAATCTAAATAATAGCTTTTATCTTTCTTCCAAGGCTAGAAATTCAATCTATAGATTTTTTTCTTCCTATTTTAAATCTTAATCTTCTTTTTCTGCTTTGTTTTCTGATGATTGGTGAAGCAGATGTAAGAGATGGGTGTTGTGGTTGATAGATTATGATGCTGCGAAGAACATAGGATTAGCATTCATATTTCTGTTGCTGATTCATGGCGAGAAATAAATGAAGAACTGAAGAATAAATATGGATTTCTACTGGTGATTGAGTTACAGTGATGGGTTCATTTAATTTTAAGGGTTTGAACTGAATTGAGTAATTGATGTTGATTTAGGGTTTGTAGAAGACAGATTGGTCGACTTATGAGAAGAAGAATTGGTAGTTTATGTAACAACTCACTCCGTCATTTGACTATTACTAGTCAAAATCCTAATTTTTATGAGCTTAGCCATGTTGTGTTTAGAGCATATCCAATGAAGTATGAGTATTTATCATATGTGGAGACCTAAAAATAGGTATTTAATAACATAGAATCCAAATACAAATCTTGTTTTGATAAGCATCTCCAGTGGTAGTTGTATCCATATCTATTTTGATATATTTGTCGCTTATTTATAGAAACAAAATCTAAAAAATTAATTAAAATAATAACAAATTGATGACGTGGGTATGAATGGGAGTCTCCAAAAACCCATACTCTCCTCCAAACTCAAACTTCCACGTCATATTAAATTTTGATTATCCAACCACCACTGGAGAGGATTTTTCTGTTGAGAGTTTCTAAAATCCTAGGTGGCATCAATATTTTTTAAAACCCATATTCCATTGGAGATGCTCTTAGCTAATCTCTGTGAGCTGTTGCAGTTAGGATTTGTTAGGTGTGTGGGTATTAAAAAAATAGATTAATCAAAAAATATTCAACTTTAACTTAGAGGATGTGGTCAAAGAAAAATACCTTAATTTTCATTCCTCTCCTTGTTTACCCCGTCGACAGCTCCATCTATGACGACAGACAGTAGGTTGTTCTCTTGTTAACATCTATAGGTTGTTTTTGGAGGAGAGAAGATAAGTAGAAAAAAAATAGGAAAGAAAAAAAAAGAGATTGGATTTCAGAATTTTGGGAGAGTAATACCAGAGAAGAGAAAAAGTGGGGGATTGTTTGATTTGAGAACGGGATAATAGGAAGAGTTGAACTGAATCCCAATAATCATCAAGGTAAGAACTAAAACCCCTTTCAATTGTTTCAAGATTTCGGGTAAGTAAGTCTGGGAACAATAATTCTTGGTCTCTATACCAAAGGGGTGACACCCAATGTTCGATGAAATGTTTAAAAGAAGGGGATGCCGGGTAGACCCATTGGCAGTAGTTTTAATCCATGAGAAACTGAAATAGCTAGCTTAAGGTCACATCTTATAAACTTAAACCCCTGAGTGGTGATTCTGATTTGAAATTTGTGTGTACGAATCCTATATGTAGTTTACTTATGAATGTTCTTGGATGAGCTGTTTAGGTATAGTTCCCAGCTTTATTTTTCAATAGTATTGCTCTCTTCATGTTTTGAATTAGATATTTAAATAGATTGTTTTGTGACTGGTAGATGATTAAGGTGGCTTATGGGTCAGTAAATATAGGAAGCCAGGTAAGGTTAAGCGGTCTTTTGAGCTATAATATACTTGACAGGTTTGCTAGTAACCAATAAATGTTTCACTTGCTTACAGTATGTACTTTGAATTTTCTTTTGAACTGGGAACTGAATTTGTGAAGGTATGTGCATTAAATTATGTGGTCACTTGTTAAGATGTATGTGCTATGGGTATGTTGTGGTGGATGTATTTTGTTTTCCTCGCAATAATTGTCCGTTTATCTCCACAGATTATTGCTAAGTTGAGTAGTGCAAGATGTGCGACAGTATTAGTAGCGCGAGATGTGCAGAATTACGTAACCTATATTATATTGTCTTTAGTAGCACGAGATGTGCCGCAGTATATATACATTATTGTACCTGGGGAAAACAATTGTATGTACATCACAGTTGATTGTCATTTCGTGCCATGGGTTGTATAAGTATGTTGTATGTATAATTCTTGTGTAAGTAGTGTTAATTTTAAAATTCTCTCTGCTAATCGTATTTTACTTGCTTGCGAAATGGGTACTCTCACTGTGGCTTTACCTCTATGGAACATTTGTTTTGTTCTTTTTCTAAGTTGTTTTGGAATGTGCTTAATATAGTCTGTTTCTTAGTTCCAGTTGAAAACACCATGGCTGAAGAAAAGGCGGGGAAAGGCAAGTACTACGTATGGCTTGAGTGAGTGTTCCATGTTGGAGCACTGGAAGAATAGAATCTGTCACCTCATTTTGGTTTTTCTTGTGTACAAATTCTGAGGTGATGTCTTTTCAGATGATGTGTATATAGATGCATTTTGGGTTGTATATTTGTTTTTGGTAACAACCTTTATATATGAAGCATGTTTATAGAAATTTAATTACTGTGTTAAATCAATCAGAAGTATTCCAGTAAGTTCTGTCTGTTATGACGATTTATTTCAATTATACATTTCTGGTGACCATAGATATATACTCAGGGAATTGTCAGAACTGGTTTAGTTCTGTTTTTTTTTTTTTTTGGTAAGTGCCCCAAGTGTTGGAAAGGTTTCCATGAGACTACGCCTAAATAGATAACAAATTTATGATGACATAAGTTTGGACTAGAAATGTGTTTTCCTTGCCCGTGTTATTGTACCAAATGAAAATGGGGTGTGACAGCTTATGTTTGCGATTTTGTCATTCTCAGATTCAGGATGGAAGAAAAGATTAATGAAGTCATGGATTAAGTTGATTTTCAGGTGAACTTGTGAGCTAGTTTGGTGTTGGCTGTACAAAGATATAATATTTTTTTCATCTAGATAGTGTTCTGTTTAAATTGTAAGCTAATGTTTTTCTCTGTTCGATCAACAGGTTCCAATTGGAGGAAACTACAGGCTTATTGATGTCCCAACAATTGCGTCAACAGTGGCATAAACAAGATTTTTGTCTTTACTCAGTTAATTCTGCTTCCCTCGACCGTCACCTCGCTCGCACATACAATTTAGGGAATGGTGTGAATTTCGGAGACGGATTTGTGGAGGTTCGATTAAATAGAACCAGTTCAATTTTCTGCATACCTATCTTATCTGTTATCATAAGTTTAGATTCATTTGAATACTTAAGTTGCCTACTGCTATTAATTGCTAAGACGGTCCTTGCTTTCTCGAATTGTTTGCATACAGGATGCGAAGAACAAAAACGTCGAGCATGCAGTGATCTTGATGATTTGATGTTTTTGGTTTTGATTTTATAGATGTGAAGAAGAAGTGGGAGAGTATTTCATGGGTAGGAAGATGCTTGAGCAGTAACATCTATATGATAAGATGCTTGAATTTATAAGATATCCCTGGTTTTGTTTGTGTGTTTGAGTTTATATAAGTTGCTCTGTCTGACCAAGATCAAAGTTGAACTGAAGTGCAGGGAAAGTATGGAATTGTGGAGTTGCTGCTGTGAGATGGATGGAGGATATATGAAGGATAAAGAAATGGTCGTTCTGTTGAGAAGGGTCTGAAGCAGGCATTGCCTCACCTACAGGTTGCTTTCTAAATTGGTACAGCCTTTTCCTTGCCACTTTTTGTTTGAAGCTGCAACCATTAAATGCATGTTTCTTGTTTTAAGCTGCATCCATGGAATTACAGGGTTGCATCTCATTGGACACCGAACACTGGTATGCAGTTATGAGATAATGAACTCCCCTGAAAGGTATGCAGCTAACACTTGTTTGTTTGGAGAAAATAGTCTTCGATAGTATTAGTTCTGAATTTTATGTCCAAAATTTCCTTGTGACTGAGCTTGTGGATTCTTTTTTGTATCCAGGGCCTGCCACCTTGCAAAGAGTGCTTTTAAAGAAGATATAACAAAGATGGATACTTGAGTGGAGAATCTTATAAAGACAGTACTTTGATTATGCAACTATTGAGGGATAACCTTACATTGTGTCACTGGTCCAGTTCCTAGTAAGCACTAAATCAACCTTAATACTATAGGGTGTTGTTTAGTTTACAACCATAACCACAACCCATCTCCCTCCCCTGTCATTATGTAAAGGCTTATCTCTTTGATATCCGTTTCATCTTGTCCTTGTATTCTCAATTGGATCAGTTATGGTTTATGGGAGTCATTTTTGCCTCTTTGTTTTATGCTTCACAAGTTAATTATGCATCATATATGCTTCTGCAGATGAAGCTCAGATTATGGAAACCGCTGCTAAGACAGTTGTTGGGGAAGATGCAGAGGTTTGTTCCCTGAGGCTTATTTTCGTTCATCTATTTGATTGAGCGCCTGAAAATATTTGAATAAGCAGAAAAGTTAATATGTAATCATCTTTTTTTGATGTAATGTCTTATATCTTTTGTTGGATATAACCTGATTGTATTGTTTCATTGTAACAAATGCATAGGAAGAGACCGATTACAGAGCCAGGTTACATTTTTTTAAGTTCATGCTGTATGTGGACTAAATGCATGTGATTTTGTTTGCATAGAGATTCGGAGATGGAGATACTTCTCAAATTTGCTTGGACCTTGAAGAGGTAATTGTTTATCTGGTTTGTAGTGTACAAATGCAACCTGTTTCAACCTGCTAATGCTTATGTACATTTTTATATACAGTAAGGTTGATAAAGTTTTTTTTCCTGTGTTTCAGGAAAGTGAACTGCAGTGGGGTTGGCATCAACATGTGTACCTTCTAGATTACTTGGACCTGGTAAGTACTTCACTTGTATACTTGCTAGATTTTCGGTTTCTTACAATTGTATTGATTGCCTAAACTGCAATGGGTGCCAGAGGGATATCATATAAGGGCCTGGTCATAGTTTAATTTTAGAAATCTGCAATTAGATTCATAACTTAGCTCTTTAGGGTCTCGTTATTCTGGGATATTCAGTAGTGGTGATTATTTGATCTTTTGTTGGTATGCCTAGTTCTGTTGCTAACATGCTTTACCTGAATTTTCTGAGCATGGTCTTTTTACCTTTAATTTGTTCTTATCATTCTTTATTTTTTGTACAAGACTCTTGACTATTGTACAGGATTTGTTACCATGTGGTAGTACATAAATGAGATGTCATCCTTTTTTTGTCCAAATCTTGCGTCGGTCATGTATATATATGTTTGTCGGTGTTAAGATGATTTCATTGGAAAAAAGGTGTTTTGTCTTTTCGAATGAATTGAGAGCTTATGGACTTTGGTTTGTTGCAGGACCAATTGCATTGATTGCATGGCAGAATCTACATAGAAGACAAAGAGAGTGCCAAGTTATGAAGCTTCATCTTGCCTAGTTGTAGTTAATTAGTTAAGTATCGGTGCCTTTCCTTGCAGCAATAACTTCATAACTGATCCAGTTTTTGAGTGTGTCATCTCTTTTAGTTTTCGCTTACTCCTAACATCTAAGTATACAGTTTTTGTGTTCTCAGGTTTTTTGAATGATGCTCTTTTTGATTGGAAAGGCTAGAGAACAAAGCAGTCATAAGGTCCCTTAGCATCTTCAAGTTTTGTAAGTTGTATGTAGACAGTTAGTAAGTTTCGATCTTATAAGTTCTATGTAGACAGTAAGTTTCTATGTATTCCCTAAGAAATTTGATACTTCACAGAAAAAAAATTGATACTTAGGAAAATTTCAGTTCTGTTTTTATATGAACCTGATATGAATGGATTGAATGTGTGAAATGAAGTAATTGAAGAAATTAGAGTTGGACCTATATACAGGGTATTTGGAATTTCGGCTTATTTCCGGCAGAAATGAACTGCCAGTTAGCCTTGACTTGGTCAAAATTGGTCAAGGTTGACTGGCGGTAACTTTTTTGCTATTACAAAAAAAATCGCAACGACTTGCAGCTGTTTCAACTTGCCACGTAGTAACGGCTTAAGCACGTTACTAATGTGCCACGTAGTAACGTCCCCAACCTGTTACGACCCCGCAGTTACAAAAATTTCGTAACGGCCCTCATCTGTTACCAAGTGTCATTTCGTAACGGCTTTCCTCTGTTACTAATGCCATTACAACCCGAAATTCGTAAATTCGTAACGGTTGAATTGCCGTTACAAAAATATTGTAACACCCCTTTTTGAAACAGGCAAGAGCCGTTACAACCCGTTTTAGTAACGTCTCAGTTTTGTTTCTAATCCCAGAATTTGGTGTAGTTACAATCTTGGAATCGATTATACCACACTTCCAAAGAAGTTTAGAATTGGTTCATCTGTATTCCAAGACAACTATGTGATTGATAAAATATCAAATCACTAACATGGGTTCACAGTTCTACCAAACATAAGGATCGGTTCTACCTCAATATGGTTTGCTTGTGATCGAACACACAAGTTACCAGGACCGGTTACATCAGTATCCAGGATCGGTTACGTCAATTAACAGGACCGGTTACCATATACTCATGGTATTACTTGTGATCGGTTACACAAGTCACTTGGATCGGTTACACCAATTACTAGGACCGGTTACACCAATTACAAGGATCGATTACACAATTCTTTTGTGATCGGCCACACCAATTACTAGGATCGGTCACACCAATTACAAATATCGATCATACCATCTCATGCGATTACGTAAGATCGGTTACACTAAATACGTCATACCAAATCATAAGTCAGGCACTGTGATTAGTTATACCAAGATACATAAAAAGTTATGATAGATTCTACTAACTCACACAAATTGGTAATCCAAAGATATGCAATGAATAACGATACCAATAAGCGTAGCGATTTTCCTTTCGATTCATAAAACACAAGTTCATGAATGTACTTCCTTTAAACAAATGTAAACATTGTTTCCTAAGATGAAATCTTCACCTTTACCCATACACATAATCACAATAGCATTCATACAATTATGTCGATGTCATATATACGAAGTTCAAATGATAAGCGTTATACTTCGTATCCTAATTCCTTAACACTATGATCATGTGATCATGTCTCACTATTAGAGTATAATCATTCACATCTTCGCAGTTATGTTTTACATATAGCACGACTTGAAAGATACGTTAGGAATGAAACGGTTCAAGTCAATATTACTAACCTAAAGAGGAAGGATGATGTCGTCGTTGTAGCTTGTTACTTCTTCACATTATTCAGGTCTTCGAGTAATACTTGTATGTCTCATAATCCTAGACTTTCTAGTCTAACCTATACGAAGTTGTCTCTAGTTACATAATCAAGCGACTTTTAGATGAGTTTTGATTCACTAAAATATGACAACCAAACTTGACATACCAACGCTTGGTGGATTCAGGTAGAAAGTATAACTTTAATTTGGGGGAGCTCTGAGGATCGTGCGACATTCTGAGTCAACTCGGTTTCAAATTTTTTCTCCTATTTTCTTCAATCTTATGTTCTAAACTCCTCTATTGTTTGTAATCTGATTATAATGCTACTATTTTGAGTTCTTATAATTGTATTTTTAATCTTTAATCTGTTCTACTTTCATCTTTACATCAATCAAATGTTTTTTATTTTTATACTTCAAGTTTTTTAAAAATTTATTATGCAAAACTAATCTCTTTCAATCCCTATATGTGTTTGCAGATTGCTTCGTCCCCAATGGCGTTTGACTTGTTACTGGTTATGATCCACGCGTTTGCAGAGTATGTTTTTCAAATCGTTGAAGTTAAGATTTGTTGCTTGAAGTCCACTCCCATTTGGAAATTCAAACTGAGTCGTACTGCTGTTCCGATTCAAAAATTCAAATCCCTCTCTTTGCTCAATTTCAAAATTAGTCAAATCAGTTACTACTGGAAAATCAGTTTCCTTTTTTCACTCCTAATATAAAAGTAGACAGCTTTGCAAATAATATACCTGTCAATCAAAGATTTCAGCACAATATTCCGCTCAAGAAAATCTCTACCATTACTCTACCATTAGATAAAACAGGAAACCCTAATTTCATAAATTGATGTAGTATAAATTACCCAAGATACAATCTTTTTCAGCATCAACTTGTTATAACTTTAATCTTAATATGGAGCCAAAAAAAAACCAACCCAATCATGGATCTGGTCAACAAATTCAAGAAAGCCACCATTGAGTTAGGAGATACTTCTGAAGTTGCCATTCATAACACTGTCAGTAATGAAGAAGATAATGATGAAGTAGAATGGGAAGCTAGTCTGATTGGTAAGGTTATTATTGAAGGAACAATGAGTCACAAGACAGTGGAAAAATACATTGTTTACACATGGCCTTTTATTGCCTCTGAAGATTTGAAGGTGGTGGAAATTGATCCTAATATAATGGTTTTCAAATTCAGCAAAAAACATCTTCTCAAACTGGTTTGGGATTTAAGACCATGGAGTGTTAATGGTTATCTTCTGGTTATTCATGAATACTTTCCAGAGAAAATTTATTCTGAAGTGGATTGGGGTTTTCAATGTTTTTGGATTCAATTGAAAGGTTTGCTGCCAGAACATATGAATCCTGAGCCTGTTAAGAAGATGGGAGAATTGATGGGTGAAGTCATAGGTATTGATCCTAAAAATGCCATTCCTTCTGCTTGAGATCCAGTCAAAGTCTGTGTCTAGATTGATCTAACTGACCCATTAAGAAGAGGTGCCAAAGCTTTGAAAAATGCTGGAGTTATGAGGTGGATAAAATTCTTTTATGAAAGAAAGCCAAGCAAGATCTGCACAGAATGTTACGTTATTAATCGTTCATAGCATGTATATAAGGCTGCAGCTGACTACCTTGCTAAGGCTCATGAGAAACCTCACTTCTTTGGAAAAGTCAAGAAGAACAAAGGTATCCAAGCCAAGAAGTCAGCCAATGAAGCACCAATGTCTAAGAAGAATACTGGGAAACTGGAGAAAACTCCATCTTTTATCCCTCCAAAAGATGGAGTTGTTGTTAATATGGAGTTTGTTTTTGGGAAAATTGTTGAAAGTAGCTCAGACTCAACTAGAATTGCTAAGAGAATTAGATTGGATGAAGCAAGCTCTGATAATTCTTCCTCCTCTGATTTGAATACTATGAATGGCCTTCCTGCTCCAAATCAAACTACTCAAATGATCATAGCTGGGGGAAAGCAATCTAACAGCACAAGAAGGGTGAACAAGGTATTTATTTTACAAAACTTCATTACCATATTATTTATTCAATCATTTTCCTCATTCAATTTTTTAAGATTTCATAAAATCACTCCCTGTTTCCGTATTGAACTCACTTTTTTAGTTTCCTTTTCACTCTGCAAGATGAAAATTCTATCTTGGAAAGTCCAAGGCATTACAAACAATTTTACTAGGGATCAACTTCATAATCTGGTTAAACAACATAGCGCTGATTTCATTTTTCTTGCTGAAACTAAAGTTGACTCTCAAAGAATGGTCTCCATAGCTCAGTTTGTTCACTATCATAACTATACTTGCATTGATAGGGTAGGTTATGCTGGTGGCCTAATTATAATGTGGAAGGATGGTATATCTTGTGATATTGCAAGTACAACTGATCCTAGTAAACCAGAAGTGCTTATTTCCTTTATGTATGGCTCAACCTATAATGAGCCTAAGAACAAACAGTGGGATTTTTGCATGAACTTAGTGAAGTTGTCTACCAACCTTGGCTTGTACTAGGAGATCTTAATTTCCACTTGTCTAAAAATAACAATAGTTCTGATGTTTGGGTTCAAAATAAAGTTAGAGACTCAGGTTTGCTAGATCTAGGTTATGATGGTAAAGACTATACTTGGACTAGTAATAGTTATTGAACTGGTCATAAAAGAACTAGACTAGATATGGGCCTAGGAAACAATGAATGGTTTATTAACTTTGCAAGTGCTAAAGTTTTGCATCTTAACCATACTGCCTCAGACCATTGCCCCATTCTTCTTGTTACTGAACCTCTTCCTAGCAGATTATGGAGACCTTTTAAATTTTTTGGTACTTGGATGCAACATGATTCTTTTAAAGACCAAATGCAGTCTGCTTGCAATGCTAATGTAGCTGGTAGTCCTGCTCATAAGTTTGATTATAAACTGAAGAATACTAGGATCACTTTATCCCATTGGAACAAAATGGAGTTTGGTGATATTCAAAAGAATATTACAAATCTCCAGAAAAATATAGAAAGTGTCCAACAAGAACCATCCTCTAATTCTCAGTTTAATAGAGTTAAGGCCTTGACCAAGGACCTTGAAAACTGGTATAAAATCCAAACTAGCTTTTACAAGGAGAAATCTAGAGATAAGCATGTTCTATATATGGATAGCAACACTAAGTACTTTCACTCCCTGGTAAAAAGAAGGCAACATAGAAACAACATTAGTGCCCTTTGTGACAATAATGGTAACTGGTTTAGAGATAGAAATGACATTAGTCAACTTCTTACTGATCACTTTAGCTCTATTGCCTGTACCAGTAATCCTGTTTTATCTGATGATGTTATTAATATTCTTCCTTCTATTATTACCGAGGATGATAATATCAGATTACTTTCAATCCCTTATGCTGATGAAATTTCTTGTGTTGTTAAGTCTATGCCAGCATGGAGCTCACCAGGGCCTGATGGTTTCCAAGGTGGATTCTATCAGACTCAGTGGAGTATTGTAGGTAAAGATGTTGTTGATGTTGTCCAAAAATTTTTTGAGACTGGTTTTATGACTAGATGCTTAAATAAGACCTACATATGCCTTATCCCAAAAGTTAAAGTCCCCAAAAAGCCTGCTGATTTCAGACCTATTGGTCTTTGTAATGTCTCTTATAAGATAGTCTCTAAAATCATTGCAAATAGAATAAGACCTTATCTTAAAAGACTCATTTCTCCTTATCATGCAGCTTTTGTGCCTAGTAGATCTATTCATGATAATATAATCATAGCTCATGAAGTAATTCATACCATGAAACAAAAAGAAGGTGTAGGAGGAACTATGGCTTTGAAACTTGATCTTTCTAAAGCCTTTGACAAATTAGAATGGTCCTTTTTGTTAAAGGTTCTAACTCACTTTGGTTTTAATGATCTTTTTTTGTAATTTTATTCAACAATGCATTTCTACCTCTAGTATTAATGTGTTATTGAATGGTTCTCCATGTGCTGAATATCTGCCTACTAGAGGAATCAGACAAGGTGACCCTCTGTCACCTTACTTGTTTATTATGGCTATGGAATTTCTTTCTATAAGATTAAATATTGTAAAAACTAATAAGGTTATTGCAGGCATTAAAGTATATATACGAGCACCTCCCATTACTCATCTTTTATTTGCAGATGACATCTTGATATTTGCTAAAGCTGATATACATCATATTGATAGCATTCTTTCCATTCTTCATGAGTTTGGTAACATCTCTGGTCAGACTCTGAATTTTAATAAATCTTGTGTCTACTTTAGCAAAAATCTTAGTCCTGAAGTTTGTTCTGAGTTGGCAGGTTGGCTTAACATGTCCATTGTTGGAGACTCTGAAACTTATTTAGGTGCCCCTTTGTTGCTTGGCCATTCTAAAACAAAGTCTTTTGATCCTATAACACAGTCTTTTGATGCTAGATTGCACAACTGGAATAGTGTCTCTCTTAATCATCTGGTAGGACTACTATGATTAAATGTGTGTTAAATGCCCTCCCTACTTATCAAATGGGTTGTTTCAAAATTCCCATTACTCTTATTGATAAACTTGAAACTTTGCAGAGGAAATTATGGTGGGGTCATAGAGGTAACAAGGGCATTAACTTTATAGGTTGGTCCTCTTTTTACTATCCAATAGAGCTTGGTGGTCTAGGATTTAGAAACCTAGAAATTTTTAACAAAGATCTAATAAGTAAAATTGCCTGGAAAATTTGTTCTGGAACAAATGATTATTTCATCAAAATTCTAGAAGCTAAGTATTTCAGAAACATCAACCCTTTGCATTTAGATAAACTAAGTGATAATAGTTCATGCGTTTGGAAAGGGATTTATAGGCAGATTGAGTTTATTAAGGAGAATAGTTTCTGGTCTTTTAGATGTGGAACCAAAGTTAAAGTCTGGTTGGATAAGTGGGTTATTTGTCTTTATCACCCACCTATCTCTTCTAGTAACTCAGGTGATGTCTCTTCTATTGTCTATGTTCATGAGATTTCTTACCAGGTACCAAGGACTGGAATGTTCAGCTTATTAATAACACTTTCAATATGGATTCTGCTAATAAAATTTTATCCATGCAGGTTCCCATGTCTGGTAGTGATACTCTCATTTGGATTCATGATAGGAAAAGCAACTTTTCTGTTAAAAATGCTTATAAAATTCTTAGCAATCACTCTGACATTGTAACAGGAAACCAGAATGTCACTAAACAAGCTTGGAAAGCACTTTGGAGATGTAAAATTCCTCACAAGATTAAGCTTTTTGTATGGAAGTGCTTAAGGGAAATTGTTCCTACTAGGGATAAGATTTATAGATATAAAAAAGATATTGAAGTTCATTGCAGCATTTGCAATGCTCAGCTGGAATCTGTAGATCACCTTTTCTTGGATTGCCGCTATGCTAGGTCCATTTGGTTAAGTATGAATATCCATGTTGGAAACATTAGAAGTATACATGGTAATCTATTTGATTGGATCCTTAGTTGGTTCATTGCTTTACCTGCACAACCTAGTACTTTAACTGCTGATAATGCTGATAGATTGCACTTGCTAATGATTACTATATGGACCATCTGGAAAGATAGATGTTCCTTAATCTTTCAGAAAGTTAAACCTAATAGAATGAGATTTATTAGCAATATTCATGTCCTGTTAGATAGTTGTAAAAGTAATGCTAATACTAATGCACCTTCTACTAATAGTTTAGAGGTGCAAACACAGGTTTGGGAACCTCCAGGCAGAGACTTCATTAAAATAAACATTGATGCCTCCTTCCTTAAACTCAATTTTACTGGGGTACAAGTCTAATTGCCAGAAATTTTGCAGGTGAATGCTCAGGGGTCAAAGGAAGCTTCTATAATGGAGGAATGATACCAGAACAGGAGGTGGAGCAACTGGAATGCCTTGCTATGAAGGATGCAGTGGTGTCGGCTATCTCCAAGAATTATGACAAAGTCATTTTTGAATCAGACAATGAAGTTTTAGTGAAATCAATAAAAGAGGATACCTCTTATGTGCATTGGTTAAACCAGAGAATTATTCTGGATATCAAATCATTGTTACATGGTCATGAACTTTTTTCTTGTCAGTCAGTCAATAGACTTAGAAATAGTGCAACAGACTCCATTGCTAAGAAAGCTAGGAGCAGTAAAAGTAATTTTGAGTATTTGTCCCAATTTCCTCCAGACATTCAAAGCTGGATTGAGAAGGATATTATCAACTGTAATCTTCTATTCTGATTAATAAAATCCTTTTTGCACCCAAAAAAAAAAAAAACGCTTGGTAGGTTCAACCGAGCTATGCTCTAACAATCTCCCCCTTTGTCAATTTTAGTGACAAAACTATTAATACATATGGATAAGCAAATTACAAGAATTCATTACACATATGCTTGATTCCAAGTTTCAACAGCACAATAACCTGCATATATTCAATCCATAAATGCCGCTGTTGACATTTGAATAACAAAGCTAATACTCCCCCTAAAGGCAAGATAGGTAGATTTTCAATCCGAACATCTTTGTTATTCACCTTTTGTAGTCAAGATAACTACATTAGAAATATGATATGTTGCTCCCCCTTAGTCAATGCTTCACTCTTTCGTTAGATATAACGTTTAAGCACAATTATCCTTTCCTTAGTGATTACAAATCACTTGTTTACTCCATTTCTCCCCCCTTTTGTCACAAAATGACAAAGATTCGAGCAAATAAAGGTCAAACTGAACAGATCTTACAAATCTAAAAGACTTGTACAACCTATAAGAGTTAAGCACGAAGGTTTCACATACCACTTTAGATAACCAATATCAAAACCGAAACTACAAGTAATTTAGTTTTTATATGTTATCAAGAAAACAAACCGAATAGATCTTACAAATCTAAAAGACTTGTACAACCTATAAGAGTTAAGCACGAAGGTTTCACATACCACTTTAGATAACCAATATCAAAACCGAAACTACAATTAATTTAGTTTTTATATGTTATCAAGGAAACAATTGCCCGAACAATTTTCCCTAATATTTTAACAAAATGACTAAGAAACTTAGTTCCCTTGCTAAACCGTTTGTACACATACAATCGCTTATTTCGATAAAACCAAAATAAAGATAAGAAATAACTCTATTTTTCTCACCAGGTTCTAATTATTCAGACAATAACTTAGACCTTTCACTTTAGACAAGACAAGTGAAAATACGGGGGTCTAACAACCACACCCAATAATTCGTTTGGCAATCTGAGAGGACTTACTCCAACATACTTTCTAGAGAATCAACTAGACAGTCAAACTCAATCTAGAGAAAAGCATATCAAAGAATTTAATATCTCTCACTCTTAATTCAATCCGCAATCAACAAATAGAAATCTGCGAGCTCGATTGAGTATTAGAGGAATAACTTGAACGGTACCAAAGACCAATATTCAAGTGTCAATCAATGTAAATCAATAACCAAATGTTGGATATTCTAATTGATTGAACTTCATGCACAACATGTGTTATTTCAATTATATAACAAAATATAATGCGGAAAAGAAATAACACAGACACCATAATTTTGTTAACGAGGAAACCGCAAATGCAGAAAAACCTCGGGACCTAGTCCAGATTGAACACCACACTGTATTAAGCCGCTAAAGACTCTAGCCTACTACCAATTAACTTAGGACTGGACTGTAGTTGAACCCTAATCAATCTCACACTGATTCAAGGTACAATTGCGTTCCTTACATCTCTGATCCCAGCAGGATATTGCGCACTTGATTCTCTTAGTTGATCTCACCCACAACTAAGAGTTGCTACGACCCAAAGTCGAAGACTTGATAAACAAATATGTCTCACACAGAAAAGTCTATAGATTGAATAAATCTTTCTCCCACAGAAATACCAAAGAGTTTTTGTTCTGTCTTTTGATAAATCAAGGTGAACAGGAACCAATTGATAATCCGGACTTATATTCCCGAAGAGCCGCCTAGTATTATCAATCACCTCACAATAATTTAATCGACTAGCGAAACAAGATATTGTGGAATCACAAACGATGAGACGAAGATATTTGTGATTACTTTTATCTTGCCTATCGGAGAAATTAATCTCTTGTAATTATTTCAATTGTACTCAATACGATAGAATCGGGAAAGATCAGAACACATAACTACAAAGAAAATAGTTGGGTCTAGCTTCACAATCCCAATGAAGTCTTTGAAGTCGTTAACCTACAGAGTCTCGATAGAAACCTAAGGTTAAAGGAGAATCGATTCTATTTATGCAACTAGTAACACACAGGAGGTGTGGGGATTAGTTTTCCCAGTTTCTAGAGTTCTCCTTTATATAGTTTTCAAATCAGGGTTTGCAATCCAAGTTACCTTGGTAAAAAAGCATTCAATATTCACCGTTAGATGAAAAACCTGATTCAACCAAGCTAATATCTTTCAACCGTTAGATCGAACTTAGCTTGTCACATACAAATGAAATGTACCCTCATTTGGGTTTATGTACCCGTACCCAAACGTGTACACCATGTTGGTTCACAAATAGTTAGCCGAGGTTAGCCATATGATTACTCTCATATCAAACTTATTAATCTTAACCATAACTAGTTCAAATGACTCATATGAAACTATTTAAAGAGTTGTTCAATTGCTATATTCTCATAGAATTATACAAGAACACAATTGAAGCAAAATCGGTTTGATTCATATATCCACGGTTTCCAAAGATTGCATTCCTTATTATATAAATGTTTATGTTCATGTTTAAAACCGATTTTAGAACTTTAACCTTCAAGTATGCAAACGGGTACGCATACTTGAAATACCCGGACTGAGAATGAGTTACGCCAGTACGCAAACGGGTACACGAACTTTAAATCCCAGCAGAAATTCTCGGACATGAACCTGTACGCCAGTATGCAAACGTGTACGCATGCTTCGGTTCCCGGATTTCTCAAAACCAACAGTACGCAAACAAAGTGCGCATACTATGGTTCCCGGACATGGATTACATATGTGCAAGAGTGCACAACATGACATATCCAATAATGGTTAAGTGTTCTAAACTCTCAATCATTGAAACTTTCTTAGATGATGACAATAGCCGTTTTCACACACTATTAGCATAAAAGCAATTTTCAAGTTATTGAAATAATCATAACGAAACATTCCAATACTACACCAAATGATTGTATCACACAAACCATGTAAGATGTTACTCGACAATTTTCACATGATATAAGATGAACTTGGTCGAAGCGAAAGCTTGCCAACACATATTTCGAGAAATATGTAAGCGAGATAAACTCAACTCGAAATCTCAAATGTGTATATAGAAAACTATATCGTCATACGACTTATGTCTCAATATATTAGATAAGGTAGAAATAGACTTTCCAAGTGATAGAGGAGTTTAAGTCTCCACATACCTTTTGTCGATTGATGAGTGCCAAATATTGCATATTTATACACCTTTTTATTGGCATTTTACTCATCTTTTGTGCTCAGAATTCAGATATTATCCCAGATTCTGTGTTTTCCTTGTTTTCAAGAATAAATATTTGTACTAATTAATTTTGTGTTTTTAGGTACTAAATAAAGTTCGGAGAAATTGAGGAGCCGAAAGAGCGAAGAATTGGAGACAAGCGTCTATGGAACAGAAAGCCAAAGCCCGCGCGCGCAACAGTTGCAACCCAACAAGTAGCAACTCATCTACAAGACATGGGCTTGATCTAGACCCGACCCGTGACCCGGGTCCGAACCCGCTCATCCCGAGCCGTTGAGATATCGCCCAGATGCATCCTACGGTCGCTCCTTCGCTCACATCTATCTCTCGATGCCTCCACTCGCATCGAAGTTCGCTGCTCCCGTGCAACACCAGATCACTCTAAGTCTCCCTCAGCCGTTCAGATCGTCCCCAGCCAAATCCAACGCTCGCTCCTACGTTCTCATCAAACCTTGCTGTGCCTGCCTCACAACGAAGTTCCCTACACCCCTATACCCTATCGAGAAAACTCATTTCTTCTTCCATTCCTCTCTTCTTCTTCTCTTTCTTCTCCCATACCTCTGCAGAACCCATCCCTTCTCCTTCACCTCCCTCGCCTGATGCAGATCCATCATCACCACCACCACTCCTTCTTCTGTCGCTATCATCACTAGCTCCTTCTCCGCCTCTCTCTCTCTCTCAATTATCTCTTTCATAGCTTCTCATCAACCTAGAAGCTAGGTTAGAGATAATTAGGGTTAGGGTTTCACCAAACCCCCATACATGGTCGATTCAGAGTCAGGGACGCGTCAAGGCAGAGAGGGCAGGTTTGGGTCAGTGTAGTTGTTAGTTACAAATGTTTTGTGAGTTATAAATTCATGTTTTGGGATGTAAGAAAAAACAGTCAGTTTTAGGGTTCATAGTTAGTTTGCAATTTTAATTTGAAGTCTGCTTTGATGTTTAACATGTTCTAAATTACCTTGCTAGGATTTACAATGAAACCCTAGTTTGTTGTTCTGCTATTCAACTCTATTTGAAGTGTTTTTGCATGCTTAATGTTTAAAAGAAGTTCAATGCTAACATCTCAATGCACTGCTCTCACAATGAATGTCATGCATCCATTGTAGTTAGGATAACATTGTGTTGAGTATGTTTCAGCTCATACTCTAATTATTATTGCTATGTCTTTGATTATTTATTCTTGACTAGACATCTAATGCTCTGAGTAGTATTCTCAGCTGATAATTGAAACTTCAATTGGTGAAACTCCATAGATAAGTGACAAACCTGACACTTTATCCTTATCTGTCACAGGAACAAAAGCATTCGAATTAGTTGAATCACATAACCTAAACTAGTGGTGGATTTGATAATCCTAGTACTTGCAACCTCAATCTTTGTATTTCACCTTTGTTTTTAGTCTTGTAAACCTTCAAACTCAGTCGTATCGACACCAAGTTCAGTCCATTATTGTGTTACACTTACTAGAAATCAGTTAAGAAGCCTTAGAACAACTTTGCACACATTAGTTCTCTGTGGAATGACATGTGCTTGCCACTGCCTCCAAAGGCTCTGTGCACTTGCAGATAAGACGTAGGAAATACGCTTTTAAGCTCCTACCAAGTTTTTGGCGTCGTTGCCGGGGAACTGGTAGTGTGCTGTTTAATCTTTATTGCTTTACTTCACTGGTTTCATTTTACTTTGTATATATGTGTTAAAACCTCCCCTGTTACCATCCGTGCTAGTATAACTTAGCTTAATTATGTATATTTTTGCATCTTAGTAACTTGTTGTTTTTCTCAGTTATAGTTTAGTTTCAACTGGAATTTGTTAGATTTGTTTGAACTCAGTTAAACCCATTTGTAGAATTGCATCACCGTTTTAGCATACATCAGCATATGTAGTTTACACTCTTAAACCTTGCATAACTTGCATCATTGTCTCTCTATAACTCAACTTGTCATCTTTTGTTGAAGCTTGTTAAGTTTGTTATAATCCATCTTTTCATCACTTTTGCTTTCTTGCCTTAATTGTACAATTTTGAGCACTGAAGCTTGTTGTTGAGTTACAGGTACTGCTGTGCTGCTGTGCTTGCTGTGGGCTGAGACATAACCCAAGGAGCAGAACTGGTGGATTTGCCTAAACCCAGTGTTGCACTGGTGGTAATGTATCTCAAACCTTGAATGAATGAATAAATGATAGCAAGCTAGACTTTGAATCTGTGAATGAACCTTGCTCACACCTGAAATTTTTGGAGCTTGACTCTGTTAACCATATCTGTAGCATCTGTGCATGACAAGTATGTATAAGAGTGTTGGAATGTGTACTTAACTGCACCTTGATTTCTGCTGAATCTTGTGTTGCCCTAACCATATCCTGTGGAAATTGAACCCTGTACTCAGCCCAGCCCCTGTAGCTGTGAGGCTTGAATAACAATTCTGTGCAAACCTGTATTGCCTTGGCTGTAGCTCTGTGCTCATCTTTCCATAACCCTTGTGTGTTCTACAAAAACCCATGAGCTCTGAGTTTGACATCAACTCAGACTGTGACATCAACTGAGTGAGTTGATACCACAAACTCAACTGAGCCAGTCAATTTCCTCTGTCCTGCACTTTGAGCAAACCCTGAGCTTACCCAAGTATATTGTTCTACCATGTTGACTTGCTAAGCCATCTGACCTGCAACCTTTTGCAACCTTTTGCATACCCTGCTTTGCCTTGGCTGATTGCAAGCCTTACTCGTGCTAGACCTTATGCATGCTCAACCCTGTGCCAGACCTTGAATTTGTGAGACTCTGTTGAATTTGCTCCCATTTGTTAAGCTGTGCATCTGTGCATAAGCTATCTTGTCACTTGCTGAGCATGTTGTGAGCAGCTGACTATATTCATTTGCTGTTGATCTTTGTGCATGCTCTGAATTTGTGTGACCTGTGGTGTTTGAATGAACTGTTAAATAGCAGGATTTGTGATTAGTAGTTAGATGGTTATTCAAACACACTACCCTGGCACATGCTTCACCATTGAGTGAGCACATCCTTCATCCTGTGCACCTCAAACATTTTTGCTGTGTAGTCACCAGCATAAGTTTCTTGTGTTGTGTCTCCCCGAATGCTAGAAATTGGGTGTCATTCCTTGAATTTGTTGTTCCTTGTGTTAACATCATAGGATGAGTGAACGCCTTTAGCCGCTGTGCATCCTATTTCCTTGGGCTTTGCCAAGTCTGTGCACTTTGCCAGTCTTTGTCTTTGTACAAAATTTTCAACGCATTACTTGTCTTTGTACCAGTGTGTGCACACAGCCAGTGCTTGAGTTTGCCAAACTCTGCACCAACAGAACCCTGTGCCAGATAGCTGGGCTGAAACAAACCCTTGACAGCTAGCCCACTTAACTGAATCCAACCCTGGGCTGCAAACAACTAAGCCCGCATCATCCGAGCGGCTGGGCTCTGCACGTTAACTGAAGCCCAACTACTAGGCTCAACCTAATCTGGGCTATACATTTCTCAACCCACATCTGGGCTGTGCATTATCAACCCACTGCTGGGCTGTGCACAAAACCGAACCCAACACCACATAAACTGGGCTGATATCAACCTATTCAGCTGGGCCTCACAACATCAAAGAGCCATCTTTTGGGCTTAAGTCTTGTATTAGTGGGTCATTTTTGAGTTTTTGCTTTTCTGTGTTGAAATTGATTGTATGTTAACATGCTAGATGCGCTAGCTAGGCTATGATTGTGTCTTTTAGAGACCAAACAAATCGACTAGTTAGAATCCGCCAGGACGAAATCGTTAGCATACCCAGTTCTTCAACCGAAAACCCAAGCTCAGACCTATCTCAAACTTGAGAGACCATGGGTGATGAACCAAACCCACCCCGTAGTCTCAAGGACTACATGTACCCAACTAGGGCAAGCCAGCCCTCTTGCATCATTACGCACGGCCGATGCTTGTCGGTTTGAACTGAAAGCAAGCACCATTCACATGCTACCCGTGTTTAAAGGGTCAATGCTGAGAACCCCTACCATCACGTGAGAGACTTTGAGGATATTTGTGGGACTCTGCGTTTTAACCAAATGACAGAGGAGTCCCTCAAATTGAGATTGTTTCCTTTTTCTCTGAAAGACAAAGCCAAGTCTTGGCTACATGCTCTACAACCACAGTCCATTAGAACCTGGGATGACCTCACAAAAGAGTTTTTCAAAAAGTTTTTCCCAAACCATAAGACTGCGACAATTCGCCAAAGTCTAAATGGTTTTGTGCAGTTAGAAGACGAGACTCTAGCAAAATACTTGGAGAGATTCAATGAATTATTGCTCCAATGTCCCCACCATGGTTTTGAAAAATGGAGACTTGTGCAAATCTTGTATGAGGGTCTAGATGTTAGAACCCGTACCACAGTCGAGTCAATGTGCAATGGTGCATTTATTGACAAGAGTGCTGATGACGCTTGGACTTTTCTAATCGAAGTCGCTGAAAAGACTCAACAATGGGAGTCCATCCGAGAACCGAAACGGACTACCCCTGCACAAAATGTTCATAGAATCGAGTCTGACTTTGAGGGAAATGCAAAAATGGCATCTTTGGCCCGGAGAATAGAAGTGCTTGAGTTGGAAAAGAATGTAAAATCTAATGCCCCTACTCTCCGTGACCAAATTGATATGGCCACTTGTGCCGCATGCCATAGTTCGACCACTTAGTGGACAGCTGTCCGATTTACATGCATTTCAAGAGTCCAAAACCGAGCAAGCCAATGCGTTATACCATAGGCAAGAGAACAACCCGTATTCTCAAACCTATAACCCAGGGTGGAGGAATCACCCTAACTTCTCTTGGTCCAAGGGGCCAGTACAAGGGGGACCAACAAATAATAACCAAGGATACTCATATCCTAGAAACCCCCAAGTACAACCACCCACTCAAGACTTCAGAGAAAAAGACTAGCTTTGAAGACTGTGTCGATCTCGTTAACCCAAAATCTTACGAGAACTTAGGAAAACCACCGACCAACGTTTCACAAGTCTAGAACTTAAAATGGGTCAAATCGTGATGCATTGAATGAGAGAGAGAAAGGAAAATTCCCTAGTCAACCCCAACAAAATCCAAAGAATGTGTTTCAAGCGGGCTCCTCACCGCAATGAAACTTCACATAGTCAAGCGAATCTGTCACCACTCTCCGTAGTGGTAGAATTGTTGAGAACCATGTAGGTGTACCACCATCAAGCGAGTCTACATCGGACTCCCAAGTACACAACACCACGAGAAAACATCTAATGTAGAGAACGAACCGAGCTGTTGATAAGACCAAGAGTCCTACTAATATAGATGTTCTGTGCCAAGTCATGTTCCTGTTGCTCCATTTCCACAATGGTTGGTGCAACAGAAGGGGGGTACCCAATACAACGAGATGTTGGAATTGTTCAAAAGAGTTAACATAAACATTCCATTTCTCGAAGCAATCAGGCAAATACCGCCTATGCTAAGTTTTTGAAGGACTGTGCACACAAAAGCGAAAGCTTCATGTGCATAAGCGTGCCTTTCTCACCGAGCAAGTAAGTTCAATTATTCAAAACAAAACCCCACCTAAGTTTAAAGACCCAGGTAGCCCGACTATCTCTTGTACTATAGGTGAACATACAATCAGAAAAGCTTTATTGGACTTAGGAGCTAGTGTGAATCTACTGCCATATTATGAGTATGTGCAGTTAGGTCTTGGGGAATTGCAACCCACCCCTGTCACGCTACAATTAGCGGACAGATATGTGAAAGTCCCTCGGGGAATCGTTGAAGATGTGCTAATCAAGGTTGATAAATTTTATTTCCCTGTGGACTTCATTGTGTTAGATACACAACCTGTGCATAATCCGAAAATCATATTCCGTTATCTTAGGACGTCCCTTCTTGGCAACGTCAAACGCTATCATAAATTGTCGTAGCGGGATATTGAATTTGTCTTTTGGCAACATGACTGTAGAACTGAATGTCTTTCGTGTGAACCAACAACCTATAGAGTGTGATGATGATGAATTGCACGAGGTTAACATGATTGAGAGTCTGATTCAAGACTCATTGCCCGACATTTTGTCGGTGGACCCTGTGCAAGCATGTTTAGATAACTTTGACTTAGATCTCTTTGAGTCTGAGTACATTGGTGAAGTCCACTCTTTGCTAGAGTCTGTGCCACCCATGGATATTGCTAAATGGCGAGAAACGGTGGAACCCCTTCCACTCTCTCGATACCAAATCTGCCCCACTTCTTGATACACCACCTAAGCTTGATTTGAGACCATTACCTGATACCTTGAAGTATGCTTTCTTAGGTCCTTCTGACACTTTACCTGTGATTATTGCATCATGTTTAGACACGGAACAGGAAAGTAGACTCTTAAAAGTACTTCAAGAACATAAAGGAGCCTTAGGTTGGACCATCTCCGACCTTAAGGGTATAAGTCCCACAATTTGCATGCATCACATAAACCTTGAGGAGAGCACTAAACCATCTAGGGAAATGCAAAGGAGACTTAACCCCAACATGAGAGATGTTGTCAAGGGTGAGATCTTGAAGCGCTTGATGCGGGTATCATTTACCCCGTCCACGATAGCCGGTGGGTCGGTCCCATTCGGGTAGTACCTAAGAAGTCCGGCATTCCGTAGTTCAAAATGAGATGAATGAATTCGTTCCCACCCGTGTGACCACATGGTGGCGAGTTTGTATTGATTATAGGAAGCCGAACACGGTAACCAAGAAAGACCATTTTCCCTTCCCTTCATTGACCAAATCTTTGGAAAGGTTAGCAAAACATAGTCACTCTTGCTTCTTAGATGGCTATTCTGGCTACAACCAAATTCACATAGCACCTGAAGACCAACAAAAGACCACGTTTACATGTCCTTATGGAACATTTGCTTATCGTCGTATGCCTTTTGGGCTGTGCAATGCACCCGCTACTTTTCAACGTTGCATGATGAGCATATTTTCCGACATGGTAGATAAGTTTCTTGAGATTTTTATGGATGATTTTTCGGTGTTTGGTTCTTCTTTTGATGAGTGTTTGCATCACCTCACATGTGTGCTGATTAGGTGTAAGGAAAAGAGTTTGGTCTTGAATTGGGAAAAATGTCATTTCATGGTTAACTCGGGCATTGTTCTAGGGCATATTATCTCGGAAAAGGCATAGAAGTAGACAAAGCCAAGGTAGATCTCATTCAACACTTGCCTCAACCTCGTTCTGTGAGGGACATCAGATCATTTCTAGGCCATGCGGGTTTTTACCGCCGATTCATCAAAGACTTTAGTAAAATTTCACGACCTTTGTGCAATCTTCTTGCAAAAGATGTTGCATTTGTCTTTGATGATGCTTGTAAGGAAGCATGGGAGCAACTGAAGGCTCTCCTTACATCTGCCCCTATAGTCAGACCACCTGATTGGTCATTACCATTTGAGATTATGTGTGATGCGTCTGACTATGCTGTAAGAGCTGTTTTGGGCCAAAGAGTAGACAAACTCCCTTATGTGATCTACTATGCTAGTAAAACACTTAATGACGCTCAATTGAATTATTCCACTACCGAGAAAGAGTTGCTAGCTGTTGTGTTTGCATTAGACAAGTTTAGATCCTATTTGATAGGGTCTAAGGTCATCATTTATTCTGATCATGCTGCATTGAGATATCTTTTGTCTAAGAAAGATGCTAAGGCTCGTCTAATTCGATGGATACTCTTGTTACAAGAGTTTAACCTCGAAATTCGAGATAAGAAAGGGTCAGAAAATGTTGTTGCTGATCACTTGTCTAGGTTGAATGTCGAACCTTCTGATGAATCTGTGTTGATTAGGGAATCATTCCCCGATGAGCAAACCGATGCTTGTGTCCGAGATGCCTTGGTTTGTTGATATTGTGAACTACCTTGCTACGGGTAGAATGCCCTTGCATTGGTCTAAACAAGACCGTTCTAAATTCTTGGTGAAGTTAAACACTTCCTTTGGGATGACCCATATTTGTTTCAAATGCGCAAGACCAAATCATTAGGAGATGTGTCCCCAATTCGAACAAAGGGACGTCATCTCTTTCTGTCATGACCATGCATGTGGAGGCCACTTTTGTGCCAAGAAAACTGCTGCAAAGATCTTGCAAAGCGGTTTCTATTGGCCAACTTGTTTAAGGATTGCCATTCTTTTTGTGTTGCTTGTGACCGATGCCGAGAAATTAGGAAGTATCTCTAAGAGAAACATGATGCCCTTACAACCCATTTTGATTGTTGAGTTGTTTGATGTTTGGGGTATTGATTTCATGGGACCATTTCCTAACTCTGAAGGTAAGTTATACATTCTTGTTGTCTTGTCGATTATGTCTCTAAGTGGGTAGAGGCCATTGCATCCAAAACCAACGACCATAAAGTTGTTCTTTCTTTTCTTAAGGAGAACATTGTCTCCGATGATTTTGGAACCCCTAGGGCAATAATCGAACACACCGTGATGGAGGTAGTCATTTTTGCAATAGACACTTTGAATCACTAGTGCGCAAGTATGGAATCACTCATAAGGTTGCAACACCTTACCATCCTCAAACCAGTGGCCAAGTAGAAGTTTCTAATAGGGAAATTAAGCATATTCTTGAGAAGACCGTCAATCCTTCTAGGAAAGATTGGTCTTTGCGCTTAAACGATGCTTTATGGGCCTATAGGACTGCATACAAGACTCCCATTGGGATGTCTCCTTACAGACTTGTGTACGGGAAAGCAATCGGGTTTCTTAGTTGATTAGAGCGTTAAAGTTGGATTTAACCATACCGGAGGGCGAATTAGGTTTTGTTTAGATATTCGGTAGTAGAATTGTGATCACCCATAGTGGAGACTACCCATTTTACATCAAGCGAGGTACCGACCTTCACTCTTTGTGACTTTCTAGAAAAGCTTTTAGAGTGTGTGTCACCGTACGTCAATTCCGGGTAGGAATGGTGAGCTACCCAACTTCGCACCACTTTCAACACTATTTTTGATCTCTTGAGTGCTAATTCCGTCAATCATGAGGGTGACGTCTAAAGATGAAAACTCCTTCTAAATATCGATTTGCAGTTAGCATCACTCTCTCTCAATCAACAGACCCATAGAAACACATCATCGTCAGCAAACGGAGCATCATCAGAATATTGGAAGAAAAGTTGATATAGTCCAAGGTTTACGTGCAACAAAAGAAAAGAAAAGAAAAGAAGATGAGAATTAATGAAGTTTGTGAAAAATTGAGTTTTATTATTTTATTGTGATACTTAAAAAAAAAAAAAAAAAAAAAAAAAAAAATCAAGTTTTTTGTAAAGTTCAGAAGTTCATCATCAACATTTGAAGACCGAAGACCGAAGATTGAAGACGTTTCTATGGTTCTTATGAGAGAGTGATATTAATTGCCGATCGGGTGAGAAGGTAAGTGAGTACTCCCACCCCTTTCTAATGGTTGATTCCCTTTTTTAGAGATCATCAGAAAAAGATTCTTTTTGTCTACACTTTTGTGGAGTCTCCAGATTTTATTTCGGAAGGTTATCCTTCTTACCTACAACGTGTGCGGGATTTCTCTCTTTATTCCTGCTGCACACATGAGAGACTAAAAAGCGATCTTTTTGAGTGCAATTATCATAAAACCCTAATGGTGAGGCGAAGTCGAGGCTTATGATCACAATCGAATCCGAATTCTTTCGTATGGTATGGTTACTTCTCGCTCGGCACTTAAGGATGAGAATGCGTTCTTTGGTAGTTCTAACTTCTGTTACTAGCATGCAGAAATTCTATGTCCTCATAGCTCCTTGGATGCTTGAGACTCTTTTACACTCTGAAGTTGGAGAAGGTTTTGTGGGTACACCTCTGGTAAACCCTCACGAGACTACAACTCGTCCACTAGGGACACCTAGGGGGTTTAAAGGCTTAGTGCATACGCTAAATGCATTCGAGAGAGACTGCGACGGGGGTATAGTTAGGATTTCTTCATTTCTGTTTCACTTGAGGACAAGTAAAATTCAGGTTTGGGGGTATTTGATGAGTGCCAAATATTGCATATTTATACACCTTTTTATTGGCATTTTACTCATCTTTTGTGCTCAGAATTCAGATATTATCCCAGATTCTGTGTTTTCCTTGTTTTCAAGAATAAATATTTGTACTAATTAATTTTGTGTTTTTAGGTACTAAATAAAGTTCGGAGAAATTGAGGAGCCGAAAGAGCGAAGAATTGGAGACAAGCGTCTATGGAACAGAAATCCAAAGCCCGCGCGCGCAACAGTTACAACCCAACAAGTAGCAACTCATCTACAAGACATGGGCTTGATCTAGACCCGACCCGTGACCCGGATCCGAACCCGCTCATCCCGAGCCGTTGAGATCTCGCCCAGATGCATCCTACGGTCGCTCCTTCGCTCACATCTATCTCTCGATGCCTCCACTCGCATCGAAGTTCGCTGCTCCCGTGCAACACCAGATCACTCTAAGTCTCCCTCAGCCGTTCAGATCGTCCCCAGCCAAATCCAACGCTCGCTCCTACGTTCTCATCAAACCTTGTTGTGCCTGCCTCACAACGAAGTTCCCTACACCCCTATACCCTATCGAGAAAACTCATTTATTCCTCCATCTTCTCTTTCTTCTCTTCTCTCTTTCCCACGACTCTGCAAAACCCATCCTTCTTCCTCTCCTCCCATACCGACTGCAGAGTTTCATCATCACCACCATCTCCTTCTCCTGCCACCACCACCACAACAACTCCATCAGTCGCCTGCTTACACTTCCTCTCTATCTCGAATCATCTCTCTCATAGCTTCTTCAACCTAGAAGCTAGGTGAGAGATAATTAGGGTTAGGGTTTGTACAATGACCCACGCATGGAGTATTCTGAGATGAATTGACAAGAGGAGAGGCGATTCAGACAGTATGGGCGTTTGGGTATGATTAAATTGCAATTTTTGAATTGAATTAGGGTTTGGTCTGCATGTATAAAGGGGTCTGAGAATTGTGTGTTAAAAGGGTATGCCTGGGCAGCCAGAGCACCACTGTCGATTTATTTTTGTGTTAATTGTTGTTTTATGATGTTCTAATTTAGTTGCTAGGGTTTCAATGAAACCCTAATTTCCTGATTGTGATGATTAACTGTGTTAAGTTGTTCTTGCAAGCTTAAATTATAAACATGTCTTCAAATTTAGCATCCAAAGCTTTTCTCTCACAATGGATGCCTTGTATCCATTGTAGTTAGGTCACAACTGTTTTGAGATTGCTGACTCATTCCTTAGGCACAATTACTAATTACTTTGATTAGTTGTGCTTAATTAGACAACTAATACTACGGGGTTAGTACTTTAGTTTGTCATTTGAAGCTTTATATGGAGAAACCCCTTAGATAGGTGGTGGAATTGACACCTGCCCTTATCAGTCACGGGACAAGAAAGCTCAACCGAGTTGAACTTACAATAGGAGTTAGAGGTGAATTGAAGACCCTAGCATCCCCTTTGTCACTGTTTTATACCTTAGTTTAGAGTCACTTCACTATAACTCAGCCGTATCGGCAACAAAACCCATTGTGTTACACTTCCTTGATAGAAATTCAGTTTAAGCCAAGCCTTAGATCACACATAGCACCACAAGTCTCTGTGGTTCGACCCGTACTTGCCGCGTCTCCGATAGATGCCGTGCACTTGCGGTTATTACTCGTAGGCTAAACATAAACATCTTTTAAGGCCTACCATCGATGAAGTTCCACAAGCTCCCCTTAGTAGTTCTTCGTCTTCAAATGATGAATGCCGTGAAGTCTAAGCTCAACTACACAATCTATGTCCTAGTCCGAGACATCTATAAATAGGCTATAAATCAAGACTTATAGTTTTTTTGATTACTAACATTGACAAACATGCTTTAGATAGCAACGCATGCGAGTTCGACCGAGCAGTGCTCTAACAATCTCCCCTTTGTCAATTTTAATGAAAAAACTATCAATACATATGGATTACAAAATAAATAAAAATTTGTAGCTTCTCATCCAAATGCTTGATCTCCTTGTCATCTTCAACACGACTCGAAAAATTCGTCACTTCCAAGTACTCCATGATTCTAAATGTGTTTGGTAGGACTATAAACAGTACCTACAATGACTGCAAGTGCACAGTGACAATTGTGTAAGGTGCAAATACAGGTCGATCCCACAGAAACTTGGAGGGTGTAAAGTTAAATTTAAAGTCTTCCTATACTGATTCAAACAAGAGTAACAAAACGATTTTGGTTGTGTCGATACGACGAAGGTGTTTGATAGTAATAGAAATGGTAAAGCAAGATGCAAAGCAAGATGTAAATAGAACAAATGATGATGAGGGTACTAGGGCAGTTGAGTCCACTACTAACTTACACTAGTTACTCTCCTAATGCTACTAACCTTGTCATTATATCTGATAAAAGGGGAGATGTCAATCTTCTGTATATCTAAGGTGACTATAATGTGAATAATCCAATCGCAACTAAGGTATCTTCCCTAAGCATTAACTGTCTATTTAAGGCACAGCTAATCAAAAGGTCAATATATGTGATGAAGCATGAGCTGCAGTTCTACAATACATGATAATTCCAACTACAATGGATGCATAACATACACTGTGAAAGTAAAGTGTTGAAGCCCCTAAGATGGAATTATATTCTAAATCATTTAAGCACAACAAGATTATTATCAAGAGGAGAAATAACAAAGCATTAAGCTAGGGCTTCATCTCAACCCTAGCAGATGTATTTAGAACATGATAACAGGTTGCAAACAATGATATTAAACTAGACAATTGACCCAGCTTTACAGAGAAGATGGCTCTATTTATACACAAAATACTATCAATCCTTCTCCAATTAGACAATTAATAAGAACCCAACTCACCAACAATACTCCACTGACTTTCTCTGCCTTCAATTCTCTGCAACTTCATTGAATCGATGTTCCCCCAATTGTACAGCTAACCCTAACTCTACCTCTCTAAATCTTATCTTCTAGGGTTACTGTTCTTGATAAGAATAGAGATAAGATAGAGAGAGATGGAGAATTAGGAGTTAATGGTGGCGTTAATTAATGATGGTGAAGCTGTGTTTAGTATACGGGGGAGAAGGGGTAATAGAGGTGCTGGAACTGTAAATGGAAGTGAAGGGGAAATGAATGCGGTGATAATTCTGTTCGACGGGTGAAGAAGAGAATAGGAGGCTTGGGTGTTGGGCGAGAGCATCAGATGTTGATGTCCTGAAGGATGAGCTGTTGGATGATAAACAGTTTCAACAAATCTGACGGCTCGGGTGTACGAACGAGTTTGGATCTCGGGTTTGGGTTTGAGTTCTCTGCCAAGTCCACTACTCGGATTAGGCTTTGTAAGCGGCTTGCGGAGCGAGTGCAAACGGATTACGGAAGGTCTTTACGTGTTATTCCTTCGCGCTTCACAGCCTTCTCACGGGAGCCTTACGATGTCTCTCTTCCGTAGTCACTAGCTACCATTCCTATGCTCTTTTGGCTTCTCAAATCATCCAAGATTTATTTAGTACATATAAACACAAAATTAATTAGTAAACATATTTATTCTTGAAAACAATGAAAACACATAATTTGGGATAATATGAGGATTTAAAGCACAAAAGATGAGATAAATGCCAATAATAAGATGTAGAAATATGCAATATTTGACACTCATCAAATACCCCCAAACCTGAATTTTACTTGTCCTCAAGTGAAACAGAAATGAAGAAATCCTAACTATACCACTCTGTCATTTGGTCTCTCGAATACATTTAGCGTATGCACTAAGCCTTTAAACCCCTAGGTGTCCCTAGTGGATGAGTTGTAGTCTCGTGAGGGTTTACCAGAGGTGTACCCACAAAACCTTCTCCAACTTCAGAGCGTAGTAGAGTCCCAAGCATCCAAGGAGCTATGAGGACATAAAGTTTCTGCATGCTAGTAACACGAAGTTAGAAATACCAAAGAACGCATTCTCATCCTTAAGAGTAGAGCGAAAAATAACCACACCATATGAAAGAATTCGGGTTCGAGAGTGATCACAAGGCTCGACTTCTGCCTCACCAATAGGGTTTTATGATAATTGCACTCAAAAAGATCGCTTTTTTAGTCTCTCATGTGTGCAGACAGGACTAAAGAGTGAAATCCTGCACACGTTGAATGGTGGGAAGGAAAACCTTCCGAAATAATTTCTGGAGACTCCACAGAATTGTGGACAAAAAGAATCTTTTTTTCTTCTTCTGATGATCTCTAAGAAATGAAGTCAATCATTATAGGAGGATGGGAGTACTCACTTACCTTCACATATGATCGGCAATCAACACCACTCTCACAGCATCCATAGAAACGTCTTCAATCTTCGGTCTTCAACTTTTGATGATGAACTTCTGAACTTCGTAGAACCTTGACAATTTCTAATTATTCTCTTCAATTTCCTCTTAAATTCTTCTTTACCATGGTGGTTATTAAACAAAACTAAAAACAAACTATAGTAATTTTTTTTTTTTTGATATGAATAAAATAACACAAAAAATAATGAAACTACTAAATTCATGGATTCAATTTTCCACAACTTGTATTTTCTTGATTTCATAAACTTCACTAATTCTCATCTTATTTTCTTTTCTTTGCTCCTGTAAAATACCTCTTCAAATGTGTATAGAATTCTGCTTTTTATACAATATCTTCACTTTGGATAAGAATTTTACTTTTCCTTGAATTTTTGCATGTAAACCTTGGACTTTTTCAACTTTCTTCATGTATTCTGATGTTGCTCTGCTCGTTGATGATGATGTATTTCTATGGATCTGTTGATGTTGTCGAAAGAGGGAGAATGGTGCTAACTGTAAATCAAACTACAAGAAGGAGTTTTCATCTTTAGACGTCACCCTCATGATTGACAAAATTAACACTCAAGAGATCAAAAATAGTGCTGAAAATGGTGCGAAGTTGGATAGCTCACCATTCCTAACCGGAATTTACGTACGGTGACACACACTCTAAAAGGACTTTTTAGATAGTCACAAAAATTGAAGGTCGGTGCCTCGCTTGATGTAAAATAGGTAGTCTCCACTAAGGGTGATCACAACTCTACTACCAAATATCTTTGCAGCACCTAATTTGCCCACCGGCATGGTTAAATCCAACTTTAACGCTCTAGCAACTAAGAAACCCGATTGTGTTCTCCAGTACTTCCAAGTACAGTTATTTCGGTCAGACTCTGCATGTAAACATAACTAGAAGTATGCTAGTGACTCTAAGATCTCTAAAAGTTGGAGATTTTATGCAAATATATTTTTTTTTTAAATGCAAAAGACTAAAAACTCTATATGCAAAATACTCCCCCACACCTAAATCTAACATTGTCCTCAATGTTTATCATATGAGCAAAATTATAACAACATACCAAGAGAACATTGCAGAGTAAATTTAAAGGAAAGAGATTACCAGATGCAAAAAGGATGGTGCTAAACCAGGAATGGATGAATGCTTTGAAAGCAAACAACAAGAATGATAAGATAAAAAAATTTGGTTAGCACACATAAAAATTATGCAAAAAGAAAAAGAAAAGGGAAAGAGAATGGACTTTAATCCATCTGTATTTACAAAGGTGAACCAGTTTAGTCCACATAGACGGGGTCTTCCAAGTCTATGGTCTCAATTTCTGGTGGAAGATACTCCAGAAATGGTTTCAATCTCTGACCATTGACCTTGAAGATGTTCTTGTTTGCTATATTTTCTATTTCAACGGCCCTATGAGGGAAAACAGTATGTACCAAGAATGGACCTGACCATCGAGAACGTAATTTTCCTGGAAAAAGGTGCAAGCGAGTGTTGTACAATAAAAATTTTTGACCAGGTGTGAAAGACTTATGCAAAATGCGCTTGTCATGAAACACTGTCATTCTATTTTTGTACATTTTTACGCTATCATATGCATCATTTCTTAATTCTTCTAACTCATTGAGTTGAAGTTTTCTTTGGATGCACGCTTTATCAAGATCAAAGTTTAATTTCTTAACAGCCCAATAAGCATGATGTTCTAGTTCTACAGGTAGATGACATGCTTTACCATACACAAGTCTATAAGGGAACATGCCAATAGGAGTTTTGTAAGCAGTTCTATAGGCCCACAAAGCATCATTTAAGCGTAAAGATCTATCTTTCCAAGTTGGATTAACAATCTTTTCAAGAATGTGCTTTATTTCCCTATTAGAAACTTCTACTTGGCCACTGGTTTTTGGATGGTATGGTGTTGCTACCTTGTGAGTGATTCCATACTTGCACATAAGTGATTCAAAAGGTCTATTGCAAAAATGAGTACCACCATCACTGATTATTGCTCTAGGGGTTCCAAAACGAGAGAAAATGTTTTCTTTAAGAAAAGAAAGAACTACATTATGATCATTTGTTTTAGATGCCCACTTAGAAACATAATCAACATCAACAAGAATGGACCCATGAAATCAATACCCCATACATCAAACAATTCAATAATCAAAATAGGTTGTAAGGGAATCATGTTTCTTCGTGAGATACTTCCTAATTTCTGACATCGTTCACAAGCAACACAAAAGGCATGACTATCTTTGAACAATGACGGCCAATAGAAACCACTCTGCGAGATCTTTGCACCAGTTTTCTTGGCACTAAAGCGGCCTCCACATGCATGGTCATGACAGAAAGAGATGACATCTCTTTGTTCATAATTGGGGACACATCTCCTAATGAGTTGGTCAGGGCAGTATTTAAACAAGTATGGGTCATCCCAAAAGAAATATTTCACTTCAGCCAAGAATTTAGAAAGGTCTTGTTTAGACCAATGCAAAGGCATTCTACCAGTAGCAAGGTAGTTAACAATATCAGCAAACCAAGGCATTTCAGACACAAGCATCAATTGTTCGTCAGGGAATGATTCTCTAATAAGCAAGGATTCATCAACAAATTCAACATTCAACCTAGACAAGTGATCAGCAACAACGTTTTCAGACCCTTTCTTATCTCGAATTTCAAGATTGAACTCTTGTAACAAGAGTATCCATCGAATTAGGCGAGCCTTAGCATCTTTTTTAGACAAAAGATATTTCAATGCAGCATGGTCAGAATATATGATGACTTTAGAACCTATAAAGTATGATCTAAACTTATCCAATGCAAAAACAACAACTAGTAATTCAGACAACCAAGGCATTTCAGACACAAGCATCAATTGTTCGTCAGGGAATGATTCTCTAATAAGCAAGGATTCATCAACAAATTCAACATTCAACCTAGACAAGTGATCAGCAACAACGTTTTCAGACCATTTCTTATCTCGAATTTCAAGATTGAACTCTTGTAACAAGAGTATCCATCGAATTAGGCGAGCCTTAGCATCTTTTTTAGACAAAAGATATTTCAATGCAGCATGGTCAGAATATATGATGACTTTAGAACCTATCAAGTATGATCTAAACTTATCCAATGCAAAAACAACAACTAGTAATTCTTTCTCAGTTGTTGAATAATTTAGTTGAGCATCATTAAGTGTTTTACTAGCATAGTAGATCACATAAGGAAGTTTGTCTACTCGCTGACCTAAAACAGCTTCTACAGCATAGTCAGACGCATCACACATAATTTGAAATGGTAAGGTCCAGTCGGGTGGTCTGACTATAGGGGAAGATGTAAGAAGAGCTTTCAATTGCTCCCACGCTTTTTTACAAGCGTCATCAAAGACAAATGCAACATATTTTGCAAGAAGACTACACAAGGGTCTTGAAATTTTACCAAAGTCTTTGATGAATCGTCGGTAAAAACCGGCATGGCCCAAGAATGGCCTTATCTCCCTCACAGAGCGAGGTTGAGGCAAATGTTGAATGAGATCAACTTTGGCTTTATCTACTTCTATGCCTTTTTCAGAGATGATATGCCCTAGAACTATGTCTGAGTTAACCATGAAATGACATTTTTCCAAATTTAAAACCAAATTCCTTTTTTTACATCGAATTAACACAAGAGTAAGATGATGCAAACATTCATCAAAAGAAAACCCAAAGACAGAAAAATCATCCATGAAAATTTCAAGAAATTTATTTACCATGTCAGAAAAAATGCTCATCATGCAACGTTGAAAAGTAGCAGGTGCATTACACAACCCGAACGGCATACGACGATAAGAAAATGTACCATAAGGACAGGTAAATGTGGTCTTTGGTTGGTCCTCGTGTGCTATGTGAATCTGATTATAACCTGAATATCCATCTAAGAAGCAATAGTGACCATGTCTTGATAACCTTTCTAGCATTTGGTCAATGAAGGGAAGAGGAAAATGGTCTTTATTCGTTGTTGTGTTCAATTTCCTATAGTCAATGCAGACTTGCCACCCTGTGGTTACACGAGTGGGGACAAGCTCATTCATTTCATTTTGAACTACAGTAATGCCAGACTTTTTGGGTACAAGTTGAATGGGACTGACCCACTGGCTATCTGGAATTGGGTATATGATACCCGCATCAAACAATTTCAGAATCTCACCCTTAACTACATCTCTCATGTTGGGTTTAAGTCTCCTTGGCATTTCCCTAGATGTTTTAGTGTTGTCTTTAAGATTTATGTGATGCATGCAAATTGTGGGACTTATACCTTTAAGGTCTGAGATGTTCCAACCTAAGGCCTCTTTATGTTCTTTTAGTACTTCTAAAAGCTTACTCTCATGTTCTATGTCTAAACATGATGCAATTAATAACAGGCAAAGTATCAGAATAACCTAAGAAAGCATATTTCAAAGTATCAGGCAATGGCTTCAAATCAAGCTTAGGTGGTTCGACAAGAGATGGGGCAGATTTGGACTCAGAGAGTGGAAGTGGTTCCACTGTAGTTTGCCATTTAGCAATGTCCATGGGTGGCACAGATTCAAGCAAAGAGTGAACTTCACTAATGTACTCAGAATCAAAGAGATCTAAGTCAAAGTTATCTAGATATGCTTTCAAGGGATCCACAGATAAGATGTCAGGCAATGAGTCTTGAATTAAACTCCCAATCATGTTAATATCATGCAATTCAGAATCATCACAATCAATTGGTTGTTGACTAATATTAAACACATTCAGTTCTACAGTCATGTTACCAAATGACAAATTAAACACTCCATTACGACAATTTATGATAGCATTGGACGTCGCTAGGAAAGGACGTCCTAAGATAACCAGAATGTGACAATCTGGGTTTTGTACTGGTTGAGTATCTAACACAATGAAGTCCACAGGGAAATAAAATTTATCAACCTTGATTAACACATCTTCTACAATCCCACGAGGGATTTTCACAGATCTGTCCGCTAATTGTAGCGTAACAGGGGTGGGTTTCAGCTCCCCAAGACCTAACTGCACATACATAGAATATGGCAAAAGGTTCACACTTGCACCTAAGTCTAATAATGCCTTTTCGATCGTATGATCGCCTATAATGCAAGAGATAGTTGGACTACCTGGGTCTTTAAACTTAGGTGGGTTTTGTTTTGAATGATTGAGCTCACCTGCTCAGTGAGAAAGGTGTTGTGCTTAAGATTAGCTACTTTCTAAACACCCCAAGATCTTCACATAGAAAACATAAAACTACGCGAAATTTAAACAAGAACACAAAGAATTATAGTGGTTCGGCAATGTGCTTACTCCACTACAACAAATAAACTTCTTATTGAAACTTAGAGAATAGACAAACCGTTTCTTCACACACCTCTAACAATTCAGACTAGGATACAATAACCAAAGGGTTATTACTCTTATTTATAGGCCTAGGAATAATCTAGAATTACCTAGAAATAGAAGTCCTAAATAGAGAACGAATTCCTAATATAACTTAGAAATCAGATTCCTAAAATACTTGAGGAGGTGCAAACTGATTTAGGAAATCAGTTTGATCTTTCTTAAAACAGGGGTGTTTCCTAAATCGATCCAATAACTAACAATTCTCCACCTTGGCAAGATTTCTAGGACAACTTCACTGTTCTCTAATTTCTCCACCTTGGCATGAAATCTAACATTCCATTTCCTTTAAAGCTTGGTTTCCTAAATTAGAGTAAAGCTTGGTTTCCTAATCGAAGTATTGTAATCCTATAAATAAAGGCATAACCTTTAGGTTATAGACATCTATATCATCTACATCAATCTTGTCTAAACCCTTAGGTTGTAGACATCTCCTCACAGAGAAGAGAAGTAATCTCTCCATTAGAAAGATGTAGATCCTCTCATAGCTTTAGGGCTGGGAGAGTTAGGAGAGAGTTGAAGGTCAGTTGAGAATGTGAACAAGAAGAAGGGGTGTTGAGTGTCATGTGATAGCAAAAGAAATATGCTTTTCCTATGTTCTAATTCTGCAAGTGCACAGAGCCAATGGAGGCAGTGGCAAGCACAGGTCTTTCCACAGGGAACTAGGGTGTGCTATGTTATTCTCAGGGTTTCTCAACTGTTTTCAGGGTTTGTGACAGAGATATAAGCTTTATGTTTAAAGTCTTTACGACTGATTTGAAGTTGGTGACTATGAACTGAAATGTTCAAGAACAAAGTAAAGTATAAGATCTTTGATTGAGTGGTACTAGGATTATCAATCCACCTTTGGTTCAAGTTATGTTATTCAACTAGCTTGAATGTTCTTTTCTAAAGATAGGTAAAGTGTGTCAAGCTTCACTTATCTAAGGGTTTCACCAATGTAATAATTTAATCAACAACTAAAGTACCAAGCCAGAGCACTAATTGTCTAAGTTAAGCACAATTAGTCAAGAGTTTGGCAGCTATCTATTAAGCATGAGCTGAGCACAATCAATACAGTTTAATCCTAGCTACAATGAATACATGATATTCAATGTGAAAGCAAAGTATTGAAGTGCAATGATTGAAATTATCTTAAGAGTTAAGCATTCAAGAACAATCACAACATAGTTGAACAACAGAACTAGAATTAAGGCTTCATGTAAATCCTAGCAAGTAAATTTAGCTCATGATAAACATTAAGAAACAGAGTTGAAATTTAAAAGCAAACTGAAACTAAGAACCCTAAATTGAAAACTAAAACTGACTTCCTCTCTTTCCTCTCAAATCTCTCTTTTATATCAAACAAACACTCAATAAGCCTTTACACGAGTACCCAAACCTGCTACTCGCTCCCATGACGCGTCTCTGACCTCTGAATCGAGCATGCAAGGGGTGGTTGATGAAAACCCTAGCTTCACTCATCTCAAACCTAGCTTCTAGGTTAAAGAGAAGCTATGTAAGAGAGAAATGAAGCAAGGGTGGCGGATAAGAAGCTAGAGGGGTTGTTGGTGATAGCGTAGCTAGGGGATGGAGTGGTGATGACTGCAGAAAAAGGCATGGAAGAAGGAGGTGGAGGTAAGGTCGATGGGGTTTCTCTGATGGAAGTATGGAGATGAAAGAGAAGAAAGAGAAGAAAATGTGTGCGGTTGATGGGGGTATAGGTATAGGCGGTTTTGATGTGAGGCAGGTGCATCAATGCTTGAAGGGGAAGCTGCAGCGAGCGTTGGATTTCGCTGAGGAAGATCTCGAACTGGGCTAAAGGCGAAAGAGGCGACTTGATGTGAAGCGGACGTATCAAGACTTGATGTGAACGATGAAGCGACCGTAGGATGTATCTAGATGAGATCTCAACGGCTTGGAGCGTACGGGCTCGGATCCGGGTCGCGGGTCGGGACTAGCTCAAGCCCATGTCTTGTAGATGAGTTGCTACTTGTTGGGTTGCAACTGTTGCGCGCGGGCTTTGGCTTTCTGCTCCATAGATGCTCGACTCCACTTCTTCGCTCTTTGGGCTCCTCAGTTTCTCCGAGCTTTATTTACTACCTAAAAACACAAAATTAATTAATACAAATATTTATTCTTGAAAACAAAGAAAACACAGAATATGGGATAATATCTGTTTTCTAAGCGCAAAAGATGAGTAAAATGCCAACAAAAGGTGTATAAATATGCAATATTTGGCACTCATCATCATGTGCATCGTGTATTCGCTGATATATTAATGAAGTGAATTTCTGCTGCCCGTGGATATAGGCACATTGCCGAACCACGTTAAATTTCTGTGTCTTGTGTGTTCTATGTGCATTAGCTTCCGTTGAATGTGTAGTTTTCTATTTCTGATGCCAGATCCTGGAATGCCCTGAGGATCAATATGAACCTCTCTGCACAACAAACTGGTATCAGAGCTTAGGTCCGTGTTCTTGAAATCTAGGGTTTGCTCGTTTGAATTGGGTCAGAAATGATATGTGAAGATATCAAAGAAGATGTCAAATTTGAAGAACACAAAGACGAGACGACGTGTTCTTGACAAACTTGTGGTGGAAGATTCTTGACGTTTTGTAAACCGTGAAGAAGAATCGTGACAAGCTTAGAAAATCAGTAGTGGAAGATTGGTGGCAGTTTAAACTGTGGTCAAAAGGGTACAACGATTATGAAACGGAAAGATAGTGTAAAGTTGTTTTTCGACATTCTCCATGTGGATTTCAGAAATTGCTAAGAATATGTTCGAAGAAAGACATACTTGGAGATTGAAGTAAAAGCCTAGAGGAAGATGCATCTATAGGCAGTAAAATCAAGTTATGTTGATTTGAAGATCAGAGTTATTTTGGAATTCAGAAAGTCTTTGTGAAACCTTATGTGAGGAATTTTGGAGACAAGGTCGTTATAATTGCATCAAGTTGAAGAGATGGATTTTCTGGTTTGACAAGCACCGTGTTGAAGTATCAATTACTCATAAACGAATGTATTTGAAGTGTTTCACATTCGTTGATTGTTGATTGATCACTTGAAGTTGAAGCTCTACTTGAAGGGACGATTTGACGTTGGTATACTTCTTGGAGGCATAAACCCTATGTATTTTGCATAGCTTCGAGTAAGTAATTCTAGTTTGATAAATGTGTTTGGTTGTTTTTTTGGCCTTTACCTTGCTTGTTTGAGACTTTTGTGGACTATTTGGGAATACCTTGTTGGTTTTCCGTTTGAATGTGCTTGTTTTGCAAGCCAAGTTGCAAGGAAACAAGAGTGTTGTGTTTGAGGTACAAGTTGAATGGTTTGTACGTTGAAAGAGGTAAAGATGCAAAATTGAATTTCGTCATGATCCTTAGAATTGTACGAAGTACCAAGAGGAACGATTGTGGATGTTACCGGTTGTCATTAGTTCTATCATGTTGTCCTTGAAGTAGTCGAAGGAATTGAAGAAAAAGTTAAACTCAAGTTGGCCTTGGTTGCATGGAGTAGCGAGAGGACTGCAAAAACCTATTAGTAGGTTTCATGTGAGAATTATCGACCATTTGAATATCTTAGTGTTGTCAGAGCACTAGTGGAGGGTTGTTAAATTCTGGTTGAAGAGTTTGATTTCATGAAGAAGTGCTTGAAGCCGGTGGCTATAAGCATATTGTATTGTTAATGATCGATCGAAGACGCGGTAATTGGATTTCCTATATGGAGATATTGTGTGTGGTGGAGCTGTAGTTTCTTGTTATGTTTTGAAGAGAAGCGATTGAAGATGAAGTCCACACAATTATTGGCATATGCACCTTGGGCATATGATTGGAGAAGGGTTTGTTTGAATGTGTTGAGTGTGAAACTTACTTGAAGAGTAAGCTTATGAGCATTGGATTTCTGCAGGCTTTTGTTATTTACACAGCAATGTAGGAGCAGAGTTTTTTTGGTACCGTTGAACACCGCAAATATGGTACGTTTTTGAGTCTTTGCATCGTTGATTTACTGTTTTTTGAAAGAGGAGCTAGGTGGTTTTTTTACCTTTGTTGTTTTAATGATATTTGGCGGAGAATAAAGGTGTTTACCTTTTGAAGTCATCAAGTTGAAGAAGTACAAGACCGTGGTGAAAAAAACAGATAGTCGTGGAAGGTATGTTTCGTTTTTTGAGGTGAAAACTCGGTTTGCAAGGAACAAGATATTATTGTGGCACTTCACAACCAGAAGGTACAATACTACATGTGAAGTATATAGTTAAGTGAAGAAACCGCAAACTATTTGAATAACACGTTATGTGAATTGAATTGAATTTTGTCGTAAGGAAAGGCATCGGAAAAAAATGAATGAAGTTTCAAGTTCAGACGTGAACGTTGAAAAACGCAGATCTAGTAATATGGGGAAATTTCGAGTGTTTGATTTCTTTTATCATAGGCATTCTATAGAGAATGGTTTTTTGACTTTTAAGAGTTGGAGTTTGAAGTTGTAGATATTAAGCATTCAGTTGAAGTACTTAAGTGCAACTCGAGAAGTTTGAAATTGTTCGGTGTGTACCGAAGTTTGAAGAAGAATCTGAAATCATTACGATTGAAGACTGATTCATGCAGTTAAGGCATGAAGTTCAGAGTGTAAAAGAGTCTCAAGCATCCTAGAAGCTATGAGGACATAGAGTTTCTGCGTGCTAGTAACAAGAAGTTAGAACTACTAAAGAACGCATTCTCATCCTTAAGTGTTGAGCGAGAAGTAACCATACCATATGAAAGAATTCGGATTCGATTGTGATCATAAGCCTCGACCTGCCTCACCATTAGGGTTTTATGATAATTGCACTCAAAAAGATCGCTTTTTTAGTCCCTCATGTGTGTGTGAGGAATAAAGAGAGAAATCTCGCACACGTTGTAGGTAAGAAGGCTAACCTTCCTCAAATAAAATCTGGAGACTCCACAAAAGTGTGGACAAAAAGAATCTTTTCTCGATGATCTCTAAGGAAGGAAATCAACCATTAGCAAGGGTGGGAGTACTCACTACCTTTTCACCCGATCGGCAATTAATATCACTCTCTCATAAGAACCATAGAAACGTCTTCAATCTTCTGGCCTTCGGTCTTCGGTCTTCAAATGTTGATGTGAACTTCTAAACTTCACAAAACTTGACAATTTTTAACTTTTCTACTCAATTTCCTTGTTACTTGGAATTTTCTTCTTTACCATGGTGGTATCAAAACTAAGAAAATAAACTACAATTTTTTTTTTTTTTTTTTTTTTTTTTTTTTTTTTTTTTTTTCTTTTTTTGTAAGAACTTCACTATATACATTAATTGAAAATAAAAACAGTAAAACTACTAACTCCATGGATGAAGGACTATATCACACAATTTCCATAACTTGTATTGTCTTGATTTTACAAACTTCATTAATTCTCATCCTATTTTCTTCTCTTTCTTTTGTTGCACGTAACCTTGGACTATATCAACTTTTCTTCAAATATTCTGATGTTGCTCCGCTTGATGACGATGATGTGTTTCTATGGATCTTGCTGATTGAGAGAGAGAGTGATGTTAACTGCAAATCGATATTTAGAAGGAGTTTTCATCTTTAGACGTCACCCCCATGATTGACGGAATTAGCACTCAAGAGATCAAAAGTAGTGTGAAAGTGGTGCGAAGTTGGGTAGCTCACCATTCCTACCCGAATTGACGTACGGTGACACACTCTAAAAAGCTTTTCTAGAAAGTCACAAAGAGTGAAGGTCGGTACTCGCTTGATGTAAAATGGGTAGTCTCCACTATGGTTGATCACAATTCTACTACCGAATATCTAAACAAGACCTAATTCGCCCTCCAGATGGTTAAATCCGACTTTAACGCTCTAATCATCTAAGGAACCCGATTGCGTTCTCCAAGACTTCCAAGTTCTTGTTATTTTGGTCAGACGACTCTATGTAAACATAGCTAAAAGCATGCTAGTGACTCTAAAATCTCTAAAAGTTGGAGGTTTTTTTCAAGTATTTACAAAGATTTTTTTTTTTTTTTTTTTTTTTTTTTTTTTTTTTTTTTATGAAAGAAAGACTAAAAACTCTATATGCAAATGTATGTACCCCAAACCTAAATTAAACATTGTCCTCAATGTGTCAACAGATAATAAGAATTTAAAAAGTCACATACCGAGAGAACTATGTTAAATAAAGAAAAGGAAAGAGATTACCGGATGTACAAGGGTGTTGCTAAACCATAGAAAGATGAATGCTTTGAAAGCAAACAATCACGAGCGCAAGACAAAAGGTTGGTTAGCACACATCAAAATTATGCAAAAAGAAAAAGAAAAGGGAAAGATGATGGATGTTTAGTCCATAAGTATGTACACGAGTGAACTAGATCAGTCCACATAGATGGGGTCTTCCAAGTCAACGGTCTCAACTTCTGGTGGAAGATGCTCCAGAAATGGTTTCAATCTCTGACCATTGACTTTGAAAATGTTCTTGTTTGCTGGGTTTTCAACTTACGGCTCCATGGGGAAAACGGAAGACGTACTCACGAATGGTCCGGACCACCTGGGAACGAGCTTCCGGAAACAAATGCAACCTAGTGTTGTACTAATAAAACTTTTTGACTGGGTGAAAGACTTGCGCAGATAATGCGCTTGTCGAAACACCTTCATTCTATGTTTACGCGTTTTGGCACTATCATATGCATCGCTTTCTCAATTCTTCTAACTCATTGAGTTGAAGTTTCCTACGTACCAAACCTTATCAAGATCAAAATTCACTTTTTCCAAACCCAAAGATGCACGGTGTTCTAACTCAACGGGTAGATGACATGCTTTTCCGTACACAAGTCTGTAAGGAGACATCCCAATGGGAGTCCCAGATGCAGATCCTATAGGCCCATAAAGCATCATTTAAGCGCAAAGACCAATCTTTCCTAGAAGGATTGACGGTCTTCTCAAGAATATGCTTAATTTCCTATTAGAAACTTCTACTTGGCCTTTGGTTTGAGGATGGTAAGGTGTTGCGACCTTATGAGTGATTCCATACTTGCGCACTAGTGATTCAAAGGGTCTATTACAGAAATGACTACCTCCATCACCGATTATCGCTCCGGGGTTCCAAAACGGAGAAAATGTTCTCCTTAAGAAAGGAAAGAACAACTTTATGGTCGTTGGTTTTGGATGCAATGGCCTCTACCCACTTAGAGACATAATCGACAGCCTACAAGGATGTACAACTTACCTTCAGAATTCGGAAATGGACCCATGAAATCAATGCCCCACACATCAAACAGTTCAACAATCAATATGGGTTGTAAGGGCATCATGTTTCTCCTAGATATACTTCCTAGTTTCTCGCATCGGTCACAAGCAACCTGAGAATGCATGGCAATCCTTAAACAAATGTTGGCCAATAGAAACCGCTTTGCAAGATCTTTAATAGCTTTTCTTGGCACTAAAGTGGCCTCCACATGCATGGTCATGACAGAAAGAGATGACGTCCCTTTGTTGAGAACTGGGGACACATCTCCTAATGATTTGGTCTTGGCAAGACTTAAACAAATATGGGTCATCCTAAAGGAAATGTTTAACTTCAACCAAGAACTTAGCACGGTCTTGTTTAGACCAATGCAAGGGCATTCTACCCGTAGCAAGGTAGTTGACAATATCAGCAAACCATGGCATTTCAGCCACAAGCATCAATTGCTCATCGGAATGATTCCCTAATTATTACGACTCATCGTAAGATTCAACATTCAACCTAGACAAGTGATCTAAGCAACAACATTCTCTGACCCTTTCTTATCTCGAATTTCGAGGTTAAACCTTGTAGCAAGAGTATCCATCGAATTAGACGAGCCTTAGCATCTTCTTAGACAAAAGATATCTCAATGCAAAGATGATCGAATAAATGATGACCTTAGACCCTATCAAATAAGATCTAAACTTGTCTAATGCAAACACAACAACCTAGCAACTCCTTCTCGCAGTGGAATAATTCAATTGAGCATCGTTAAGTGTTTTACTAGCATAGTAGATCACGATGGAAGTTTGTCTACTCTTTGGCCTAAAACAGCTCCTCAAAAGATAGTCGACGCATCACACATAATCTCAAATGGTAATGACCAATCGGGGGTCCGACTATAAAGGGTGATGTAAGGAGAGCCTTCGGTTGTTCCCATGATTCCTTACAAGAATCATCAAAGACAAATGCAACATCTTTTGCAAGAAGATTGCATAAAGGTCGTGAAATTTTACTAAAGTCTTTGATGAATCCAGCAGTAAAAACCAAAGATGGCCTAGAAATGATCCGATGTCCCTCACGTAACGAGGTTGAGGCAACCGTTGAATGAGATCTACCTTGGCTTTGTCTACTTCTATGCCTTTTTCCGAGATGATATGCCCTAGAACAATGCCTGAATTAACCATGAAATGGCATTTTTCCCAATTCAAGACCAAACTCTTCTCCTTACACCTAACAAGCACACATGTGAGGTGATGCAAACACTCATCAAATGAAGATCCAAACACGTAAAAATCATCCATAAAAATCTCAAGGAATTTATCTACCATGTCGGAAAAAATGCTCATCATGCAACGTTGAAAAGTAGCGGGTGCATTGCACAGCCCAAAAGGCATACGACGATAAGCAAATGTTCCATAAGGACATGTAAATGTGGTCTTTTGTTGGTCTTGGGTGCTATGTGAATTTGGTTGTAAATTTAATAGCCATCTAAGAAGCAGAGTACTTATGTTTGGCTAACCTTTCCAAAGATTTGGTCAATGAAGGGAAGGGGAAAATGGTCTTTCTTGGTTACCGTGTTCAGTTTTCTATAATCAATACATACTCGCCACCCAAAGTGGTCACACGGGTGGGAATGAGCTCATTCGGCTCGTTTTGAACAAAAGAATGCGGACTTCTTGGGTACTACCCGAATAGGATCGACCCACTGCTATCGGGACGGGGTAAATGATACCCGCGTCAAGCGTTTCAGAATCTCACCCTTGACAACATCTCTCATGTTGGGGTTAAGTCTCCTTTGCATTTCCCTAGATGGTTTGGTGTTCTCCTCAAGGTTTATGTGATGCATGCAAATTGTGGGACTTATACCCTTAAGATCGGAGATGGTCCAACTTAAGGCTCCTTTATGTTCTTGAAGCACTTCTAAGAGTCTACTTTCCTGTTCCGTGTCTAAATATGATGCAATAATCACAGGTAAAGTCTCAGAAGGACCTAAGAATGCATACTTCAAGGTATCGGGTAAAGGTTTCAAATCAAGCTTAGGTGGTGTGTCAAGAGGTGGGGCAGATGTGGTATCAGAGAGTGGAAGAGTTTCCACTGCATTCTGCCATTTGTCAATATCCATGGGTGGCACAGACTCTAGCAAAGAGTGGACCTCACTAATGTACTCAGAACTGAAGAGATCTAAGTCAAAATTGTCTAAACATGCTTGCGTGTGGTCCACCGACAAAATGTCGGGCAATGAGTCTTGAATCGACTCTCAATCATGTTAACCTCGTGCAATTCATCATCATCACACTCTATGGGTTGTTGGTTCACACGAAAGACATTCAATTCTACAGTCATGTTGCCAAAGACAAATTCAATATCCCGCTACGACAATTTATGATAGCGTTTGACGCTGCCAAGAAGGGGACGTCCTAAGATAACGGGAATATGATTTTCGTGGATTTTGCACAAAGTTGGGTATCCAACACAATGAAGTCACGGGGAAATAAAATTTATCAACCTTGATTAGCACATCTTCAACGATTCCCGAGGGACTCTCACAGATCTGTCCATAATTGTAGCGTGACAGGAGTGGGTTGCAATTCCCAAGACCTAATCGCACATACATGAATATGGCGGTAGGTTCACACTAGCTCCTAAGTCCAATAAAGCTTTTCGATTGTATGCTCACCTATAGTACAAGAGATAGTCGGGCTACCCGGGTCTTTAAACTTAGGTGGGGTTTTGTTTTGAATAATTGAACTTACTTGCTCGGTGAGAAAGGCACGCTTATGCACATGAAGCTTTCGCTTGTGTGTGCATGGGTCCTTCAAAAACTTAGCATAGGCGGTATTTGCTCGATTGCTTCGAGAAATGGAATGTTTATGTTAACTCTTTTGAACAATTCCAACATCTCGTTGTATTGGTACTTCCTTCATTGCACCAACCGATTTGTGGAAATGGAGCAACAGAACATGACTTGGGCACAGGAACATCTATATTAGTAGGACTCTTGGTTTTCTCAATGGGTTGATTCTTTCTCTACAGAGATGTTTCCGGTGGTGTTGTGTGTACTTGGGAGTCTGATGTAGACTCGCTTGAAGGTGGCACACCTACATGGTTCTCAACAATTCTACCACTACGGAGAGTGGTGACAAGATTCGCTTGACTATGTGAAGTTTCATTGCAGTGTAGAGGGGCTTCGCTTGAAACACATTCTTTGGATTTTTGTAGGGGTTGAATAGGGAATTTTCCTTTCTCTCTCTCATTCAATGCATCACAGATTTGTCCCATCTTAAGTTCTAGACTTGTGAAACGTTGGTCGGTGGTTTTCTAAGTTCTGTAAGATTTTGGGTCAACAGACCGACACAGTCTTCAAAGCTAGTCTTTTTCTCTGGCATCTTGAGTGGGTGGTTGTACTTGGGGGTTTTCTAGGATATGAGTATCCTTGGTTGTTATGTGTTGGTCCCCTTGTACAGGTCCCTTGGACCATGAGAAGTTAGGGTGATTCCTCCACCCCGGGTTGTAGGTTTGAGAATAAAGGGTTGTTCTCTTGTCTCTGGTACAATGCATTGGCTTGCTCGGACTTGGACTCTTGAAATGCATATAAATCTGGACAGCTGTCCACTAAGTGGTCAGAACTATGGCATGCGGCACAAGTGGCCTTATCAATTTGGTCACGGAGAGTAGGGGCATTAGATTTTACATTCTTTTCCAACTCAAGCACTTCTATTCTCCGGCCAAAGATGCCATTTTTGCATTTCCTCAAAGTCGACTCGATTCTATGAACATTTTGTACAGGGGTAGTCCGTTTCGGTTCTCGGATGGACTCCCATTGTTGAGTCTTTTCAGCGACTTCGATTAGAAAAGCCCAAGCGTCATCGGCACTCTTGTCAACAAATGCACCATTGCACATTGACTCGACTGTGGTTCGGGTTCTAACATCTAGACCCTCATACAATATTTGCACGAGTCTCCATTTTTCAAAACCATGGTGGGGACATTGGAGTAATAATTCATTGAATCTCTCCAAGTACTTTGCTAGAGTTTCGTCTTCTAATTGCACAAAACCATTTAGACTTTGGCGAATTGCCGCAGTCTTATGGTTTGGGAAAAACTTTTTGAAAACTCTTTGTGAGGTCATCCTGTGTTCTAATGGACTGTGGTTGTAGGGCATGAAGCCAAGACTTGGCTTTGTCCTTGTGAGAAAAAGGAAACAATCTCAATTTGAGGGACTCATCCGTCATTTTGGTTAAAACGCAGAGTCCCACAAATATCCTCAAAGTCTCTCACGTGATGGTAGGGGTTCTCAAAGATTGACCCCTCTAAACACGGGTAGCATATTAATGATGCTTGCTTTACCATAAAACCGACAAGCATGTTGCAGAATGATGCAAGAGGGCTGGTTTGCCCTAGTTGGGTACATGTAGTCCTTGAGACTACGGGGTTGGTTTGGTTCATCACCCATGGTTTTCGATCCGGATGGGCTTTCTGATGGAATTGGGCTTTGTTGAAGAATCGGTATGCTAACGATTTCGTCAAGCGGATTCTAACTATCGGTTTGTTTGGTCTCTAAAAGACACAATCATAGCCTAGCTAGCATCTAGCATGTTAACACACAATCAAGTTCAACACATAAAAGCAAGGCTCAAAAATGACTCACCAATACAAGACTCAAGCCCAAAGAGATTGGTTATTGGTATTGTAAGGCCCAGAGTAGGTTGGTTCCGGCCAAAAGGTGTGGGTTTGATTGTTTGCATTTCAGATTTGAAGTGAGCCCAATAGTTGGGTTGATGTGGGCTCCGATTGTTATGGTGTTGGGCTTGGTTACGTGCAAGCCCGGAAGTGAGATAGCTCATGAGTGGTTGGCCGGGTACAGCCGAGATTGATTTGTGGGTATTTGATTTTTTGGCGGTCACCTCATTTGTAATGTGAAATCATGGAATGCGTGCCCAACTGGGTTTTAGTTTAAGCCCAGCTGTGGTTTTGTGAGATGCCAATGGGTTGAGAAAGATTGCGAGCCGGTGAAACCAGGTTCTAGTTCAATTGGTTTGGTACAAGGTCCGTTGGTGCTAGGTTACAGCTCACCCACTGTCAGAGTTGTATGCGTACACCGGGTTAGGTGGTCACAAACAGTGCAAGGAACAACACGGCTTGGGCAATCAACAGAGAGTAGCAAAGACAAAGACAGGGCAAAAGAAGAAAATTTTGTGAAGTGCATGTGTTGTTGGATGTGCCCACTCAAAGGTGCGACATTGTGGTTGTGTGTTTTGAAAAACAACCTAAAGAGCTAATCACCACTTTTGCTAATTTATACACAAGCAAGCACAATTGATAGTAACACAAATAGGGGTGATTCACATACAATCAAAGAACAAATGTTACACACAAAATTCAGGGCAAGCACAAGAGTGCAGTAGGTCAATCGCTCGGCTTGAGTTTGTTGCATCAACTCACTCAGATATCAAAGCCTGAGTTGATGTCAAACTCTGAGCTCAAGAGTTGGTTTGTTGTACAGATCACACAAGGCAAGCACATACAAGGGCTCAGCAAGGCAAAGCAATACAAGCTTAAGAATATGCTCACAAGGCTCACAGGGTAGGGTTGCTGGCTAAGAAAAGTCGCTTGAATGTAGCGAGATAGCTCTCGGGTTTTGTGGAGTCAACTCACTCTGGTTGACTTCACTTAATCTTCCACATTAAGCTCACTGATCGGCAGCCACGGGGGCTTGGGAAGCTCGGGGTTATAGGGGTTATATTTCAAGGCACACATGCTACTGGGCATTCACTCAAGTAAGCAAAGTTAGGATACAATACCTCAAGATAATACATCGGGTTTAGGCAATTCCGGTGGTTTTGCTCAAATGCTCCACAGTGCATTGTATCTCGGCAAAATGATTGATTCCCAACTCTTCAAAGCAACAAAGCAAGAAAACTATGGCAGAGCTCAGAGCTATGCCTGAGTTGCAAATTATGGCAAAGTTGGAGAACAGGTGATAGCAATGATAGCAATGATAGCAATGATATGTACAGTGGCATGTGGTTGAAAACAATGAAGTTAAGCTCTAAAGAACAAGTAGCACGCTACCAGTTCCCCGGCAACGGCGCCAAAAACTTGGTAGCAAAAGAAATATGCTTTTCCTATGTTCTAATTCTGCAAGTGCACAGAGCCAATGGAGGCAGTGGCAAGTACAGGTCTTTCCACAGGGAACTAGGGTGTGCTATGTTATTCTCGTGGTTTCTCAACTGTTTTTCGTGGTTTGTGACAGAGATATAAGCTTTATGTTTAAAGTCTTTACGACTGATTTGAAGTTGGTGACTATGAACTGAAATGTTCAAGAACAAAGTAAAGTATAAGATGCTGATTGAGTGGTACTAGATTATCAATCCACCACTGGTTCAAGTTATGTTATTCAACTAGCTTGAATGTTCTTTTCTAAAGATAGGTAAAGTGTGTCAAGCTTCACTTATCTAAGGGTTTCACCAATGTAATAATTTAATCAACAACTAAAGTAATAAGCCGAGCACTAATTGTCTAAGTTAAGCACAATTAGTCAAGAGTTTGGCAACTATCTATTAAGCATGATGAGCACAATCAATACGGTTTAATCCTAGCTACAATGAATACATGATATTCAATGTGAAAGCAAAGTATTGAAGTGCAATGATTGAAATTATCTTAAGAGTTAAGCATTCAAGAACAATCACAACATAGTTGAACAACAGAACTAGAATTAAGGCTTCATGTAAATCCTAGCAAGTAAATTTAGCTCATGATAAACATTAAGAAACAAAGTTGAAATTTAAAAGCAAACTGAAACTAAGAACCCTAAATTGAAAACTAAAACTGACTTCCTCTTTCCTCTCAAAATCTCTTTTATATCAAACAAACACTCAATAAGCCTTTACACGAGTACCCAAACCTCGCCACTCGCTCCCATGACGCGTCTCGACCTCCGAATCGAGCATGCAAGGGGTGGTTGATGAAAACCCTAGCTTCACTATCTCAAACCTAGCTTCTAGGTTAAAGAGAAGCTATGTAAGAGAGAAATGAAGCAAGGGTGGCGGATAAGAAGCTAGAGGGGTTGTTGGTGATAGCGTAGCTAGGGATGGAGTGGTGATGACTCTGTAAAAAGGCATGGAAGAAGGAGGTGGAGGTAAGGTCGATGGGGTTTCTCTCGATGGAAGTATGGAGATGAAAGAGAAGAAAGAGAAGAAAATGTGTGCGGTTGATGGGGGTATAGGTATAAGCGGTTTTGATGTGAGGTGCATCAATGCTTGAAGGGGAAGCTAAATGAGCGTTGGATTTCGCCGAGGAAGATCTGAACGGCCAAAGGCGAAAGAGGCGACTTGATGTGAAGCGGACGTATCAAGACTTGATGTGAACGATGAAGCGACCGTAGGATGTATCTAGATGAGATCTCAACGGCTTGGAGCGTACGGGCTCGGATCCGGTCGCTGGGTCGGGACTAGCTCAAGCCCATGTCTTGTAGATGAGTTGCTACTTGTTGGGTTGCAACTGTTACGCGCGGCTTTGGCTTCGCTCCATAGATGCTCGACTCCACTTCTTCGCTCTTTGGGCTCCTCAGTTTCTCCGAGCTTTATTTATTACCAAAAAAACACAAAATTAATTAATACAAATATTTATTCTTGAAAACAAAGAAAACACAGAATCTGGGATAATATCTGTTTTCTAAGCGCAAAAGATGAGTAAAATGCCAATAAAAAGGTGTATAAATATGCAATATTTGGCACTCATCATCATGTGCATCGTGTATTCGCTGATATATTAATGAAGTGAATTTCTGCTGCCCGTGGATATAGGCACATTGCCGAACCACGTTAAATTTCTGTGTCTTGTGTGTTCTATGTGCATTAGCTTCCGTTGAATGTGTAGTTTTCTGTTTCTGATGCCAGATCCTGGAATGCCCTGAGGATCAATATGAACCTCTCTGCACAACAAACTGGTATCAGAGCTTAGGTCCAGGTTCTTGAAATCTAGGGTTTGCTCGTTTGAATTGGGTCAGAAATGATATGTGAAGATATCAAAGAAGATGTCAAATTTGAAGAACACAAAGACGAGACGACGTGTTCTTGACAGAATTTGTGGTGGAAGATTCTTGACAGTTTTGTAAACTGTGAAGAAGAATCGTGACAGTTAGAAAACTGTAGTGGAAGATTGGTGGCAGTTTCGAAACTGTGGTCAAAAGGGTACAACAGTTATGTCTGGAAAGATAGTGTAAAGTTGTTTTTCGACATTCTCCATGTGGATTTCAGAAATTGCTAAGAATATGTTCGAAGAAAGACATACTTGGAAATTGAAGTAAAAGCCTAGAGGAAGATGCATCTATAGGCAGTAAAATCAAGTTATGTTGATTTGAAGATCAGAGTTATTTTGGAATTCAGAAAGTCTTTGTGAAACCTTATGTGAAATTTTTTGGAGACAAGGTCGTTATAATTGCATCAAGTTGAAGAGGTGGATTTTCTGATTTGACAAGCACCGTTTGAAGTATCAATTACTCATAAACGAATGTATTTGAAGTGTTTCACACTCGTTGATTGTTGATTGATCACTTGAAGTTGAACCTCTACTTGAAGGGACGATTTGACGTTGGTATACTTCTTGAGGCATAAACCCTATGTATTTTGCATAGCTTCGAGTAAGTAATTCTAGTTTGATAAATGTGTTTGGTTGTTTTTTTGGCCTTTACCTTGCTTGTTTGAGACTTTTGTGGACTATTTGGGAATACCTTGTTGGTTTTCCGTTTGAATGTGCTTGTTTTGCAAGCCAAGTTGCAAGGAAACAAGAGTGTTGTGTTTGAGGTACAAGTTGAATGGTTTGTACGTTGAAAGAGGTAAAGATGCAAAATTGAATTTCGTCATGATCCTTAGAATTGTACGAGAAGTACCAAGAGGAACGATTGTGGATGTTAGGTTGTCATTAGTTCTATCATGTTGTCCTTGAAGTAGTCGAAGGAATTGAAGAAAAAGTTAAACTCAAGTTGGCCTTGGTTGCATGGAGTAGCGAGAGGACTGCAAAAACCTATTAGTAGGTTTCATGTGAGAATTATCGACCATTTGAATATCTTAGTGTTGGGAGCACTAGTGGAGGGTTGTTAAATTCTGGTTGAAGAGTTTGATTTCATGAAGAAGTGCTTGAAGCCGGTGGCTATAAGCATATTGTATTGTTAATGATCGATCGAAGACGCGGTAATTGGATTTCCTATATGGAGATATTGTGTGTGGTGGAGCTGTAGTTTCTTGTTATGTTTTGAAGAGAAGCGATTGAAGATGAAGTCCACACAATTATTGGCATATGCACCTTGGGCATATGATTGGAGAAGGGTTTGTTTGAATGTGTTGAGTGTGAAACTTACTTGAAGAGTAAGCTTATGAGCATTGGATTTCGCAGGCTTTTGTTATTTACACAAAGAATGTAGGAGCGAGTTTTTTGGTACCGTTGAACACCGCAAATATGGTACGTTTTTGAGTCTTTGCATCGTTGATTTACTGTTTTTTGAAAGAGGAGCTAGGTGGTTTTTTTACCTTTGTTGTTTTAATGATATTTGGCGGAGAATAAAGGTGTTTACCTTTTGAAGTCATCAAGTTGAAGAAGTACAAGACCGTGGTGAAAAAAACAGATAGTCGTGAAGGTATGTTTCGTTTTTTGAGGTGAAAACTCGGTTGCAAGGAACAAGATATTATTGTGGCACTTCACAACTGTAAGGTACAATACTACATGTGAAGTATATAGTTAAGTGAAGAAACCGCAAACTATTTGAATAACACGTTATGTGAATTGAATTGAATTTTGTCGTAAGGAAAGGCATCGGAAAACAATGAATGAAGTTTCAAGTTCAGACGTGAACGTTGAAAAACGCAGATCTAGTAATATGGGGAAATTTCGAGTGTTTGATTTCTTTTATCATAGGCATTCTATAGAGAATGGTTTTTTGACTTTTAAGAGTTGGAGTTTGAAGTTGTAGATATTAAGCATTCAGTTGAAGTACTTAAGTGCAACTCGAGAAGTTTGAAATTGTTCGGTGTGTACCGAAGTTTGAAGAAGAATCTGAAATCATTACGATTGAAGACTGATTCATGCAGTTAAGGCATGAAGTTGAAGAACGCAAAATCATGCAGTTTAGGATTTTGCAAACATTGTGTGAAGGTGGAGAAAGAATCAAGCTTGGAGTTAGAGTAAAAAGTTCTAGTTTGTTGAAGATAAGAATATATCATGAATATCACCACATATGGAATACTAGAATGTGTTCACACAGATGTTTGGGAACTTACAAAGACTGCATCTTTGTAAGGTATAAATTATTTCATCTTTAACAAACTAGAACTTTTTACTCCAATGATTCTTTATTCCAGTATGCCAGATCCTGGAATGCCTTCTATATTCAATAATACAGAATGGAAATCTGTATTATTGAATATAAAAGCAGAAGTGTTAGTTAGAGCGCAATCTAACACAGTTGAAGACATACTTAGAGATTGAAGTAAAAGTCTAATTCAGAGAATAGTGAAGTTGAAGTTGTCCTAGAAATCTTGCCAAGGTGGACAATTGTTGGATATTGGCTCGATTTTAGGAAACACCAGTGTGATTTCCTAAATCAATTTTGACTTATTTTTAGAATTATGTTTAGACTTCTATCTAAACAAGGGTTTCCTATCTTAGCTAGTTTATGTTTCCTAAATTAGAGTAAAGATTGGTTTCCTAATCGAAGTATTGTAATCCTATAATAAAGGCATAACCTTTAGGTTATCGACATCTACATCATCTACATCAATCTTGTCTAAACCCTTAGGTTGTAGACATCTCCTCACAGAGAAGAGAAGTAATCTCTCCATTAGAAATATGTAGATCCTCTCATAGCTTTAGGGCTGAGAGAGTTGGGAGAGAGTTGAAGGTGAGTTGAGAATGTGAAAAAGAAGAAGGGGTGTTGAGTTTCATGTGCATCGTGTATTCGCTGAAATATCAATGAAGTGAATTTCTGCTGCCCGTGGATATAGGCACATTGCCGAACCACGGGCAACATAAATTCACTTCATTAATATATCAGCGAATACACGATGCACATGACACTCAATACCCCTTCTTCTTGTTCACATTCTCCAATCCTTTTATCACTGCAACTGCATTGGAAAAAACTTCTACAATACTCCACCGTTTAAACAACCTTAAACCCCACGGAGTCAAATGGATCTGTTGCCCAAGGTGCATATTGATACTCCAAGCTTGATTCTTTAAACCAACAGTAGCATTATCGACAACCGAAACTGAATATATGGCTGTTGTAGAAGGTATAAGGGAAGCCGTTTGGATGAAAGGTTTGTTTGAGGAGTTGGGGATTCAGCAAGAGAAAGTAAGAGTGTATTGTGACAGTCAAAGTGCGATACACCTAGCTAAGAACCAAGTTTATCACGCTCGAACAAAGCACATCAATGTACGATATCACAAAGTACGGGAAATTGTTGAAGAAGGTGAAATTCCGCTGAAAAAGATTAGAACCGCCAACAAGGCATTCCAGGATCTGGCATTCCAGGATAGGAAATATGAACATAGCTCTGATACCAGTTTGTTGTGCCAATATCCAACAATTCAAACATAAACTAGGATAGGAAATCAGTTTGATCTTTCCTAAAACAGGGTGTTTCCTAAATCGATCCAATAACTAACAATTCTCCACCTTGACAAGATTTATAGGACAACTTCATTGTTCTCTAATTTCTCCACCATTCCATTTCCTTCAAACTTTCGCTTCTTTCACTCATCCTTAGATGCTTCACTTCTTCACTTATCGTAAAGATGCTTCACTCCCTTTTAAGGCTTCACATGTGCTTGACAGCACCACTACACCCTTAAGATGTCTTCAAATATGCACAATGCTGATTAAGTTTAGACAATGTCTAAACTTTTCACCTGTCACCACTTTGGTGAGCATATATGCTGGATTGTTGGAGGTTCCAATCTTTTCCAGCATAATTTCACCTTCTTCAACAATTTCCCGTACTTTGTGATATCGTACATTGATGTGCTTTGTTCGAGCGTGATAAACTTGGTTCTTAGCTACGTGTATCGCACTTGACTGTCACAATACACTCTTACTTTCTCTTGCTGAATCCCCAACTCCTCAAACAAACCTTTCATCCAAACGGCTTCCCTTATACCTTCTACAACAGCCATATATTCAACTTCGGTTGTCGATAATGCTACTGTTGATTGTAAGGTTGACCTCCAACTTATCGGTCCACTTGCAACTGTAAAAACATACCCAGTGGTGGACCGAAACTTGTCCAAATCACCAGCGTAATCAGAATCACAATATCCGACTACTTTGCAACCAGTTCTCTCATTCCGTGAGAACTTCAATCCAACATCTACGGTACCTTGAATATACCGCAGATTCACTTCACACTGCCAGTTGTTCCTTCCCTGGATTATGCATATATCTACTAACCACACTAACGGCTTGTGAAATATCAGGCTTAGTGCATACCATAGCATACATAAGGATCCCAACAACACTTGCATACGGTATTTCAGCCATTAACCTTTGCTCCTCCACTGTTTTTGGTGAGTGTTCATCATTCAATTTAAAGTGTCAAGCTATAGGTTGTGTTACCGGTTTAGACTTGGCATCTAAACCAAAACGCTTCAATACCTTTTTCAAATAAGACTTTTGAGAAAGACTAATAGTGCCAGATTTCCTATCTCTCTCAATTTCCATGCCCAAAATTTTCCTTGCTTCACCGAGATCTTTCATCTCAAATTCACTACTCAACTGATTTTTCAATCGTTGAATCTCCACCTCACTCTTAGATGCAATAAGCATGTCATCTACGTATAAAAGTAAGTAGATAAATGATTCATCTTTGAGCCTTTTGAAGTAAACACAAGAGTCATAGTTGCTACTTGTGTACTTTTGTGTCTTCATAAACTTGTCGAATCGTTTGTACCACTGCCTTGGAGACTTCTTCAAGCCATACATCGATCTCTTCAAGTTACATACCTAATCTTCTTTAACTTCTACTTCAAACCCCTCAGGTTGCTTCACATAAATCGTTTCCTCCAAGTCACCGTGTAAGAAGGCAGTTTTCACATCGAGTTGTACAAGCTCGATATCAAACTGCGCCACCAAAGCAAGTAAATTCTAATGGAAGTATGCTTAACCACTGGAGAAAACACTTCGTTATAGTCAATCCCCTCCCTTTGCGCGTAACCCTTAGCTACCAACCTTGCTTTGTGTAGGATCAGAATATCGCAACACCAAGACCCTTGCGAAATCCATAAACGACACACTACGAAGATATCGCAGATTGGTAATAAAAATGACGCAACGGATGACGACAGCCTGAGCACGAGAAAGATGTAAAGACCTAGCGAGATTTATGAGTGTTGCGAGATTTAACATTTGAATACTTGCGAGAATGTCGCAAGCCAGATCCGAAAATAAAGGACAGCTTAACTGTCATCCACTATATAATGTCCTATATAAAGAGCCGAATAGGCTTAAGAAAGGAGAGATCTTTTTTAGAGTGGAGAGAAAGTTTTGAGGAGATAGAAAGTCTAGAGTAGCAGTTATATTCTTGATTTCATTTCCTTCTTGTAAAATTTCTAACTCAATTAATAAAGAGATTGATTGTTAATCTTTAAGATGTGTTGAATATTATGAATTCTTGTGAGGGATGTATTGTAGGACTTCCTGCAACTACATATGGCGCTAGAAACAGGGATTGATTGAAGATTGATATTGTGATTTGAAAGAATTTGGAGTAATAGGAAAGGAATTTCATATAATTTTCAACAGTTCACTAAGATTAAGAAATGGTTAGAAGAAGACGTGCATCAAAACAACCAACAACTGTTAGAAGGAGTAGGAGACTTGCTGGAGAAGGGAGAGATGAAATGGAGGAATCTTCAAGAATGAACATAAGGAACAATGGATAAAATCAATTTCAACCACCAATTCAACGTACCCCAGTACAAAATAGGACTGTGGATTATGATAGAGTGAGTGTACATACTTGGCGATCAGATTTCGTAGATGAAATTGGAGAAGAACAACAATTAGGAAGCAATGGACGAGGGGAAAGAGACCAAGAAGTAATTGGAGAAATAATTCATGGAAATGAAGAGATCACAGCGTTAGAGGCATTAAGACAAACAATACACGAAGAAAGGCGGTTAGAAGCAGAAGAACGTGTGAATCTGACAAGGCAAAATCATGAGTTGAGGATGGAAAACATGATATTACAAAATAGAAGGTCAAGAAGCACTACAAGGTCAAGTTCAAGATCAGTTAGAGAAAAAATGAGACAAAATTTACCTGTAGAAAATGATAATGAAGAAACTCGAGAAGAAATACAAAATCTAGGCGAGGAACGTCGCGAAAGAAGGGAAATAATGGAAGATCGTTATATCCAACGTGCTGAAACTCTTCAAAATGGGCAAAACGATAGAAATCAAGGAAATAGGAAACGTCAGGGGCGAAATAATCAAGATAGCGAAGAAAATCAGGAAGAAGGAAAGATAATATTGCATGGGAGAGAAGCACATAGAAAGCAATGAGAAATTGAAGATGAAATTGAAAGACACTACACTGAACAAGCACGTCTAGCTTGCGAGAGGGAAAGACTGAGAGCAGAAGTGGAAGAACAGGAGCTACAAGAGGCAATTCGCCAGAACAATCATGATAATCGAGAAAGAAAACGTGAACAAAATCACAACAATGATAATATCAATGAAGAATATGATAGAGTACAAAGGAGAACTGAAAGGCGGCAAAGAAGAGAAAATGAGAGATATAACGGTGTGCGAATTCATGAAAGAAAAGAAAGAGAAGATCGCAGAGAAAGACGAGAAGAAAATGATGAAACAAGAAAATCAAAACAGATATGAACGCAGAAGGAGAGAGGCGGAGTTAAAAAGACCAATCGATCCAAATTCTGGTGTAAATGAACAAATTTTGAGAGAGTTAGCGGAAGTGAGAGGAATGTTAAATAATAAAAGAGAAGGAGGTAAGAGACAACTGGATGAAGCCATAGAAAAAGCTGCAAAAACTCCACTCACACAAGAAGTACAATTAGGAGGAATACCCCCAAAGTGCAATCTACCTGCGTTAACCAGCATTTTCGATGGAACAACTTGTGCAGTACAACAAATAAAAGCTTATGTGAGATGTATGCTACAATGGGAGAATCATGATGCTGTATTATGCAAATATTTTGCATCAAGTTTAACAAGAGAGGCCTTGAAATGGTTTGAAGGTTTGCCAAAGAATACTATAACATATTTCAGCCATTTGCAGGCTATATTTTTAGGGGCGTATATAAGTAACAATTCCTCGCGACCTAGCATTGAAGATGTATTTGGGTTAAAGCAAAGGGTTGGCGAAAGTTTGAAACATCTAACCATGACGTGGAAGACAATGTGTAGTGATATGGTTGGTCGTGTGGATGAGAGATATCTCATTCTATCATTCATTAACGCTATGTTCGCAACCAATCTGTTATACATTCAAATTTTCAGAATCAAGAATACGATCACAATGACTGAGTTGAGAGAACTTCAGGAGGAATATATTTCTCTGGAGGAAAAGCAAAATGAGATGGAATGATACCCAGTTGCGAACACAAGTTCAAAAGCAGCGAACTCAAGCCTGTTACCTAAGTTGATAAGTACAGTGACGAGCATATCGCAAGAACAAAAAGAAAGGATAGTGGGAGATAGTCAGCAGAAACTAGTAGCTATGGGAAGTCGTGATCAAGAAGAATTCGAGAGAGAAAGAAACTTCTATAGCCGTGGTGGAAATAAAAAAATTCAAATACTTGATCAGCCACAAGAAACTTATGGAGGTCAGAGGCAAAACTATCATAGAGGACAGCGAAATCACAGGATGATATGGGAAGAAATCAAGATGCCACCACTGAATGCTAGTGTGGAGAAAATATGAGAAGCTATAATCTTGATGGAAAATATACCCGCGCCATGGAACATGGGAACTGAACCACCTCCGAGCGACAGAAGTCATGAATTTTGTTCTTATCACCATTTTCATGGACACTCAACAAATGATTAAAGAAATATAAAAAGAATCATCCTCGTAATGATAGACCAAGGGAAACTAAATCATTTTCTAGAAAACCAATCTCGGCCTCAACCATTACCACCACTTTTAAATTCGCAGAGTAAATACAACAAAAGGAGGAGAAACATTTGTAATAGAAGTTGGAGCAAAGGCAAATAATCTGATTTGTAACTCTATCGTACATTCGTACAAGACAATTGAAGATTTTCATGATAACACTCTCAGTAGGGTTTTCGCAAGAGATGCTGATAATAGAGAAATAATGAATATTGCAAATACATCGCCACTGAAAGGATGGCAAAAGCAGATTATTTCTTTTACCGCAGAAGAAGTACCTGAGGATGGAGAGATGCATGACAACCCATTAATGGTAAGATTGGAGATTAACCCAAAACCTAGTGATGATGAAGATGATGAAGCGGAGAATTCATGTGCAATCAATAGAATTTTGATCGATACTGGAAGTTCTGTGAATATCCTTTTTTATCACACTTATAAAACTATGGGAGGGAAAGATGAAGATCTAATACCTTCAACTTACAATAATTATGGTTTTAATGGAACTGCAGATAAACCTAAAGGAGAAGTTCATATGAGAAATCCACTGAAAGGACTGTCCTCTGAAATTTTATTCAGTGTAGTTGATGTAGAATCACCCTACAACGTATTGATTGGACGACCTTGGTTACATGAGATTCTAGGTGTGGCATCGACTTTCCATCAATGTATCAACTTCCCTCATCCCAGTGGCATTGGCATCATAAAAGGAGATTGGATTGAAGGAAAGAAGTGTTATGAAATTGATATAGAATCTTGTGAAGAAAGAGCTGCGAAGAAGAAGAATTGGAAACACAACATCAAAGATAAACAAAAGAGTGAAAGATTGATGGTAGATACAATAGAACAAAGAGAAGAAGAAACTCTGCGAAGCCAAGGCATATTGAAGATAAGAAGCGGCGAAAATCTCGCAACAGACAAGAAAATGACAGAAAAATGCAGAGGCAGAAGGTAGCAGAAATAAGAGACTTAAAGAATAAATGTTCTTGTTGACTACCAAAGTAAAAATTTGGAGAAGAAAGAAAAATGTATGGTTGATCTTAAAAAAAAAAAAAAAAAAAAAAAAAAAAAATTATGAATAATAAAGATGAGATTGTGAAAGAGCTGGTATGCAGAAGAAGCAAATATATTTTATGAATGATAAAGATGAGATTGCGAAATTGCAAGAGAGCTAATATGCAGAAAAAGAAACAAAACAATCAGAAAGGGGCGAACCTGCTATGGCGTACACCATAGTTCGCGAGATCAAAATTTCGCAAGAGGCAAATGTAAGACCTAAAGTACGTCATAAAAGGGGGTACCTGTTGACATGGCTCAGGGAAAAGGTTACACCGCCCCTGGAACCTGAGTCATGGAGATTTGGGGTCAATAAAGCCCATCCAGGAGAGGTACCTCGGATTTTTAACCTAAGCTTATGACTCAGGATTGGACGACTGAGGGTCTCTTCTAAGGAGTCAGCATCTGATCAAGGCGCCGAGGTACACGGTTGAGCCAAGAGTGCCTGGGGAATTTGAAGTGTCTCAGCCATTCTTGGCAAGTCTTGACGTATGCTGCACTCGGCCCGAAGAAAACTCCACTTAGGGTGCAGTCTCGTAACCATAAGACCTATAGGCAAAAGGGATAAGAGACTACGAAAATAACTGGTTGTTGTTAAGACCGGATGGGAGGAGCCAACCTTGTATGGTAGAGGTACGCCTCCTTGAAGGGGTAACCAGGGGGAAGATAAGGGCGGCACCCTCCATTAGGAGTGATAAGTGTCTTAAGACGCAAATGTCATGAGGCTTTATTTTCGCAAGAATTTTTAGGATTGTCATATTTGTGCGACAATCCTGAAGAGGCAATAATACAAAAGAAAAAGATAAGACGAGATCAATGGGTCAGTACATGAAAGTGTAAGGACGTCCTGCGATTTCGCCGCAAGACGGCAATGTCATGGGGGCTTTATGTTCGCAAGAATTTTTAGCCTGTCATATTGTCGCAACAAAAATATCCCGCAGAGGAAACAATACTAGAGAAATGATAAGACAAGATCAATGGGTCATTACATGAAAGTGTAAAGACGTCCTGCGATTTTGTCGCAATGACAAGAGGTGGCATAATAAGACCTTTAACTAGGAAGGCAAAATAAGACCACATAATAGAAAAAGAAAAAAAATGAAATCTTGGAATAAACCAAGAAATACTTACTTGCGAAAATTCAGCAGCAACAACTGCGAGATTGAGGCATGAATATATATCACTATTCGAAAGTAACTTGCTCAATCTTTCATTTGAATGCAAATAACAGAGGCAAGTATGGGAATGTATAGAATAAAATCATATTATTTGTCTTCATATGATAGATTTACGCACTCATAAAATGAAAGGTTGATAATATATTGATTAATTATATTGCAAGAAAGGATTGCTCTTTTAACATGTGCAGAAAGGAGCAACAAAGGTAGAGCTTGTATTTGAAGATCCAAGAAATTCGCAGCAAAAGATTACAAAAATAGAAGATTAAAAGAATGAATGTACAAATATTACAAAAAGAAGGAAGAAAATAGAACTATTTCTCGTTTGATTCTTCTTCATCATCATCTTCATCAGATCCTTCTACCTCTTCATCTTCATCAGATTCCTCTTCTTCACCGGCATCGCTATGAGATATCCGTGAGAAGGCACATTCTTGGGGATTTCTTCAAGAAGGCAAGGATATGCGAATGAGGGATACTATTGTCGCCGCAGCACCATCTTAATAGTTTGATTGCGAAAAAGAGTAGCATCATTCTTAATTTCGCAACAAAGAATCAGAAGTTGCCTCTTCAATCTAGAATATTTATCATCCCGAGAAGAAAGGTTCTTTGCGAGATGCTCCTTCTCGTACTCAAGTTCTTCAATTCTTTTTGCGAAATCTCTCTTAGCCTTCTACTTAATATGTGACAATGAATCAAAGAACTCAACGAAAATTTCATGAAAGACAAACAGTTAAGTAAAGAAGAACAATTAACAACCTTCTCTCATTTTAAATCATATCCCTAACCAAGGCCGTATGCTCACTTGAAGACTAACATTAACACATAAATTATTTCGGCATCATCTAGAACTTTCGCAGCCCAAGCGAATTCATCGTCATTATTTATGAGAAGAAGGAGAGAATTTGATTCTCTCTTTCTAAGTATAGCATTTTTTACTGATAGATTCATATCGCTCAATTTGAACCTCAAGAAGAGTCTTTTGGAATTTCGCTAATGCTTGAGCACCTTGTCTAGCGATGCGATCTTTATCATCTATGAGATCACTGATTTTGGTTCTTAAAGTATTAATTTTCTCTTTAGAATTAAGATATAGACGCTTAAATTGGTTGGCTAAGCCTAAACTAGATCTATGATCAATTTCAAAGAGGCGAAATTTGGATTGAAGTTCATTTAGAGGAAGAGATTTAATCTTGTCATTTGAAAAACTATTCAAGGAATTGTTGAGGTGATCAAGAAGGGCATTGTTATCCATAGGTTCAGGGAATGAGTGAAGAAGAATGGCTTCATCGTGAAAGGTTATAAACGTCTCACGAAAATGGTAAATCGATGAGGGAAGATATTGAGAGAAAAAACAAAGGAAAAGAGAAAAGTCTCATACCATAAAGTTGTTGGTTGGCACTTTGAAGACTAGATATCTTATTCTTCCGAGTGGAAGAATCGCTTAATTGCTTAGTCTTCTCGCTAAGAGTAAAAATTTTCTCAGCTTCCAATTCTTTATTTCTCTTGCGAAGAGTAGCAGCTTCAGCTTCCAATTCTTCATTTCTCTTGTGAAGTTGAAGATTATTCTTTTCAAGAATGCTGCCTTTTCTCAAGATCTGAGGCAACAACGAAGGAAGCTCTCCCGGTCTGTAAAGGAAAGTAAAGAAATTATCAAGATATAACTTAAAATCAAAATTATAAATAAATAAGGGAACAAAGACATACCAAGACACCAAGCGAATTTAGAAAGCTGAGAGTCACTGATCTGGAGACCCCATGAAGAGAATCATCACCCTCTAGTAAAGGAGCATCGCAGATACTCGCGAGAGCTTTGCACGTACTAGAGAGACGATCATCTCCAATCCCTTGCATGGAGTCGAGATGATGTCGACGGTTGTGCCATAGAAGATTCAGTTGGAAAATCCTCCTTTGTGAGAGAAGTATCAACATCATCATTATCTTCATCACCGAGCTACTGGATCAAGAGGAGAGTGAATCTTTCGTTCTTTGAAGGTGGGGCAGTGGACTTCTCCTTGCGAAGAGGACCTTTACCCTTGCCTTTAGTCTTCACAACCTTTGAACTTTCTTCTTCAATAACTTCAACACCCACCATCGCACACGTATGAAGATAAGAAACAAAGACAACAATAATGTTAAAAATAATAAAAGAAAATATTTCTTACTTCATCCGTGATCGAACGGAGTGCCGCAAGGGTACTTGCCTTAGCAGTCTTTTTGTAGCTTTTTCTTAACTTGGTAACTCTGAAAATTTTAAGATTAATAGATATAAAAAGGGGTGAAGATTATAAACCGAGCGAAATTTAAGAAAAATACCTCTTTCGCTTTCTCGGGCCAATTAAATACCCAAGGTTGATAATTGACGAGATTCGCAGTGAAGAACATTTGAACCTCGAAATGTAAGGTCCTTTCAAAACCAACGGAAAGACGCACCATCTGGCTGCCTTTAGAGTGACGAGGAATATTGTTCTTGCGAGAATGCTACGATCGATATCTTGCATAAGCATTTTATCGCGAAACATTTTCTCTTCTCTTCAAGCGAAGCACCAAATGAAGTTCTATCATTCTTCATGTTTATTACTTCATAGTTTTCGAAGAAGCTTTTCCAACGTATATTTTTCAAATATTTCTAAATCCTCAAATTTAGATCTCGACTTGTTTTGGGTACAGAGACCCTTTACCAGCACCACAAGCTTGCTAACTCAAGCATTGCTGTCTACAATCTCCACTAATTGATAGATGGCTCATGAGAATTTCGTATGAGCAAGAATTTCATAAAATAAGGGAAGATCGGGATCAAAGTGAGAAATGGGAAGGCCAGCGAGAATCGACCTAGCTTAAATTATGATTTCCTTATCATCACAATGATGATGTAAAAAATTTGCGTAAAGAATGGATTTAGATTCTTGATTTGGAATGGTGGTTAATATGAAACCTTTCTCTTCGAAATCTTTCTGAACCTTTTCCAGAGAAGTTTCATATTTACGACCAACTGGAGGCATTTTCAGAGTATGGGAATGAGGATAAAATTGAAGATCAAAAGAAGTGAAAAGAAGAAGATTTACATTAGCAGAAGCGGAAGTTACAGAGAGATGTTGAAGAAAAGTTACAGAGAAAGCAAGAAGGAATGTAAAAAAGAAGAAGAAGGAAGAAAGAAAAATATATATAGAGATAAGGTTTCTCGAAAAAGCAAACACATTTAATGCGAAGAGTAGACATGAACGGTTGAGAAATAGCAGTTGAAAAAGACGTGTCAAGAAATGGATGGAAGAATAGATACGTGTAATAAATTCTAGTAAAAGTACGTAATCATGTCAATACAGAAAAATATGAAAAAATGAACAGCTGCGGCATTTTGAAAGTACTAGTTCTCATGACATTCTCTCCTTCGCAGAGAAGACATGAGAAGAGGCAAGATGTAGGATTAGAATATCGCAACACCAAGATCCTTGCGAAATTCATAAACGACACACTGCAAAGATATCGCAGATTGATAATAAAAATGACGCAACGGATGACGACAGCCTGAGCACGAGAAAGATGTGAATACCTAGCGAGATTTGGGAGTGTTGCGAGATTTAACATTTGAATACTTGCGAGAATGTCGCAAGCCAGATCCTAAAATAAAGGACAGCTTAACTGTCATCCACTATGTAATGTCCTATATAAAGAGCCGAATAGGCTTAAGAAAGGAGAGATCTTTTTAGAGTGGAGAGAAAGTTTTGAGGAGAGAGAAAGTCTAGAGTAGCAGTTATATTCTTGATTTCATTTCCTTATTGTAAAATTTCTAACTCAATTAATAAAGAGA